>JAKSZT010053887.1:78346048-78499383 GCA_026826555.1 Tolypeutes matacus | reverse complement strand
TATATATATATATTTTTTTTTTTTTTTTAAGAGGTGCTTAGATTATCTAAAATATTACACGGAACCTACCGGGATTCCCATGTTCCCCACCTCCCACACCTCCCACCACATCCCACACAAACATCTCCCACAAGTGTGGCCCATCACCCTCAATGGACTTACACATCCTGGGGCCTTGTCATCAACCATAGACCAAAGTTCACACCGTAGACCACACACTCTCCCACACAGTTCTGAATGGTGTGTGCTGATTTAAAATGTCCTACATCCGTTGCCACAACAGCACTCAGGACAACTTCCAAATCCCAAAAAAGCTCCTGTATTTCAACTGCACATCCCCTCCCTGCCCTGAAAGTGTCCAGTGACCACTGGCTCCATCTCACTGTTATAATTTCTTCCATTGCTAGAATCACCATATGTGTACAACAGAATACCATCAAGTCCACTCTAGTCCATAGTTCTTCCCCCAATCCTGAGGGGACTGGGATGGTGATGTCCACTCCACCTCCAAGTGAGAGAGGGCTTATATTCCATGGATATGGTAGGTGGGATGATCCTGCCTGCAGATGCAGGCCCTCTCCATTCCCTGGGATGGCCGATGCCCATCGTTGTCTCCTCGCCAGGTGACTTGGATGAGTCCATTGAGCTGTAGGGTAGGAGTTGCAGCTCCACCAAGATTCCACGCACACCTGGCACATAGGTAGGCCAGAGGCTCCAGTCTCTGGAAGTATACCTAAAAACTCCAGCATCACATATAGGTTTAAATAGAAGGGAGTGATGAACCATGTGCAGAGAGGATTTATTTGAGTCCAATTCTGTCACTCTCAGGAGCACAGATTCCAAAATAGAGCCCACTGATAAGGCTTCAGTCTCTGGGACTATCCCTCCTTATATAGGACCTGGGTGTCTCCAGAGCTCTCAGGAGCCCCTCTGTGTGGGGTGATATGCACTTTGATGTTCTATGAGCTCCTACTGAGGTGTGCATAAGCGTTACCTCTGGGTTGACCTCCCGACTCTCTTTGAAGTCTCTTAGCCACTTGAACTCATTTGTCTTTACCTTTTCCCCCTTTTATTCAAGGTCTTTTTCCAGTTGTGTTGCCAGTTGGCACTTGGTATTAATCCCTCGTTGCCAGGGAGGCTCATCCCCGGGAGTCATGTCCCACGTTGGGGGGAAGGTCATGCATTCATATCCTGAGTTTGGCTTAGAGAGAAGCCACATTTAAGCAACAGGGAAGCTCTCAGGTGGCAACCCTTAGGCACCCCATAACAGTAAGCTAAGTTTCAGTTGCTAGAGCAAAGACTCATAAGGGTAGTCATCAATAAAAAGAACTCATCAGTGGGCCACCCTCTTTTGATGGACTCTGTCCCTGCACTCAGAGGACTGTTGCTGCTCCCTTGGAGAATGTGGCAGAGCTCTCCAGGCTAGGAATTCAGATTCTCTCATTTATTGGGTGATTGCCCACGCACCGTGACCATGCCCCATCCTTTGATCTTTTGAACAATTTTGTATATCTTTCATGTATATTCGGATGAATTTACTCCCATGAATCCCCCCTCCCAAACAACCCCCACCAATAATCCCCTGCAGTACCCATTGTAACCCTTCTGTGATCTAAATCTTCCATGAATATGTAGTCCATAAAATTATCAAATACACTTAATAGGAAAAAGAAACAACAATGATAAGCTTACATGCAAGAGACAAACATAAGGAAACTCAGGAAAAAAAAAAACAACAACCAAAAAACCAAACAAACAATCAAACAAAAAACAAAACAAAACAAAATATAATTAGCAGATTGGGACATTCAAAAAAAATGGGGAAAAAAGCAAAAGAAATGCCTTTAAAAATGTATATTCTTTTTTTCCTTTTATCACTGTGTTTTCAGATGTCTGGTGTGCGTGACACCTTCCGCCTCTCAATCCCCATTGTCTTCCAAATTTTCATTTAATTTTCAAAGAAGTTTTAGGTCACAGCAAAGTCACACACGGAGTACCAGAGACTCCCAGATACCAAACCACCACCCCTTCCCCACCCCATATTAAACCCCCTCCCTTTTTTTTTTTTTTTGATGTTAGCATTGTTATAACTGTTATACAGATAGCAAAATATAGCAACTAAACATTGTCAATGATTTACAGTATAGTTTACAATTTAGACGATACAGCTTAATAAGTTTTGATGATATTTACTATGTCCTGTGTCCATTAATGTAAGGTAATGAAAAACATTTCCCATGACCACTGAATACCCCATCAGATCTTAACTGTTCCTTCTTCCCCACCCCCCTGGGGCATATGACACTCCCATGTCTTGACTCATGGAATTTCAAGACTCATAGTTATATACCCTGGGTATTTTAAAATGCCCTTCCTAATCCACCCAACTGTCAATGCTGCACCACCAAACCCAGTAATATCACTACCCATCTGTCCTATCCTTCAATATGCAACTATACACAATCCCTTTACCATAGATTATGTCCATATGGGTGATGGCTCAAAGTCTGCTCTTCTCTTTCTCTCCCTTGTTAACCTATCTTTCAGACTATGGTTCTCAGAGACTGCTCACTTTCCTCAGTTCAAATCAGTGAGGTCATATACTGTTCATCCTTCAGTGCCTGACTTGCTTCACTCAACATAAGGTCTTCAAGATTCATCCACGTTATTCCATGTGTTAGCACTTTATTCCTTCTTACAGCTGAGTAATATTCCATTGTATGTATGTACCACATTTTGCTTATCCATTCGTCTGTTGATGGGCACCGGGGCTGATTCCAATTTTTGGCAATGGTGAACAATGCCGCTATGAATATTGGTGTGCATATATCTGTTTGTGTATTTGCTTTCAGTTCTTCTAGGTATATACCCAGCAGTGGAATTGCTGGATCATACAGAATATCGATTGTTAGTTTTCTGAGGAACCGCCAAACTGTCCTCCACAGTGGCTGGACCATACCACAGTCCCACCAGCAGTGGATGAGGGTTCCTATTCCTCCACATCCTCTCCAACATTTAGTGTCTCCTGTTTTTTTAATAGGTGCCATTCTGATGGGTGTAAGATGGTATCTCATTGTAGTTTTGATTTGCATTTCCTTGATAGCAAGTGATGGTGAGCATTTTTTCATGTGCTTTTTAGCCATTTGAATTTCTTCCTTGGAGAAGTGTCTTTTCAGGTCACTTGCCCATTTTTTAAATGGGTTGTTTGTCCTTTTATTTTCAAGGTGTAGGATTTATTTATATATGCAGGATATTAGGCTCCTATCAGATATATGGTTGCCAAATATTTTCTCCCATTGGGTAGGCTGCATTTTTATTTTCTTAATAACATCCTTTGAGGTGCAGATGTTTTTAATTTTGATGAGATTCCATTTATCTATTTTTTCTCTTGCTGCTTGTGCTTTGGCTGTGAAGTTCATGAAACCATTTCCTATTACAAGGTCCTGTAGATGCTTCCTTACATTATCTTCCAAGGTCTTTATGGTTTTGGTTCTTATATTTGAATCTTTGATCCATCTTGAGGTGATTTTTGTATAAGGTGTGAGATGGTATTCTTCTCTCATTCTTTTGGATATGGGTATCCAGTTCTCCAAGCACCACTTGTTAAAGAGGCCATTCTCTCCCAACTGAGTGGGCTTCGTGGCCTTGTCAAGTATCAGATAACTGTATATGCGCGGATCTATATCAGAACTCCCAATTCGGTTCCATTGGTCAGTAGGTCTATCATTGTGCCGATGCCATGCAGTTTTGATCACTGTAGCTTTGTAGTATGTTTTAAAGTCAGATAGTGTGATACCTCCAACTTCATTTTTTTTTTCAATATGTCTTTGGCAATTCAGGGCCTCTTACCTCTCCAAATATATTTTGTGGTTAGTTTTTCCAATTCCTTAAAAAATATAGTGTTGACTTTTATTGGGATTGCATTAAATCTATAGATTATTTTAGGTAGGATAGACATCTTGATGATATTTAGTCTTCCTATCCATTAACAGGGAATATTTTTCCATTTATTTAAGTCTTCTTTGATTTCCTTTAACAGTGTTGTGTAGTTTTCTGTATATAAGTCCTTTACATCTTTAGTTAAATTTATTCCTAGGTATTTGATTCTTTTAGTTACTATTGTAAATGGTATTTTTTTCCTGATTTCCTCCTCAGTTTGCTCGTTATTGGTGTATAGAAATGCTACTGATTTTTGAGCATTGATCTTATAGCCTGCAACATTACTGAACTCCTTTATAAGTTCTAGAAGCCTTGTTGTCAATTTCTCAGGGCTTTCTATGTATAGGATCATGTCATCTGCAAATAATGAAATTTTTACTTCTTCTTTTCCAATCTGGATGCCTTTTATGTCCTTTTCTTGTCTCAGTGCTCACGCAAGTACTTCTAAGACAATGTTAAATAGGAGTGGTGATAGTGGGCATCCTTGTCTAGTTCCCGATCACAGAGGGAAGGCTTTCAGGATTTCACCATTGAAAATGATGTTAGCTTTGGGTTTTTCATATATACCCTTTATCATATTCAGAAAGTTCCCATCTATTCCTATCTTTTGTAGTGTTTTTATGAGGAAAGAGTGCTGTATTTTGTCGAATGCTTTTTTAGCATCTATAGAGATGATTCTTTCAATCTGTTTATGTGGTGTATTACATTCATTGATTTTCTTATATTAAACCATCCTTGCATACCCGGGATGAAACCCACTTGGTCATGGTGTATAATCCTTTTGATATGTTGTTGAAAAATGCAATTAGCAAGTATTTTGTTGAGGATTTTAGCATCCAGGTTCATTAGAGAAATTGGTCTGTAATTTTCCTTTCTTGTGGTGTCTTTATTTGGTTTTGGTATTAGGGTAATGTTGGCATCATAGAATGAGTTAGGTAATATTCCTTGTACTTCTATTTTTTGGAAGAGCTTAAGTAGAATTGGTGTTAGTTCTTTCCGGAATGTTTGGTAGAATTCAGCTGTGAAGCCATCTGGTCCTGGGCTTCTTAGTTGGGAGGTTTTTGATGACTGAGTCTATCTCTTACTTGTAATTGGGCTGTTGAGTTCATCTGTTTCTTCTTTCATCAATGTAGGCTGTTTGTGTGTTTCTAGAAACTTGTCCATTTCCTCTAAATTATCATTCTTGTTGGCATATAATTTTTCAAAGTATCCTCTTATGATACTTTTATTTCTGTGGGGTCAGTAGTGATATCCCCTTGCTCATTCCTTATTTTATGTATTTGCATCTGTTCTCTCTTTTTCTTTGTTAGTCTGGCTAAGGGTTTGTCAATTTTGTTGATATTCTCGAAGAACCAGCTTTTGGTTTTGTTTATTGTTTCCAGTGCTTTCTTATTCTCTATTTCATTTAGTTCTGTTCTAATCTTTGTTATTTCCTTCTTTCTACTTCCTTTAGGTTTAGTTTGTTGTTGTTTTTCCAATTCCTCCAAGTGTGCAGTTAGGTCTTCAATTTTACCTCTTTCTTCTTTTTTAATATATGAATTTATGACTATGAACTTCCCTCTCAGGACTGCTTTCGCTGCATCCCATAGGTTTTGATATGTTGTGTTGTCGTTTTCATTAGTTTCAAAGTAGTTACTGATTTCTTTTGAGATTTCCTCTTTGACCCACTGTTTGTCTAAGAGTGTGTTGCTTAACTTCCATATCCTTGAGCCTAACCTGTTTCTCTGGCCATTAGTGATTTCTGATTTCATTCCGTTGTGGTCAGAGAAATTAGTTTGTATAATCTCAATCTTTCTGAATTCATTGAGAGTTGTTCTGTGGCCTAGCATGTGGTCTATTTTTGAGTATGTTCCATGTGCACTCGAGAAGAATGTAAATCCCACTGTATTTGGGTGTAATGTTCTGTATATGTCTGTTAAGTCCAGGTCTTCTAATGTATTGTTGAGTGCCTTAGTTTCTTTATTGATTCTCTGTCTAGATGTTTTGTCTAATGATGATAGTGGTATGTTGAAGTCCCCTGCTATAATTATAGAGGCATTTATTTCTCCTCTTAGTTTTTCCAGAGTTTGCCGCACGTATTTTGAGGCACCCCGATTAGGTGTTTAAATGTTGATGATTGTTCTCTCTTCTTGAGAGATTACTCCTTTTACTAATATGTAGTGTCCATCTTTGTCTCTTACAATAGTTTTGCATTTAAAGTCTATTTTCTCTGATATTAGAATAGCTACTCCTGCCCTTTTTTGGCTATTGTTAGCTTGTAAAATGGTTTTCCAGCCATTCACTTTCAGCCTCCTTGAATCCCTGGGTCAAAGGTGGGTTTCTTGTAGACAGCAGATAGATGGATTATATTTTCTTATCCATTCTGCCAATCTATGTCTTTTGATTGGTGAATTTAATCCATTAACATTCAGTGTTATTACTCATAACGAATTTCTTACTTCAGCCATTTTTTCTTTGGGTTAATGTATGTCATATGTTGTTTTGTTTCTCTTTTTCTCTTTTCAGTTGTTTATAAACTCTCTTCCAGCTCTCTCTCCCTTGATTTTTCCTTTCAACTTGTAGAGATTCCTTTAGTATTTCTTGAAGTGCTGGTTTGTTATTGACATACTCTCTTAATTTCTGTTTATCTGAATATTTTGGACTCTCCATCATTTTTGAATGCCAGTTTTGCTGGATAGAGAATTCATGGCTGGAAGTTTTTTTCTTTTAGTATTTTGACTATGTCATACCACTGTCTTCTTGCCTCCATGGTTTCAGCTGAGAAATCAGCACTTAATCTTATTGTGCTTCCCTTGTATGTGATGGTTCTCTTTTCTCTTGCTGCCTTGAGTATTTTCTCTTTGTCTTGAGCATTGGACATTTTGACAAGTATATGCCTTGGAGTTGGTCTGTTGGGACTTATACTATTTGGGGTGTGCTGTGCTTCCTGGATCTGCATATCCATCTCTCTCAATAGGGTTGGGAAGTTTTCAGCCATTATTTCCTTCCATACTCCTTTTGTTCCCTTTCCCTTCTCTTCTCCTTCTGGGATGCCCATAATGCGTATGTTTGTGCGTTTTGTGTTATCGGTTAATTCCCTGAGTCCATGCTAGATTTTTTCTCTCTTTTTGTCTATCTGTTCTACTATCTCTTTGATTTCAGCTGTATTGTTTTCCATATCACTAATTCTTTCCTCTGCCTTTTCAAATCTGCTGTTATGTGAATCCAGCGTCTTTTTGATTTCTTGGATTGTGCCATTGTTCACCATCATATCCATTACCTTTTTAGGCATGTTTGCAATTTCTTCAGTATGTTCTCCCAGAGTCTTCTTTATATCCTTAATCTCTTCCTTCAGTTCTTTAAGTTTGTCCATGATATTTGTTTGGATAGCTTTGATTAGTTGTTCGATGTTCTGCATCGTTTCCTGGTTTTTATTTTGTTCATTAGACTGGTCCATGTTTTCCTGTTTCTCAGAGTCATTTGTATTTTTTTGTTGCCCTCTGTTCATCATATTATCTTGATGGGTTTGTTCAGTTGATTAGCTTTTCTCTATGCTCTAGAGTTTTATTTAGCTGTTGGTTCTGCGTGTGAGTTAAATTTTCTCTTTGGCAGTTTTTCTTCTTATTTTATTTCCTTGCTTATTTCTATGTTCCCTTGAAGGCAAAAGATTAGGGCCAGAGGAATCAAAAGATGTAAGGAAGGCAGAAGGATAATAGTAATATTGATAAAAGTTAGAAGAGGGGCCAAATGAGACTTAATGAGATGAATATTTATCTTGTGTAGGCAGTGTAGAGTAATAGGAATAAAAGTGGAGTTCCTACAATGGACTGGGAAAACAAATGGAAGAATATATATATAGTGATTTAGAAGGCTAGAATTATGAGGAGGGAGAGAAATAGTAAAGAAAGGGCTGAAAGGAAAAAGTTAATACTAATAAAAAAAAAAAAGAAGAAAACAAAATAGATGGGATAGAAATTGACACCCTTAAGTTGTGGGCCTATGAAAAAATGTTGTATCTAAGAGCCACAACAAAAGCAGAAGGCAGAAAGATGAAGGAAGGATAAGCAATAGTTTGGAATACAAAATCAATATAGACAGCAAGTGGGAAATTACTGGAAGAAGCACAGCAAAAAAGCGACAAGCTAGCAGCACCTATTTTTAAAAAATGAAAGACAAAAGAAAGGGGGGAGGAAAGAGGAAAGAAAAACAAGAGACCAGAAATAAACAGAGAAAAACCAAAGATCCACACAGGCAAGCAGTCAAACAGAGCTAAGGAGGGTCAATGATTCCCCTAGGGTCCATGTGGATCCTCTCTGCCTGCTGTGTTTATCAATCAATTTCCCCACAGGGTTCTATATGCAGGTCCTGAAACAGCTTTTAGCTATTAAACTCAATTAAAAATAATTTATTTTTCATTTATTGAAGTGACCTTCTCACTTTTTATTTTTATTTATTTTTTGGCGAAATACAGGACCCAAAATAATTCCTCCTCTAGACCAACCCCCTTACAGAAGGGACCCTAGCTGGGCTCGTGGAAATTAATCAAGCACATCCCACTTCCTGGACTCCCCAGGGTAGCTGTAGCTCTGATGTTAGTCAGTGCAGAGTGCTAAAGACTGTCGACTCCGCCCCTTCTGGAGCCAAGCATGAGCGTCACTGGGTTGCTATGTAAATCTGTTTGACTGCAGATTCGCCTCTCCTCTCAGCCTGATTCTGCTTCAGGTCGGCTTATCTACTCCCCAAAGCTATGGGGCGGTCCAGGCAGCCAGATCGATGGCAAAAAATAAAAATAAAAAATTCCCTTACCTGTCCTCCAACAGAACCCTCCCTCTTTTGGAGAGTGTCCCCTCTTCCTGGCTCCGCGGCAGCCCGGGGCTTATCCCTGGGCAGCTAGGCAAATCAACTCCCTCCCCCAAACCGAATCACCCCTCCCATCCACCAGGTGCCGATTTGCTCCAGCTGTTCTGTTCACCCAAGGTCCAAGGGGCTCCAGGCAGCCAGATCCCCAGAAAATAAAACTTTCTCTCCCTGCTCGTGGCTCCAACTGGCCGTTTTATTTATTTTTTTTCTCCCTAACCGCGGGACTCAGCTGTCCGTGCCAACCACCAGCGGCAGGCTTAAAACTCATGAATCTCTACCACTCCATCCACGCCGTTGATCCGCGCAGATAGATGTCCCTAGCTTTTCATTCCACGCGCACACAGCACAGACCCCCGGGCAGGACCCCGTCCACAATCCGCCTTGCTCTGGGAGCTTGTAGTGTGTGCCCTCCTACACTAACGCCATCTTCAAATGTGACTATTGTCTTTAAATATCTGACAATTATACCATGAAAGAAGGCACAGACTTGCTTAGATTGTCCCAGAAAGTAATAATAGAATTACTTGAAAATGGTCAGTCTTGGAAATTAGAAAGTGTCAGAGTATTGCTGGATGATCAGATGACACTAATGCCTTAAAGGGAATCTCATAAATCGCACCTCTACCCCAGGCTACCTTTAATATCTTTTCTTCACTTTTTTGCATTTTCACTATATTGTGTCTTAGTATATAGATTTTAAAAATATTGCTTGAGACTTATTGATCTTTTTTAATCTTTTGGTCAGTATCTCTCATCAGTTATAGAATACTCTTGAGTATTACATTTTCAAACATTACTTCTGCCCCACTTCTCTCTCCTTTCCTTCATAAATTTATAAATCTATTAATATTAGACTTTCTTATTCTATACTTCCATGTTTAATAGCATTGTTTATATCTCTTCTTCTGTGTTGTTTTCAGGATATTTTATTCATATCTGTTCTCTAGTTCAATAATTTTATTTTCAGTCAGACCTAATATGCTGTTAAACCTTCCACTGAAACTTATTTTAAGTGAATGTGGGCTCCTTGCAATCAATTAAGGCTTTACTAAATCAGATACACACTTGACATTTTATAAATTGACTTAGATTATGTGTTCATATGGTTTTAGAATCTTCCACCTTCAAAATTACTTACAGAATATTTTGCATTGATATTTGATTTAACTTGGAAGATCATCTGCATAGACGATAACATTACGGTAACTGTAAATAACTTAGGATAGCAAATATCTGATTGGATATTTCTAAGACATTGAGTCATAGTTTCAAGAAATTGTTTTTATTTTTCCTCAAACAACTATTTAAAGATTTTATTCCATATTTTGCATTTTTCAATGTAAACTCCCTTACCTATCTTTTATCCCTAATCTTAAATTGAAAGGCACTTTAAAAGTTTCTGTTAATATTTATCCTAAAATGGTATTTTAGATAGTACTTGTATTTTATTTAATTTTTTAAGAATTAAACTTACAAAAATATTGTTTCTTTTGTATTTACTTCTTTGTTCATTCATAAAACAAAGTGAGAAACATACAGTGTTGCAATGCTGATACGGTTTTCTTCTGATGAGTCCCTGAAATAATTTTTAAAAATCTTTATCAAATTTCTGCCTGCAGTCAACTTTTTTGTTTGAAGGAAAGGAACTGGCTTAAAACTATTAAGCATTTTGGAACATCCAGAAGGCGTTGGTTTTTTAAATTTCCTCAGTGATGTGCTGAATATTGGAGTCCATCCAGGCATATTCAAAAATGCAATTTTAATTTTAGTAGATATTTCTCTGTGAACTGTTTATTTTGGCAAACATCTTTGAAGATCTCCACGTTTGTACATTGATATTTAAGTAATTTCACTATTCAAATCATTGGCTGTAGGACTGCGGATTTTAAACATGTTAATTTATCAGAATTTTTTTAGTATAGGTAAAATCAGAGATTAACTTAAAAGGGAAAAAAGTAATTCTAAAGAAAAAGAAATGTTACTCCATGAAAATCAGAAATGGACAGTCAAGAATTGCAACAAAAATAATTTGTCTAATGATATCCGGTGTTCGACTATTTCTAACTTTTCCAAATCCTTCTATTTCCTTTGGGGAAGTTATTTTAAAAGTGTTAATATATTAACAGTAAACACTTATTAATATGGCTAAGGTATATGGAATAGGATGGTTTACACAGCATATGCTTATTTTCCTTTCACTCTTTATAGATGTTTATTAGATGAGACCCTTTTACTTGCAAGTTCCAAGAACCAATTCAAATTGATTACGGCACATTGGATAGCCCAGACAGTCATGGCTTCAGGTGAACTTGCAAACCTTGCCATCAGGGTTTGTTCTCCTTGGTTATCTTTCAGTCCTGCCTCCTCTGTACTGATTTTACTTGCAGGCAAGTTGTCCACACATGGTAGCCTCCAGCATGTACAGCCTTAAAAGAGTGGCAGAAAGAGAGCTCCTTCTTCTCAGCAGTGAAAAAAAAAAAACCCAGATTGTGTGCTGTTAGATCTCCTGGCCCTTTATGAACCAATAACCATGGTCAGTATGATGGAAAACACTGATTGACCAAACTTAGATCATAATCCCTCAACTGAACCACAGGTTCAGGCAGCCAGGGGAGTTTGGCGTACCAGAGGATAATAGTTCACAAACACATGGACTGAGAGATGAGGAGGGAGATTTTCCCCAAAGCAAAATGTATTGTTACCAGAAGAAGGTAAAATGGTCACTAGGTAGGCAAAAACTACAGAGGGCCACATAAAGTGTTATATAAAGTAATATAGTATTGTGAATCAAATCAAGCCTTTAAAAGAGAACTTCCTGAGTGATCCAAGTAGAATAAAGATTTTATCCTTTTGGGTCATGAAGTTTGATGAGACCTGGTAGTTTCATGATTGCAGAGTTTGTGAGTGACCAAAGACAAATGGAAATCTAGTCAAAATATACACTTTGATGATGGACCTTATCAAACCTCTTAAAAATTCTGTAGAGTACAAAGAAGCTCATTTGAAAACTACATAAAGTGCAGAATTTCCTAATATAGTGAATGGAGGTTAATTTTTAAAAATGTACTAATTTCTGCTAAGGGAAGCCATTTGGTAAAAAAAAAAAAAAAATCCAGTCAGTAGTCTATGAAAGTCTTAAACAACAAGGCATTAAATAGGATCTTAAGTATATAAAAATGTTCAGACCTTTAATTTCCAAAGATTTTAGGTATCATAAAGTTGTTATGAGCTATGATAAAATTCCAGCTCTGATGCTTAGTTACTCCATAGCCAAAGGCAAAATCTAGTCATCTATAAATGAGGAACAATAATAATATCTATGTCATAGTAACTCTAGAGGAAGATCAAATGAGATAATCTATATAAAAATGTTTGGTATATGGGACAAGTGCCAAGGTATGTAATAGTTCAAACAATAGAAAATTACTTCTCACTTATTTAACAGTCCAAGATGGTGTGGCTCATTGGCAAAGATGTTTCTCCCCCATGAAATCATTTTAAGGCTCTGCTACCCCAAGTTCCTTACCATTGTCAAATACATCCAGCTGCCAAAAGCATAAAGGAAGGAGAGGACATACCCAATTCTTCATATAAGCAAATGGAATCCGCTCAGTTTACCATTCACTGTCATGGCAGGCCCTACTCATGAGGTGTTTGAAGAATGTGATCTATGTTTTTACCCAGGAAGAAGAGGAAAATGTCTCTGTTTCTCTGCTCATTTTGTGAATATAGTGATTAAATGATTGGATACTCAAGCTGAGGTACTCATTTACTAGTGGTCATGAGCTAGACAGACATTTCTTGTGAACCATTAGCTTTGCTCTAGACATGCTATGTGGTTTTATCTATAAATGTATTAATGAAGAGTGACACTAATCAATTACATAGATAAAAACTTAACCCTTTCAAATGAAACATCACATTTGTAAATTTGACCACTATGACAACATGTCTCAGAAAAAGAAATTGGGTTAAAAATGATAAAGATCTCCAAAACAAATTAATGGAAGTATAATTCTAGCAGATTCAACTTTATAAAATTTGTCATTTGCTAAATATTTTTTAAAAGTTCTAAAATTCCAAAAGTTTCTAAGCTTTAAGTTTCTTATTTTTCTTTTTATTGCAAATTAAAACATTTTAAACACGAAAAATTTCTTCTGTCAATTTTCAAATGAATTGGTCCTTTCCAAAATAGTCGTTAGGTATGTGAGGCTTGGAGTAGGTTTTGGCATTGGAAGGACTTTAAAAGTCTCACAATTATCTTTACCTTCAGAAGCCACTGATTTATTCACTGATTTTATCCCTCCCTGCCTCCCCACACGCCCCAGGAATTGCCTAGCTCTTTGTTCCGACACTTTACTCCCACCAGGTACTCCTGCTCATGTCCATTTCCTCCTCATATGCCAGACTCATCCCCATTAAGCTGGCATAAATTATGATATTAGTCAAGAAGCATATAGAGACATTGACTGGCAAGGCAGAATCAAAACCAAATAAACTGAAGCCATAATAATTCTCAAGTTATACTAGAAAGGGTAAAATAGGTCACCATACAACTTTCAAAATCCTGTTTAAAGAAATCACAAAAGGTTCAATTCCTAGCAGCCCACACCCTGTACAGAAGTGTCCATAGGGGAAGAGTAGATAATGATGTAAATGGAGAAAAGTCAATGCTCAAAACTTCAAATCAATGGAATAATTTCTATGTATAAAAGAGATTCTGATATTCTCTTGTACAGGAAAGAGCATTAACAGTCACGGCTCTTGTCGTCATGCAATTTGTACCCGCCCCGAGCAAGTCAACAGATGAGAATGTGACCCTCAGCCAGAAGAGCACAACTGAGCCCACTGTTGATGTGAACAGACACCGTTGCATGAAACAAAGACTCTGAGACAGAAACCTTGTCGGTTAGAATGTAAATGATTCTTTCTGACAGAAAACTCTTTCCGGTCTCCAAAGGCCAGAGTTGTCATGGAAGGCCCTGTGAATTGCTGCTTGTCAAAGCTTGCACAGAGCCAGGATTTCTGAACATAGTTTATGTGGTGTTGAGCAGAGAAGGAGGGAGCGATGAGCATAATAGTACACTGCAGACAGTGTACATCGTATGCTACTTGTTCAGAAGAATCGAAAAGACTAGTGAAGTTTCTTTTTTTTCCTACATTGTTAAGTATTTGAACTCATGGGAGCCTTCCAAATGAGAGGCAGAATTGGGGTGAGCAAATGAAAGTTGATGGCTTTTCTATGTTAACAGTGTGATGGCTCAATTAGTTATTTGCTGGCTTCCAGAATAGCTGTGAGAAAGCATTTTCAAGCATCTTTTAAAGTTACTGAAACTGCTATAAAATTGCCCTAGAGTTCTGATTCTCCCTGACTTCAGAATTAGACTCCTTAGGACCTGAAATTTACCAAACACTTTGCAGTAATGAATTTCCATCATGGGGCCCCAACTAATAGGGTGATGTAGGGCTAGAAAGCTGACATTGGTAGCTGGATGGTAACCAGGGTTCCCAACACATATGATTTTATCTGCCAAAGGGTATCGTGATAAGAGAAACCAGGGCAGGAGATTGACATAAGCCTAGTTTATCTGCTGTGGAATTCCTTCCCTATCTTTTGCTTCCTTGGATACAAAAGTTACCTCGAACACACTAGTTTTCTACATATTATAGTTAAAAACAAAAACACTAAATATTGCTATTACAAAATATAGGTTTATATCGATTGATCGGTTGTCAAAAATACACATTATTCCTCTGATTTGAGAAAAATGAGATCACTGATCCACACTTTGCAGATCTGCAAATCTATTTCCCTCACCTTTCCTCCCTCACACAAAAAGTTACAGAAATTTCTCATGGAATATCCTACTACTCGTCCAAACACACCTCTTCTTCTAGTCAACTAGACTCTTCCACTGTGCCTGACCTACTTTTTCTCATTCCAAGGTGATTTTTCTCCTTTGTTTACAAATATGCTTGGAAGAAACACATTGGATTCTGTTTGTGACTCATCCCATAGAGTGAATTAAGTTAATTCAATAAGTTGCTTTCTTCATACTGAGCTGGTAAGGTCAGTTGCAGACCAGGTTAGAGAAGAAGATAATTATGAAGCATGCAGCACTGTAGGTAAAGGGGAAAGTTGGGTGGACTTTGGGGTCATGAATTTACATACAGAAATGTGATAGACATGGAAATCCCAGGTGTGTGTAGGGTTCTACACAGGGAAAGTGGAGGTATCACCAGGAGGTGAGAAGATTTTTAGAAAAGAGCAAAGAGGTCTCTAAATTCTATTTCATTTCATTGATAATTTTGCAAAGATGGGGCCCCACTCTCAGCTTTATATCCTTAGCAGTTGCTTTGCAATCAGGAAAGATGGGGATGAAAGCAAATAGTTTGAACGTTCATATATCACATTTTATGCACTATATTAAGACCATAGATTGGAAAATATTTGGAACATACAGTATCACAAGCCAAGCCAATTAATTATTTGTTGTTGTTCCTGGAGAAGTATATCAAGTGTTTGAGCTAATGTTTTGATGAAGTCACTGCTATGCCCAATGTCCCTCAACCCAACTGTTCAAGATGTGATCTTGGCCAGAGTTTAACCTGCATGAACAACATGATGACCTTCGCTTCTGAGCATACCTGCTATGACAAATACCCTTTCTGATATTCTTTCTTAGACTCTTTAAAAACAGGTCTCTGACTTTTACTTCTTTGCAGTCGTAGTAGACCTGTCCAAGGATGATAGCTTGTTACTTTGTTCACAGTTGGCAGAGAGTCAGTGTGTTGTGGTTCTCAGGAAGGGCCTGGCCTTTTAGGTCAGACATACTCTGAGTCAAATCCCGATTTGATCACCAACTAGCTATATGACTTTTGGTAAGTTTGCTTCTCTGAGCCTCATTTTTTTCATCAGTAGAACAGAGATGAATAATAACTCTTAGGGTTATTGTGGAATATTTAATATACACAGCAGATAAAATAAGAAACAAAATTTCTATTATTGCAAGCTATTTTCTTTGACAATTTACTGCTGGCATTTTCTCATTATTGTGCAGTAACCCAGTGACCCAGATCAAAACATTACAGAAGTGGTGGCATGGTAGCAATAGTGACAAGAGGCCAAGCGTTTGCTTCGAAGGCACACTTACTTGGTGTGGATCTTCGCGTCTAGGAGTCCTATGAATTGTTGTAGATGTACAAAAGGATGGAAGGACTCTTGCAATGATTCTCCAGACTCTGGGGCTGTAACTGTCAGTACTCTCCAGTCACCCCACACTACACAAGATCCTCATCCTTTCTCTGGCACTGATATCAAGGCCCTAAGGAGCAACAACCCCTCAAACACATTCAGGCCACGTGTAAGTACTCATGGTTCCCTGTACTCCAGACTCCTTCATGAAGCTATGCCTGTCCTCTTGTTGGTCCCTCTGCCCAGAACTCTCTACTCACACTTCTTCACTGAATTAAATTCTATTACTTCCTCAAGAACATCCCAGTGTTTCATTACTCACTCTAGACTGCAGGGGATTGAAGACAAAGACTTAATTGTATTTACTTTTGTACCCCTTTAGTGGTATTCACAGTACACAGACAATGATTTCAAAGACTATATAACTGAATTGAAAAAAGTCTAGATAAAACAAATCCCTGAGCCAGAGAGGTCCAAGGGTTTTCTCTTTCTACTCTCCCCGTACATACACACAGAAGCATGAACATATGCACACACTTCAATTTCTAAATCTCCTCCAGGTCACCTAAGGTTTATCTCACTTCTATGAAGAAATAATTGTCATTATAGAAAATAAAGAGAAGGACGGGAAACTAACATCTATTGAACACCCAACAAGTGCCATACAGTACCCTAGTAAGTTTAGTTTTACTGATGGATAAACGGAGATTTAGAGAAAAATGGCAGATTGTACAATACACACCCACTAGACAAATGAAGTCAAACCCTGTCTGTCTGATTGGACATTCCATGCTATTTTCACTACACCAAATATCTTTGCAACAACAGTAAAAATGGAAATAATATAAAGAGCAATTAAATTTAGAGCAGGACTCTAGATCTGTTCAAATTGTTTCTCATTTTTCATGTAGGAAGGAGTATCTTCTAATTTTCCTGAAGTTTTTAATCATAAGGGTAAGGGCAGAGAGGAAGAAGAGGGTAGAAAACAAGATCCAAGAAGCAGAGCCCATAACTGTGAACTGTGTTCACTGCTGTATTCCCAGGGTTCTGTCCAGGAACCTAGCAAGGGCTCAGACAATATTAATGCAGCAAAAAATGGAGGTGAACATGTTTTCATTCAGTTTATTTAAGATTGGGTCTACTGTAAGGAAGATGCCATTGCCCCAAGCTGGGGTGATCTCTATGTGCCCCTTCCTCTGGCCAATTGCCGATCACACAGCTTCACCTCTGCTCTCCTCCTCTGTTCTTGATGTTACTGCCCCTTCTCTGAGCTCACACAACTCTCTGGGTGTTCCTCTGTCAAAGCACTGAATGCACAGTGTGACCATGGTCTCTCCTCCTGGACAGCAAATTCCCTGGGAAGAGAAACCAGGTGTCTACTGGCATCTTTGGAGCCCCAAGGCTTGGGTCAGGACATAGAATTGTACGCTTCTGATATTAGCCCACTTGCCCTGAAGAAGATTTTATAAACAGAGTGAGAGGACCTTATGCTGAGTCTTAAAAGATGAATAAAAATGGAGAAGGTAAGGTTAGGAATTCAGGTGGAGTCAAATAAAGCAGGAAAGCTGAAGCCTGCTTAGTCCCCAGCCGGTGGATCAGTTTGACTTGAGCAGAGCATTAAAAGGAGACCAGTGAGTCGGGAGGTCATTCCAGAGGTTACACTTATGCACATCTCAGCAGGATCTCATTGACTGCTAAAGTAGATACTACCCCAAATAGCAGGGCTCCTGACATCCAGACACTAGAGGTAGGGTAGATAGCTCAGGAGTTTGGTGCCCTGCCAGTGGGCCCTACTTTGGAATTTATGCTCCCCAGTGTGACAGAGTTGGACTCAGTTGTGGTTTCCTTACACATGGCTCTTCTGTACTAGTTGAACCTATAATTAGTACTAGAGTTGGTATGTGTACATCCAAGAGACCTAAATCTTTGGGCTGTTCATGTGCCAGCTGGGCCTTGAATCTCAACAGAGTTGCAACACCTACTCTCCAGTTCATTGGTCTCACCCAGGACAACTAACAAGGAGGCGAGGACAGACAACTACCACACCAAGGAACCGAGAGAGTCTACAACTGCAAGAAAGAGGGCTCCATCCATAGACCCCATGGGATTGTAGCCCCCTCTCAATTAGAGGTGGAGTGGACATCACCATCCCAGAATCCTCAGGATTGTGAAATGAACTATGGACTAAAGTAGACTTACTGATATTCTACTATAGACTTATTGTGATTCTAGCAATGTAAGAAATCATATCATTGATATGGAGGCATTGTCCACTGGAGGTTCTGAGGGCAAGGAGTGGGAAAAACAGGTAATACAGGGGCATTTTCAGGACTTGGGAATTGTCCTAAATGACTTTGCAGTGACAGATGCAGGCGGTTATATATCTTGCCATAACCTACAGAAGTGGGTGGGAGAGAGTGTAAACTACAATGTAAACTTTAATCCATGCTTAGTGGCAATGCTCCAAAATGTGTTCATCAATTGCAATGAATGTACCTCACTAATGAAGGATGTTGTTAATGTGGGAAAATGTGGGAGGTGGGGGGAGCAGGGCATATCGGAATCCCCTACATTTTTTATGTGATATTTGTGTAATCTAAGTATCTTTAAAAATTAAAATTAAAAAATAAAAAAAGGAGACCAGACTTAACAGACAATTAGAGTCTGTGTTAGGAGGTCTTTTCTATCATGCAGTAAGCAGGCATCTTCCTTTTACGGAAGATGAGACCTTATACTCAGTGAGAATTTCTATATGCTCAGAGTTTAGGAGAGTTACTAGAGGACTTACAGTGAAGATTGAGTCTACTAATCTCAAATACTTTGATTTAAAAACCAACAATTAGAGGAAGAAGCAGATAGAGTGTAGCAGCAGGGTATAAATTTTTCATATTTAGCAGGATAAAGTCTTCTGGGCAACAAAATTTGATTATATGCCAAGGAAGAAGTCAATAAAAATACAAAGTAAATGCCCATAGACATCGTGACATCCTCTGAGAGAGATATTTGAAAATTTTTAGTCCCTTCAATTATAGCAAGCCAAGAAAAGCTGACAATATTTTAATTTTACTATTGTTTAGAAGGACTTGAATTTCAATGCAGTGACAATTATTTGCCGGAATACACATTGACAGCATCTCTGTATGTCAAATGCAAGCATATCCTACTCTCTTTGGTCAATAATATGGCTGCTAATAGTTTGTAAGGACTAGTTAGTGATTTTCTGGAAAAATCTAGAGATTCATTCTGCTGCATTCTGCTGAGTGTGTGTGTAGGTGTGCTGATCCTGTCACCCATATGTGCTAATTGTACAGAAATAGTCAATTAATTACCTCAGTTACAGTATATGGGAGGTGCTATATTGTACATTCCCTCTCCAGGATGCATGAAGTAGCTCTTGCTTTTTTAACACAGGCCCCAATCAAAGACACAGAATTGCTAATTACAATCCATTTCGTGATGTGAGGGATGGCTGTGGTGAAGGGAAGTACACATTTGATTCAAAATAAAATTAAAATTAAAAGGCAGCATGCTCAATTTAAGGGTAATATATGAAACCATATTTTGGAGGTTTGTTTTTCAAATGAGACATATATATATATATATATATATATATATATATATATATATATATATATATATATATATTAAAGTTAACAATGAACCTTTCTATGAGTACAATGCTTTAGCTGAATTTATTAAATCAAATGCATATTCTAGAAGCCAGGTAAGACTCTAAGCGGACAGCTTTGATTTGTTTTCATTTTGTTGCTTGGCAGCAGGAACTCTATTCCCCAGTATGCCTAACTCATCTCTGCATCTAGAGGAAGATGGATGGTTATTTATAGCATGTTAATAAAAGACTGAAGGATGTGGATCTTTCTAATGAGTACAATCTGAAGTAGGAAGGCACAAGATACGATTATTATGAGTTTCTTAATGGCTTTTCAGCTGCATTCGCTCTCAATGTGTACCTCTGTGGGGAGGGATGCATTCTGCCCTGTTCATTGTCAGCGGTTGATTCCATATGGTCCCAACTCTGAAATGGCCTGAATCTACTCTGTGACTGATAGAATTTTTTTCTTAATTAAAGGGGTAGGAAGTGGTTTTATTAAAATGCAATACCCACAAACTTCTTTATCCAAATCAGAGAAGAAAGCAGGATTTTAATGGATATTTAATATCTGAAAAATTACCAGTAAAACTAGAATATCAAACAAAAGTAAACAGAAATATCTGGAAGGCAAAGGGGATTGGTGCTTCTGAACTTGACTGTGCCACTCAGTGTTTTGGGACCCAGAGGTTGTAATAAAATGTCACCAAAATTCATGCAAGGACTAGATATGGGTAAGGCAAGCTGTGTGGGGAGTGCCACAAATAATCCAGCATTTAAGATAACTATTTTTCAAGAAAGTCATACATATAAATTATTTATGTGAAAGCTGAATTTTGAATGCTAAGGATCAAACTTCACTAAAAATAAAATATACCAAAGGCAAAACAAAACATATCTGCAGGCTGGATTCTGCTCCCTGCTCTCTGAATAGGGTCCTGACAGTACTTCCAGGCCCCAATTTCTTGGCTATTAAAGGAGAAACTGAATAGATGACCTTTAAGGTACTTTGGCTTTAAGTTCCCTCCTGGTCTAGGGAGCCTCACACTCTGTCCCCTCCTCTCTCTGGATCATCACCCCTCTGTCCCTCTTCTGTTTAGATGTTATTATTTTAATTCAATCTACACCTCCTTATGTACATTTACAATATGAAAAACTACTGTGATGAGAATTTTTTTTTTTAATGAAGATGAAATCAGAAAATGACAGCAATTTCTAACAGAAATCTATGGATAGTTATGGCATACATAATATATGTACATTCATGAAATGTGCACACGACTGCAACAATTTCCACAGTTAATAATTTAAATGGCTGTTTCCACCACAGAGCATTTTTATAGGACTTTGAGCTCTTTGACAAAAGGTATTATATAAATGCATTCTTTTAAGATCATTGTGATATTTTTATTTTAAATGCAAAGTCACAGTGAAACATGGAGAACTGAATACAATTTTTACATGGCAAAAATATGGCTCATGAATGTCATTGTCTTTTTCTTGAAAAGATTTAATACTATATCCTAAATGATTTATACTACTTTGCAGCAAGCTGAGCCATGAGGAAAACTATGGGTAAGGACCATAACAACTCTGTTAAAAACTATCAGTTTCTTTCTGTAAGTTTAATAGATGCTAGAGTGAAAGCTACTCAAGGTTAGCCTTCTAACAGGTCCCTCTGCTTGTGCTCTCACCCCAAGATAGTCTTTTCCTCACACAGCAGAGCAATCCTTGTAAAACAAATCTGCTCACATGACTTTCCCCCTCAAAATCTTCCAAACACTTTCCATGACTCTTTCATATAATTCTAATTCTTTACCATAGCCCATGACGTGGTTTTTAAAATAGTCACAATTACTCTTCTTCCATTAAGAGGTAGATTCTCACTGCCACCCTCCAGCCCCAACTCAGGGCAGGCTCTGTGACCTCTTTTGAATATTACAATGTGTCAGAACTGACACTGGGCAAGTTCTGAGCCTACAATTGAAGTGCCTTTAAGTTTCCACTCTCACCCTCTTGAAACGTTTCTGCCACCAAGCAAAAAATGTCCCTGCTGGAAAGCCATCTCAGCTGAGACCCAGGCAAGTGAGCACATCTTGGACCATACAACGAGCTGCCAGTTGACTGCAGCACATGAGAGAGCCCAGGTGAGACCAGAATTGTGAAAAATAAGGAATATTTGCTTTATTAAGTCACTAGGTTTAGGGGTGATTTTTTAGGTAGCACTAGATAACTGATACAGGCTACAATATACTTGCATGATCTGACTATTGGGTACCTTTCCTGCCTTATCTTCCATTCCTCATTTCCAGCCACTCTGTCCTCCTTGCTGTTCCTCAAACATACTTTCCTCTGCCTCCAACCCTCTTCCTCCCAATACACGACTCCTTCCTTCATTCACTAAAGTCTCCTTCACCACCTTGTCTAAAATTGTCACCGCTCCCCTCCTGATCACTCTCTAACCCCTTCTCCTGCTTTATTTTTTATAGCATGTATGCACTCTAAAGTTAGTTAATGATATTTTTATTTTTATCTCTTCCTTAACCTGAACACCATGTGAACACCATGAAGACAGGGATTTTATTTACTTTCTTTATTAATATATCCTGACTAACTAGAACAGTGCCTATAACATAAGTGATAAATAAAAAAAAACTTGTTGAATGAATTCCTTTTTTAGTTTCTAGAGTTTATTCTAGGGGAATCAAAGTACAAAACCTTTCCCTCATATATGCATTCCAGTCTATATGCAATACATTCTAGGGATTGAGAGAGAATCTTAAAAACAAAGCAAAAACCTTAGATATTCTGGAAAAGAGAAGTTAGTGTACATTTGTTCTTAAGTTTTCCTGGAACATATTAATTAGAGCTGCCTCCATGGACCAGTTGCAGACATTGTATTCACAAGGACATCAAAAAGAATGTTATGTCATTCCTTTTCTCTCTAGGATTCTTTTCCCAAATCATCTCTTATGATATTGTTTTTCTGATCCCTGAAAGGAATTCTGTTTCCCCAATCATTACAGTGTCCCAGCATATGACAACCTATTTCCCACCTCACAATGTCCCCCACTCCCCACCTTGAACCATTTCACTCCTTTACTTTGGTCTAACATATTAGATTTGTAGACTTTTGTGATTATCCACTTTGCATCAGCTCCTATCACTGTATCTCGATTGGAACAATTTGGACATTAATGAGAACCCTAGGGAAGGTCCTAACTACTAAGGTTGTATTACACATGCTAAAAGATTAAGAAAGCATCACATGACATACATAGTGCTCGTTGTACAAAGGTAGGAATCAGCTTTACACAGAAATTGCCCACTGCTTAGTGCTGAGTGTTTGCAAGTCAGGTCACATTGCCAGAACTTGTCCATACTCAAACCAGAAACGTGGGTGCCATGCTAGACTCCTTCCTTCCTCTTGCCCTCCCCCACATCTACTCATCAGGTGACTTAAATCAAGGCAAAATTAGATTTCAAAATTAGAAATCTAATTTTCTAAATAGCTCTCTAATCCATTCTCTTACCTTCCTCTACCTCTTCCACACAGTCATAATCAAGTTACTCAGTATTTACTGTCTGGATTTTTGCAATAGTTTCTACCTGTTATTCTTGCCTCCAGCCTTGCCCTGCCTCCAATCAATTCACAACAACACTGCAGCAAGCCTGTGGATTCTGAAACATCATATGATAAAGCGAACCACCTGGGTAAAATGAGACATTATTTCTTTTTTTCCACAGGCTTTGGCTTGGCATTCAAAATGCTAATACCTTTTTAAGTCTGGTCCCATTCTACTACTTCCACCCCTGTCCTCTATCTAACAGTATCAACATATTTTCTGTTTACTATGTAGACTTTTGCATGAAGTGTTGACTGAAGAAGTGTTCTTCTCTCCTCTCCTCTTGTCCATTTGTTGAATTCTTAGTTAAACTTTGGGGTATGTGTATGTGTGTGTGTGTGTGTATGTGTAGGTTTATATCCCTCTAAAATGCTTTCCCATAAACTCCTCTTCTCCCATCACCAAGCAATATTACTTCTTTACCCAAATTTCACTGTATTCTATAATTGCAGAATCATATTCTATTATTAGTTGATCCACAAATTGTTATTGAGCATCAAATGAGCCAGGCCCTGTTCTAAGCATTATACATGCAGTAGTAAACAAGACGGTCAAAGACCTGTCCTCAAGGAGCTTACTTTATAGTGGTGGGTGCAGAAGAGGAGGCTAAAAATTGAAACTATTTATTTAAGCATTTTTTCCTTCTACAAGATGCCAAGCTCTTTCAGAAAAGGACTAGATGTTATTTATTATCAGATTCCTGTCACCTAACAAAATGTCAAGCACAATTAATCTATCAGAATGGGACAATGAAATGAGATGGATTGTTATATGGTATTATGCTTAACGATGTATAAGTGTAAAGGGCCTTTTTGATAGAGTGTCAGTCCAAATCCACTGGGGAAAGTCTAATTGATTTCAGAAGTTCTTGACCTGTGAAATCAAAGTTTAGGATGAGATGCTTCAACTTATTTCTGGACTTATTTATGGCTAATAGAATAAGGTGGCTCTGGTTGAGGATACCAAAAACTACTGTTATGACTATTATCATATCATTTGCAAATGTGTTGAGTCATCCTGAGTTACAGTGATTGCAAGTTACAAAAAGTATTTGGAGGTATTGTGTCCTAGAAGAGCTTGTTGACATATGTTACACAGTTTATTTAGCCAAATTAAAATTTGTAATTGCTTTTATTAGGTTAATATATATACCAAGAATATCTTTATTTATATGCTAAAAGAATATACCTGAGAATATAAATAAGAGTAGAAATGGTAGTTCAAATTCGAAATGTAATTCTCTTTGATTCCACTTAGAGAAGAAAGTAGACTCTTTACTTCCTAGTATATATACCTGTAAACATATGGTAAGACAAGGGAGGAAAGGGTATAGCTACCCTTCCTAGCATAATTTTTCTAGAGTCAGAATGTAATCAATTTTATATTCACCATGATCACCTGCCCCCCGGTTTGTTTTCTATCCTTTTGAGAAAATATAATACTTTTCTACAGAGCATCCCTAGAAAATTTATTTGTACTTTTTCTTCTGTTTTTACCTTCATTGTTAGCAAACAGTAGGTCTAAATCCCATTTTATTAAGTCCGAGGTGATGTTGCAGCCTTTTTATTATTTGAAAATCTAGTGATTTAATATTAGTCTCTCTGGTGGCCTTATTTCTTCTCATTATTAGGTTTTTCAAGTGTTTTGCTTTTATATTTTGTTTACTTTGGCTCTCATGCATGTGTTCCTTTTTTATTTAGTAGTCCATCCTGTCAAAAAGTAATATGTAATATACACAGTGTTCAGATTTTCAGAGTTTTCTATGTATTTCTGTGGTTTACTTGTAACTTATTAGAAGTCTAGTTCTAACTCTTTCTTCAGGAAAGGTTAGAAATACAAAAATGCCCAAAGTAAAACTCTGCTTAGACCTCTCGGTTTACATTGAATGGGATGAATATGAATCTTTTTCTGTTGGTGCCTCACAGGATTGTGGACATTAAGGAAGTGAGGAGGAAGTTTTTAAAAGACTCATATTTAGGTCTGCCTTTTATGGAAGCACTATCCACAGCGTTTTCTTCTCATTGACAAGTTGTACACTTAATTTTCAATTTTTTTTGATGGAAGTTCATCCATAAAACATACAGAATTTTTCAATAACATGAAAAAAAATCACCTTTATTGATAAGATAAATCAAATTTGTCACTAAATTCACTGGAAACAATAAACCTCTAGACTGTAAGAAATCATTCTTTATGTTTGAGTTCAAATGAGTACATTTACCTATATCCTTTTTACTGTTTATTGTTTTACATTTATAAAACTTAAAAATATGTAAAGTACTTTAAATTAAATTATTAAGCAATTAATAAATACTGCTTAATTCTAAGTTTCTGTGACAACTGAATATTCAATATGCCACTAATTTTGTTTTTTACTATTTCTTGCTGAAATCCATGATTACATATCTATTAAAACAATAGCATCTGTTCCACTATACTCTATATTCTATAGGAAGTCAGTCTATTCCACTTGTACTCTGCATGTTGACGATTATTTTCGAATGATAAATAGTAGCAGTTTTTTCTATTGTCTTCTATTAATGAACAACTTTTAACTAGCCAACTTTCTGGCCATTGTTGTCATTATATAAGAAAAGGTTGTGAATTATCTTATAATGTAGTCACAGAAAACCTTTACAGGAAGTTACCCTATATTTCTGGATCTCTACCTTGTGTCAACCTCTGGGAGAACTAAGTGATTCAACTAGAGTTAATTTCTTTCAGGAAATACACTAAACCAATATATCACTGTTGTCCCCCAAAACTGGCTTTATAATTCCCACTGAACTCATGATAAAGATTTCTTACCCACTAATTCAGGAGAGAAAATAGGAAAGTGAAAAAGCTTCTGAGAGGGCACAATAAAAGGGTATACTCTCCTTCTCTAGGTACATCCTTCTCTAGGTACATCCTTCTCTAGGTACATTATACAATAACAGTATTTTTTTTCAGCTTATTTGGGAATATAATCAACACTTTAATATTCTTTCTATAAGAAAATTTATTATAATTGCCACAAATAAATTTATAAAATTTCCTTATTCTACATGTATTTAGTGAGTTTCTACTATTTGCTAAGCTTTAGTTAGAAGTCGTGAGATATTGAGAACACTAAAATATGGCCCTCAAAGAGTTTGCAACCTCTTCAGAAAGATGAAAACAAAGGCATCATCACCATAATCCAAAACAGAATGAGAAAAATATGGTGAGATAGAGGTGACTCGGGAAGGAGAAGAGTCAGAAGAGCAGATCCCATTTATTGATTGAGGAGGAGGAGGAAAGAGAATTGTGAAAGTCTTCATGAGCTGAGATGAACTAACATTAAATCCTTATAATATAGAACTTAGTATCATTTATGAAGAAAAGTTAATTATTATTATGAAAATTTCATTCAAAGAAATAAAAATATGAAAACTTAAATTTGAGAATGTATAGCCTAATTTAGGTGTCTCTAGAATCCTTGTTTCTTGAGAATTAAACAACTGCATTCAACAAACAGAGCAAGACTAACCATTGGGAAATTAATAGGTGAAAATGAAAATGCCTTGGCATTGTTTTTTGGTGCCTTTAGGGACAAGAGTTTCACAGTAGTAGTAGTCCTGTATGTTTGATGTCACTGAGGCTTGAATTGAAAATGAAGAATGCAAAGGAAAAATGGGAGAAAGATAGGAATATAAAATTTCTCATGCTAATATTCTCGTTGTCCTGATTTTGTGATAATCAGCGTAGACTAAATATTTGCTAAATTAGAAACCATGCATGTGTCCCCAGACCTAGTTTTTCTCCCTAAGTCTGGTTTTCAGAATGCTGGTGATAAACTAAGCCTGATTTATTATATGACCATCCTATATGGGAAAAGACTGTAACTTTGGGTAACTTTGGTCAACCTTAAGAGATATAGCAGGGGGACGGATGTGGCTCTGGTGGTTGTGTGTCTGTCTCCCACATGGAGGGACCTGGGTTTGACCCCTGAGACATATATGTATATATAGAAGGCGCATGGGCCACCAGGCTCTGTGCGCAGGTGTGCTGCTAGGCCCTCCAAGCCATGCAGAAAAATGATGACGTAACAAGAAAGTGACACAAGGGAGAGCCAAGACGAGACGCACCGAAAAACCAGGAACTAAGATGGTACAGGTGGTAGTAGGATGCCTCTCTCCCACATTGGAGGTTCCGAGTATCTAATCCCAGTGAAGACAGGAGGAGAAGGCTGAGAAGAGAGGGCAGGAAACAGACACAGAGAGTTGCCCAGGGAATGGACACAGAAACAGCAAAAAATGGGGGATGGTGGGGGGGAAGGGGGGTAAAAATGGATAAAAGTAAATAAATAAATAAATCTTTAAAAAATGTATAGGGGAGGAAGGTTCAGACTATAGTTAGTAGTAATACCTTTGACGATGCTCTTTCATGATTTGTTAACAAATGTTTCACATCAATGCAGGATGTTTGGGTGGGGGGAGGGTGATGTGTGGGAGCCCTGTATGATGTTATACGTGTTTGTTTTGTAAGATCACGATGTTTACTGAACACTTATAGTTTATGTATGTTCATGTATGAATGATATACTTCAATAAATTGTTTAAAAAAATAAAAATAAAATAAAATTTCTCCTCTAGCTACTTCATCCTTATTCTATTCCTCTGTTTTTTTCTATTCCTCCTAATACTATAAAGCAACGGAAGAGGAAGAAGACATCTATTAAGATTTGAGATTGGTAAGCACTAAGAAGAGAAAAATGAGACCTGAAATTCTTATAGAGAGAGACTGTAAAGATTCCAGCTTTTTTTGGATAGAAAACCTGGCTTCTTAAGTCAATTATCGTGTATTGAAAATCTATGTGCCAGATGTTCTGTATACATTATTTATTTAAACACTGCAACAGCTTGAAGGTGGTAGTATTATCCCAATTTTATAAGTGAGCAAAGAATGGTCAGACATTGTCCCTTGAAAAAAAGATATCATTGAACAATTTAAAAATATCTGCCTGACTGCCAAGAGAACATTTCCCAAAGGCTCTAAGCACTTCAAGCTCACCAACATTGTCCAGAAGGCAAATTCTGTGGCAGTTCCTCAATGAACTGGTAACTTTTTTATTGGTTACTAATGTCAATCAAACTGAATAAACCGAAACTCAGCACAAGGATCATCTTTGTAAATAAAGATACCCCATATAATTAACGTTTGTTTCAAAACAGCAGATTTAAATACACTTTGTTCAACAAAAATAAGACCTATTTAAATATATTAAAGGTGCTTCTATGAATCTTTACTAACATTTCTGATAGCATTTTTTATTCTTGAAATTGTTTGTTTATGTAAATTAGTATCTGCTTTTCTAGGTTATAAACAAGCAATCATCTCCAACTTGAAAAAAGGAATCCTTTTGAAATATTATAAGATCAGATTTATCATTAGTTGAGTTGGCAAAAAATTAAGTGTATTGTTTTCAATGAATCATATTTGGATATGTGTATAGAGTGCATCTGAACATATTTACATAAGTAATTTTAAATTAAGCTGTTTTTCCATAAATAAAAACCTACAGCCTTCTGTATTAATTACTTTAAATGCCATCTTCCTTGTGCTAGAAGAAATAATTTTGTTTTAAGAATAAACACATTTGTTATGTAAATGAGAATGCTTTCGCTTTTGCCAAAATATGTGAACATATAAGAACTCATCTAACATAAAGTGTGCCGTGTTTTATGAGATGACAATTATATTTCTCACATACAGAGATGTGTCATTAGACAGCACAATAGGGGCACTGTGCTGTCATTCTTTGGGGTGAATGATGCATGGTATTGATCAAAACCAGGACTCTTGTTGATGATGCATTGTGCCATTTTTTTGTAGGCGGTGTCAAAACAATGTAGTTTCTAGATTTATCTAACTGGATATGAATTTCAGTCTGCACAGTTTCTAAGCTTAATTTTCTCATTCAAGGAAATCAGAAAGCAAACATGAGCAACTTTGTTTTCCTTTATTTAATCTGAGTATGGACACATCCAGATCTTTTTTTCTGTATCTTAGAATTTAGAGATTCATTAAGCCCTTCTTTGTGTTTTTATATCACATAAAACAACTCATCTTTGTCACTGAAAGAAATCCTTAGTAATAATAATAATATATTTTTGCATTGCCCTTTTCCTTTGGCTAAAAACTACACTTTGATCTGCTTTTTCTTAGAAAGATATTGTGTGAGGAAGTAAAACCTATTATTTTACTGTCTATATCCTCATAAATCATTTGACTGATTACAACTTCATTTAACCCCCTTTAAAAAAGGATAGCATCTTTGGCCCCTGACACTCCTACTTCTTGGAAATTCTGAGAATTGCCCTTTGTTTTCAAACATAAAAATGCCTCTATCTCTTTATGAGGATAAGGTATATGATTTCCTATCACATTTTAACCTACAAGTTCTCCATTTTATGTCTGCCTTGCACAAAACTTTATGGTGGTACCATGAGTATTAAAATAAAGTGTAAAATAGGATCCCTGCTCCCAATGACCATGTAATTCTTTGGAGAGATGGAATATGAACACCTGGAAAAGACCATACACTATTTTTGTTGTTGAAAACCATTTTAACTTTATTCCAAGAAAGAAAGTACTGACAATTTCCTTTAAGGAAATCACCTTTTCCACCCAGTGTGGCTCAAGGAGTTTGGGGAAGACAGGCCCCACACTCAGACTCAGATGCTTTCTTTTCTCTCCTGGATCTGAAGTTGAAAGAATTTAAGACTTGCCATTATAATTATATTGCAAGCAGTCTGGAAAGAAATCCAATGCCACACACACAGGAAAGTAGAGTAAACCACAAACAGAGGTTTTGGTGGCGATTCCACACCCCTGCCATGAGTTGGATCAAAGCTGGTCATGTTGCCCATGATGGTAGACAATAGGTTGAGATTTTTGCCACCTGAAACTGGCACATTCCTATGTAATACACACATTAGATGTTAAATAAGAATGCAATTGATGAATATCTGTTCACATTTTGTATTCCAGAAGACATAAAGAATTTGTAGTTCAAAATATCTCCATAACACACACACAGCATTTTTTAATATCCCAGTAATTTAAATTGAAGAAGCTAAATTTTTGAGCAGTAATCCATTTCCCTCTGCGAGAATGAAGAAATGGGATACTTCAATCCTTTGGAAAATTTAGTTCTTGGATAAAATCAATTCTGAAACATTTTTAATATAAGAAAAAACAAATTAGTCATTGCCCTGAAATGGAAATTTTGGTTCCTTGAGCCTTCAATATTTGAAGTATATTTTATTGAGAAGCACAAAAATGTAACACCTCTCAATAAGCATGTAGGATGCCAGATAATCATGAAGGTGTCTCTTCCAAGAGTACTGAAAGAGAACAAGACAAGAGAAAAGACTTTCTCCCTTCTTGGCTCTATAGTAGTGGATCCCAACCAGGATGACTTTGCTCTATAGGACGTTTGGCAATGTCTGGAGACACATTTGATTATGTCATTATTATGACTTGAGGGGTGTTTTAGTTTGCCATAGCCACTGTAACAAATATAACAGGATGGCTGGCTTCAACAACAAGAATTTATTCTCTCACAGTTTTGGAAGCCAGAAGAGTAAAATGAATATGTTGGCAGTATTACGCTTTCTTTGAGGTCTGTAGTATCCTGATGGTTGCTTGCCAGCAATCCATAAGGCAGTCTTTACTTTGTCATGTAGCCATCTCTCTCCTCATCTGTGTTCTGACTGTGTCCAAATTTCCTCTGCTTACAAGGATTCTAGTTATAGTGAATTAAAGCTATCTCTGATTCAGTTGGGCCTCATCCTAACTAACATTTTCAAAGATGCACATTTACAGATGAACTCACGTCTACAGGACCAGGAGTCAGGATTTGAATGTGTACATGTAAGGGCATGATTTAAACCCATGATGTGAGGTGAGGGGGGCATTTAGCATTTAGTGGATAGAGATAAGGAGGATGCTAAACATAACTACAATGTGCAGGGAAGTTCCCTCCTCACCAACAAAGAATTCTCTGGCCCAAAATATCAAAAACGCCACCTCAGTGTTCACGTACACCTCAGGGTTCAGATGTTGAGTTGAAACAGATTTATAGAGGATTAACAAAACTATTGGGAAGAAATGGTAGAAATGTTGCTCACATTTTGTCATAGAAAATTAAGTGCTGTCTCTCTTGAATCATACCTATTTAAATATTCATATATTAGTCAGATACCTATGGGTAATAAGTACATATTGGTAAGATACCTAAAGGGGTGTTTTATAGTTTCAGTTTTGCCTGGTTGTCCAGTAACTATTACATAATATATCAATAACCTAACAGGTGGCTTGGACATAAATCCAGAAGTCTTTGGTGCTGGATAACTGTGCAACCTTATGATTTAAAGGGGCTAGTTTCAAGAGGGCCATTACCCACATGATTAATATGGGTAATATGCACTTGTGATCTTCTACTAATATTTCAAAGCTATATCAATATTCAACATAGTATGATCTTTTCTGCATCTAAAGTTCAAGGGCAATACACTGATTCTAAAAATTAGTCAACAGGGATGTTCCTTTAAGGGCAGAATATGCTAAGAGGTTTAACTACATTCAGAAATGTGGCCATACTGAAATAAATATAAAACAGCTGTGTCACTAAAATTAAATATGCTGTTCAATGTAACTGACACAAAGTTTAAGAACAACTGTAGCAAGAATAAAATTTTAATAAAATCTTTTTAATATATAAATTAAAATTTCACCATTTAATAACATTCAAATCTCAATGCTGTTAACTATGTTCACATGGTGTGCTACTATCTAATCATTAATAAAATTTTCAATCATCCCAAAATAGAAACTTTACAAAATTTCAGCATTAACTCCCTATTCTCTCCCCCACCCCAACCCCTGGTAACCTATATTCTAGATTCTGACTCTATGAATTTGCTTATTCTAATTATTTCACACCAGTGAGATGATACAATATTTGTCCTTTCGTGTGCAGGTTATTTCACTCAACATGGTGACTTCAAGGTTCACCTATGTTGCACATGTATCAGAACTTCCATTCCATTGTGTATATGTACCACATTTTGTTTATGCATCAGTTGATGGACACTTGGGTTGCTTCCATCTTTTGGCAATTGTAGATAATGCCACTATGAACATTGGTGTGCAAATGTTCAAGTCTCTGCTTTCAAATCTTTCTGATATATACTAGAAGTGGGATTGTTGGGTCATATGGTAATTCTATACTTAGCTTTCTGAGGAACTGCCAAATTGTTTTCCACAGCAGCTGTAACATTATTGCCACAAGCAATCAATTGGTGTTCCTATTTCTCTGCATCCTCTCCAACACTTGTTATTTTCTGTATTTTTTAATAGTGGATATTTTACATTCTGAAGAATGACCAAACTGTCTTCCCCAGTGATTGCATCATTTTACATTCCCACCAACAGTAAATGAGTGTTCATATTTCTCCATATCCTCCCTAAATCTTGTAATTCTAGTGGGTATGAAGTGATATCACATTGCGGGGTTTTCTGCATTTCCCTAGTGCTTAATGATGATGAACATCTTTTCGTTAACTTTGTGGCCATTTGTGTATCTTCTTTAGAGAAATGTCTAAGTCTTTTACCCATTTCTAAAATTGGGTTGTCTTTTGTTGTTGAGTTCTTTATATATTCTGGATATTAATTCCTTATTGGCTATGTGGTTTCCAAATATTTTCTCCCATTTTGTATATTGTTGTTTTACTTTCATAATAAAATCCTTTGATGCACAAAAGTTTTTTTTTTTTTTTTTTTTTTTTTTTTTTTTTTATTATGACATTTATATGTTTTTTTTTTTTTTTTTTTCTTTTGTTGCTTGTGCTTTGGGTGTAAAGTTTAAGAAACCATTGCCTAACACAAGGTCCTAAAATGCTTCCCTATGTTTTCTTCTAGAAGTCTTATAGTTTTGGTTCTTAAATTTAGGACTTTGATTCTTTTGAGTTGATTTTTGTATATGGGGTGAGGTAGGTCCCACCATCATTCTTTTGTGTATGGATATCCAGTTTTTCCAGCACCACTTGTTGAAGAGATTATTCTTTCTCAATTGAGTAGAACTGGTCCCACTGTGAAAAATCAGTTTGCCATAAATATGAGGATTGGTTTCTGAACTCTCAATCTGATTCCATTGTTCTATGTCTAACCCTGTGCCAGTATCATGCTGTTTAAATGATCATGGCTTTGTAATAAGTTTTAAATTTAAGTCCTCCAACTTCAGTCTTTATTCTCAAGATGGATTTGGTTATTTGAGGTTCCTTATACTTCTTTATTAATTTGATGACAAACTCTTCCATTTCTGCAAAGAAGTCTGTTGTTGGAATTTTGATTAAGATTGTATTGAATCTGTCAATCGATATCTTAAAAATATTTATTCTCCTATTCCATGAATATGGAATACCCCTCCATTTATTTATGTCTTCTTTTAATTTCTTTTAGCAATGTTTTATAGTTTTCTGTGTACAAGTCCTATATATCCTTGGTTACATTTATTACTAGATATTTGATTCTTTTAATTGCAATTATAAGTGGATTTTTTTTTTTTTTTTTTTTTTTTTTTTTACTTCTTCAGCTTGTTCATTACTAATGTATAGAAATGCTACTGATTTTTACATTGGTTGTAATACCTCACCACTTTGCTGAATTCATTTATTAATTCTATTGCCTTTGCTGTGGATTTGTCATGATTTTCTATACTTAGGATCATGTCAAATGCAAACAGGTAAAATTTTAATTCCTCCTTTCTAATATGGGTACCTTATATTTCTTTTGCTTGCCTACTTGCTCTGGCTAGAACTACAAGTACAATGTTGAATGATGTTGAAAATGGGCATCCTTGCTTTTTCCTGGTCTTAAAGGGAAACTTTTCAGTTTTTCACCATTAAGCATGATATAAGTTGTGGATTTTTCATATATGCCTTTGTCATGTTGAAGAAGTTTCCTTGTATTCCTAGTTTTCTAAATAATTTTGTCAAGATCAGATGTCAGATTTTTTCAAATGCCTTTTCTGCATCGAGATGATCATGTATTTTTTTCTTCATTCTGCTAATGTGGTGAATTATATTGATTTTCTTATGTTGAACCACTGCATACATGGGATGAATCCTACTAGACAATGACATAAAATAATTTTAATGTGCTATTAAATTCAGTTTGCTAGTATATGTTGAGGATTTTTCATCTATATCTATAAGAGATATTGATCTATAATTTTCTTTTCTTGTGGTATCTTATCTGGGTTTGGTATTAGAGTGATATTGGCCTCATAGTATGATTTAGGGAATGTTTCCTGCTCTTCAACTTTTTGGAAGAGTTTAAACAGGATTGGTATTAATGCTTCTTGAAACATTTTGTAAAATTCACCCATGAAGCAATCTGGTACTAGGCTTTTTTCTTTGTTTTGAGATTTTTGATTACTAGTTTATTAGGTTACTCAAATTATCCATTTCTTCTTGAGTCAGTGTGGGTAGTCTCTGTGTTTCTAGGGATTTCTCCATTTCATCTAGGTTACCTAATTTTTTGGTGTACAATTGTTCATTGTATCCCCTTATGAACCTCTTTGTTTCTGTAGGGTTAGTACTAGTGCCCACCCTTTCATTACTGGTTTTAGTTATTTGCATCCTCACCCTTCTTTTTCTTTGTCAGTCTTGGTAAATTTTATGAATTTTATTGATGTTTTCAAAGAACCAGCTTTGAGTTTTGTTGATTCTCTCTTTCTTTATTCTCTTTCATATCTCCACTCTAATCTTTTTTTTTCCCTCCCTTCTGCTCATTTTGGGTTACATTTGCTCTTCTATTTCTAGATCCTCCAGTTTTGAGGCTAGGTCTCTGATTTGAGAGCTTTCTTCCTTTTTAATGTAAGCATTTAAGCTATAAATTTCCCTTATCAGCACTGCCTTTGGTGCATCCAATAAATTTCGGTATGTTGTGTTTCCATTTTCATTTGCCTCAAGATATTTTCTAATTTTCTTTGTAATATCTTCTTTGACCTATTAGTTAAGAGTATATTTTTTCACATATTTATGAAATTTCCATTTCTCCCTCTATTATTGATTTCTAGTTTCATTCCATTGTAGTTGGAAAAGGTACATTGCATGGTTTCAATATTTTTAAAAAATTTATTGAGACTTGTTTGGAGACCCAATATATGGTTTCTCCTGAAGAATGATCCGTGTACACTAGAGAAGAATGTGTATTCTCTTGTTAGGTGAAGTGTTCTATATATATGTGGTGTCTAGTTAGTTTAGAGCATCACTTAGTCTTCTATTTCCTTATTGATCTTCTGTCTAGATGTTCCATCCATTATTGAAAATAGTGTATTGAAGTCTCCTATTAATTGTAGAACCATCTATTTTTCCCTTTATTTTTGTTAGTATTTTCTTCATGTATATTTGGTCTCTGCTGTTAGGTGCATACATATTTATAACTGCTATATTTTCTTGTTTAATCAATCTATTTATCAGTACACAATACCTTCTTTGTCCCTTGTAGCAGTTTTTGATCTAAAGTCTATTTTATCTGTTATTTTTATAGCCAGTCTAGCTCTCTTTTGGTTACTACTTGCATGGTATATATTTCCCATCCTTTCATATTCAACCAGCTTTATGTCTTTGAATTTAGTGAGTCTCTTGTAAACAGCATAGAGTTGGATCTTGCTTTTCTATTCATTCTTCCAATCTCTACCCTTTGATCGGAGAGTTGAATCCATTTGCATTTAAATACCTACTGATAATTCATGACTTCCTTCTGCAATATACTATTTACTTTTTGCAAATCTTATATCTTTTCTGTCCCTCAATTTTTCTATAAATGAATACATTTTATTTATTTGATTTTTTTGTATTGTACCATAGTGAGTCCCTTCTCATTTCTTTCTGGGTGTATTTTTCATATTTTCTGTGGTTACTATAGGGCTAAAATGTAATATCCTAAAATTATAGCAATCACATTTGATTGGATACCTACTTAACTTCAATAGTGTATGCATATACTGTTGCTATACCACCTATTGCACTTGTTACAAATTATATCTTTGTACATCATATGTCCAAAACCACAGCTTTATCGTTACTTTTATGCATTTGAATTTTAGCACTTGTAGGAAGTAAGAAGTAGAGCTATATACTAAAAATATGATACAATATTACTGGAATTTATATTTACCCATATGGTTACCTTTACCAAAGGTCTATTTCTTTATGCCCCTTTGAACCACTGTCTAATGTCCCTTCCTTTCAGTCTGAGGAACTCCCTTTAACATTGCTTATAAGGCAGGCCTTGTGGTGATGAAAAACCTTTAGCTTTTGTTTATCTGGAATATCTTAATCTCTCCTTATTTTTTAAAGAGTGTCTTCCCAGCTATAAAATTCTTGGTTGCCAATTGTCTTCTCTCAGCACTTTAAATATTTCAACATACTGACTTCTTCCTCCATGGATTCTAATGAGATAATGGCACTTAATTTAATTGGGTCTCCCTTGTGCATAGCATGTTGCTTTTTTCTTGCAGCTTTTGGAACTCTCTCCTTGTCCTTTATATTCAGCAATTTGACCACCATGTATGTGAGAATATTTGTCTTCAAGTTTATCCTGTTTGGTGTTCAATGGCTTTATTGGATATGTATATTCATGTCTTTTGCCAAGTGTGGAAGTTTTCTGCTATTGTTTCTTTGAATATTCCTTCTCCTTTCTCTCCTTCTTCTCCTTCGACTACTTTCATAATGTGTATATTGTTATGTTTGATGGTGTCCCACAGGCCTCTTAGGCTATTTTTGCTCTTATTAATTATGTTTTTCTTTCTGATCCTCAGTCTGAACTCATTTCAAAGATTTTGTCTTCACATTCACTGATACTTACTTCTGTCACCTCCAATCTGCTGTTGAAAGTGTCCTGGGAACTTTTCATTTCAGTTATTGTGGTCTTCAATTTCAGTTGTTTTATTCATTTAAAAAACTTATATTTCTTTATTGAGATTCCCATGTTGTTCATTCATTGTTTTTCTGATAACCTTTAATTCTTTCTCTGTGTTTTCTTTCTTCTCCTTGAATGTATTTAAAAAAAAAAAATTGCCCATATGTTCACAGTCTGGTCTTCTTCCCTGGTGATTATTAGATTTTTATCCTCTTCTTGTTGATGGGCCATCATTTCCTAAATATTTGTTTGTCTTGTAATCTTTTGTTGCACACCATACGTTTTGGTATTTTAAACTGTTAACTCTGAGATTTAGTTCCTGAGCTGCTTGTTTCTTGAGTTTTTATCCATCCAGTGATATGACAGATTTCCTGTGCACCAGGAGTTAACAAAACCAACCATATCACTACCAAAAACACCTTTGACAGTCTTTACAAACTGACTCTGCATTGACTTATGCTCTCCTTCAGCTTTCAGCCCTCCTGTCAATGAAGTCAGCCCAAAGTAAATGCAATATATGGGTCCTCCCTGTGTTTTCTGGACCTGTGCCTTGTACTTGCTGGTGGCCTGAGGTGTTCCCCTGTTTACAGGAGTTTGAATGCCTCCTGTACTCCCCAGAGAACAGATTTTCTCCTTTCCTGATTGCTCCACTGCAAGACTTAAAGTAGGTAAGCCATTGCCTCAGGCCACCTGACTATTGTTTCTTATACCACTTTCCCTGTCTCAAGCTGCTTTTGCCTGGAGGGCTAATTCTGGGACAGGGGCACAACCAGAGAAGAGTTTCCCAGATCATTCTTTCCCAGATGGAATAAGGCCAGGAAGCTACAAAGGGAGTGAAGGTTGGCTCTATATTTCCCTGGGGAGGGGGTGGAGGAGGGTCCAACAAGGGTGGTAGGAGCTTCCCTTATGGCTCTTTGAAGCTGTGTTTTCCTTGATTCTGCCTTTGCCCTGTAAAATGCAGTGTTTTAACTATTTTGTGTAGCTTTAAGTGTCCTCTGCCACTTTTGCCTAGGGCAGGTAGGCCACCCTCACATTCCAGTGAACTGAAGTAGCTAATTGAAAGCAGTGATTGGCTATCTGACTGTTCACCCCCTGGTCTTGGGAAACATGGTCTTTATATCCCACCCTGGAAGTAGCAACCTGCACCAGGGAAGATGGGTTGAGTACCTCACTGCTACCTGCCACAAGTCTAGAGGATGGGTGACGGTAGCATCTAGTATTTCACTAGTATTTACTGTGATTTACCTGAGTAAACCTCCTGCTCTTTCTTGTATCCTGCATCTACTAGACTCCATAGTTTCAAAATAGTTGATTAAGACAGTTACTTCCTGCTTAATAGTTTTCTGGTGGAGGGACTGATTCCTGGAGCATCTTATTCCATCATCTTCCTACAATCTCCCTCCTAATAGACTCTTGGTATTGTCAAAACCATTCTCATATTTAATTATATATGATTGTATACCAGAAGGATTCCATGGGAACTTCTGAATACTGAAGGAACAAAGGTATCATATTTTGAACCATAAAATACAACCATATAACTCATCAGTAGATAAATTAGTTAATTAAACTGTTAAGCTCAAGTGTTCATATCAATAAAATATTTTTAAAAAACTTTTATTCTTGAATTAAGTGATACTTGAGAGAATGAAAATATAAAAGCATATTCTATATTCTGGTTCCATAGAACATACTTTTCAGCATGCCTCTATCTGACCAAATTTTGATTTTTATTACTAGGTATTAAATTTAGCAAAATTTAAAAAATGAAATCACTTCCTGCTTGTGGAAAAGCAGAATACTTTCATGCATACAAGTAATAAAAGCAAATTTGACACATGTTCAAAAATATCTTAGAGGGAAGCGGCTGTGGCTCAATCAATAGAGCTCCCGTTTACCATATGGGAGGCCCCGGGTTCGGTTCCCGGGGCCTCCTGGTGAAGGCAAGCCCGCCTGCACGGCGTGGTTAGCTGACCCAGCGAGCACAAGCAGCAAGGGGGGGATAAATGAATTAATAAATAAAATCTTAAAAAAAAAAATCTTAGAATATTTCTGCAAATTGATCAAATAAAAATTAAAATTCCTAATAGCAAATTTTAATTAAATAAAAATACCATTGTACTTTAGCATTCCCAAATCATAAAGTATTTCTTTTCAAATATTTTTTAATATAAGTTCATATTTATAAATAAGAATGGAAAATTTACTAGTCCACATAAAATTGTTAACAGTTCCTCTTCCTTATGGAACATTATCAGTAATAAAATGAATGAAATGTTCACACTTTACAACTCAAATCATATCAATTATTGTGTGCCCTAAGCAAATAATTCTACTGTTGCTATAGGTCAAAGCCCAGAATGGGATGATTTTATTGTTCACTTTATCTTGATAAGACAGGTAGGCAAAAATGTCATTTTTTATGTTATAGATTAAAAATTGGGACCAGAACATGTATTTGCTCAAGGATACACAGTGGTAGGATCAGAAAAAAAACCAACATAGTAAGAAATGTCTTAGATGCAGAAGAACAAGTTCATTAAAGTGAGATGATTAGGAATTTAAAAACTGTTACAATAGAAATCATTGCTGTTTGAACACAATCACTTACAGATAAAATATCATGATTGTTTTTATTGATTTCATTTTGGTTTTATTTCTCTTTGTTCCTTTTGCAAGATGAAATTGATTTGAATAGATGAAATCATCGCACATACCTGGATCTTTATAGGTATACTTACTAATTAACTAGAAAAATACTTCAGAATCTTCTCGCTCAGGGTTTTTCAAGCTATCCCAATGAGGTAAGCTCAATGGGTAGAGACAATATAAGTACATCTTATGGAATATGGACTTTAGTCTGGTTCAGTCACTATATGCCTGCAATATCATTGAAGTCTAACATGTTATACTAAACTTTCCTTTTCCTTTCCTTTCTTTCTTTTTGTTTTTTCCTTTTTACTTTTTCTTTTTCTCCTTTTTTCATTTAAACACAGGCAATTCTAAAAATTTAGAATAGGCAGGAACAAGCGCCAAAGAAGAGCCTTAACACAAAACTAAACAAAAATAAAACCCTAAGTAAGAGAGAGAAATTGACCAACAGAGTAAACCATCAAGATAAACAGATATTTAGACATCAGCAAATAATGACAAGCCATTCTAGAAGCAGGAAGATATAGCCCAGTCAAAGGAACAAACGTTAAGCCAGAGGAGACACAGAATTTGGAACAATTAATCAAAGATGTCCACACAAATCTCCTAAATCAATTCAAGCAGATGAAGGAAGAAATAAAGGATATTAAGATGACACTGGGTGAGCATACAGAAGAAATTATTAACATGCATTTAAAAAGTAACAGATCTTATGGTAATGAAAGGCATGATAGAAGAAATTCAGAATAAGAAATTCAATGGCAGATTTGAACAGGTAGAGGTAAGAATTAGTAAATAAGAAGATAGAACATCTGAAATTGCTCAGAAGAACAGATAGAGAAAAAAATGGAAAAAGTTGAGAAGGGACTCAGGGAATTGAATGACAGCACAAAATACACAAACAAACATGTTATGATTATACCAGAGGGAGAAGAAAAGGGAAAGGGGCAGAAGGAGTGTTTGAGGAAACAATAGCCCAAAATTTCCCAGTTTTAAGAGGGATATGGATACACATGTTCAGGAAGTACCACATACTCCAATCACAATAAATTCTAACAGATCTACTCTGAGACACATACTAATCAGACTGTCAAATTCCAAAGATGAAGAGATAATCCTGAAAACAGCAAGATAAAAAAGACCCATCACATACAAGGGATGCTTGGTAAGATTAAGTGCTGATTTCTCATTTGAAACCATGGAGGCAAGTAAGAAGTGGTATGACCTATTTAAGGTACTGAAAGAGAAAAATTGCCAATCAAAAATTCCAGAAAAAAATTTTCCTTCAAAAATATTCACAGGTAAACTGAAATTGAGAGAATTCATCAATGAGTCCTGTCCTTCAAGAAATAATAAAGGAAGTTCTGCAGGTTGAAAGAAAAAGACAGGAGAGAGAGGTTTGGAGGAGAGTGTAGAAAGGAAGATTATTAGTAAGAGTAACTAAAAGTGCAAAAGAGAAGCAAAAATAAGATATGACATATAAAAGTCTAAAGCTAAAATTGTTGAAGTAAGTTATGTCTTTATAGTAATAACACTGAATCTTAATGGATTAAATTCCCCAATTAAGAGGAACACATTGACAGGATGGAATAAAAAATATTTGATCCAACTACATGCTGTCTACAAGAGACTCACCTCAGACCAAAGGACACAAATAAGTTGCAAAGGAAAGGGTGGAAAACAATTTTCCATGCAAACACTAAACAAAAAAGAGCTGGAGTAGCTATATTAATATCAGACAAAATAGATCTTAAATGCAAAACTCTTCAAAGAGACAAAAAAGGACACTATATATTAATAAAAGGGGCAATCTACCAAGAAGAAAGATTAAATATTTATGCACCTAATCAGGGTGCCCGAAAATACATGAGCAAACACTGGCAAAACTGAGATGAGATATAGACACTTCTACAATAATAGTGTGGGTCTTCAATAATTCAATAATTCTACCAATCATCCTGAAAAGAACTCATACCAATCCTATTCAAACTCTTTGAAAAAATTGAAGAGGAGGGAACATGACCTAACTCATTCTATGAAGCCAACATCATCTTAATACCAAAGCAAGATAAAGATTCTATGAGAAAAGAAAATTACAGACCAATCTTTCTAATGATTTTAGATACAAAAATCCTCAAGAAACTATTTCCAAATCAAATCCAACAACACATTAAATGAATTATACATCATGATCAAGTGGGTTTATCCCAGTTATGCAAAGATGGCTTAACATAAGAAAATCAATTAATATAATGCACTACACTAACAGATCAAAGAAGAAAAATTACATCATCATCTCTATTGATGCAGAAAAGGCATTTGACAAAATTCAGCATTTCTTAGTAAAAATCACTTTGAAAGATAGAAATAGAAGGTAACTTCCTTGACATGATAAAGGGCATATATGAAAAAATCCACAGCCTAACAACATACTCGATGCTTTCCCTCTAAATCCAGAACAAGACAATGATGCCTACTCTCATCACTCTTGTTCAACATTATGTTAGAAATTCTTGCTAGAACATTTAGGCAAGAAAAAGAAATAAAAAGCATCCAAATTGGGAAAGAAGAAATAGAACATTCACTATTTATAGATGACATGATCCTATATATAGAAAGTCCTGAAAAAAAATCTACAACAAAATGATTAGAGCTAATAAATGAGTTCAGCAAAGTGGTGGTATACAATATCAACACGCAAATATCAGTAGTGTTTCTGTATATTAGGAATGAGCAATCTGAGGAGCAAATCAAGAAAAAAATCCATTTACAATAGCAAATAAATTATCAAATATCTGGGAATAAGTTTAACTAGGTGTGATGGTTAGGCTAATGTGTCAATTCAGCCAAGTAATTGTGTCCAGGTGTTTGGTCAAGTAAGCCCTGGACTAATTGTAATATAAGGACATTTATGGACTTAGTCATCAGTGAGTTTACTGCATAGATAGCCGATCACATCTACATCAATCAGGAAGATTGCCATCAACAATGAGTGACACTTAATCCAATCAGTTGAATGCCTTAAAAGGGGAAGTGATTTCAACATTCAAAGAAAATTTCCCAGCTCGTCTTTGGACAGCCAACTTCTCTCAGAAACTCATCAAGGACCCTTCACTGGACTTTCATCAAAGGCCCTGGTTTGGAGCCTGCCTGCAGAACCTGGACTTGTGCATCCCCACGGTCACGTGAGAGACTCGTAAAATATCATAGTATTGACAGATATCTCCTGTTGATTCTGTTTCCCTAGAGAACCCTGACTAATACACTAGGTATGTAAAGGAACTGTACACACAAAAAAACTACAGAATAATGCTAAAAGAAATCAAAGAAGACCTAAAAAAATGAAAGGATGTTCATGGATTGGAAGATTAAATATCATTAAGATTACTCTTCTAACCAAACTGATTTACAGATTCAACACCATTCTAATAAAAATTCCAATAGCCTCTTTTGCAGTAATGGAAAAAACAGTTATCAAATTTATTTGGAAGGGTAAAGGGTCCCAAATAGTGAAAAACATCTTGAAAAGGAATAGAGAAGTTAGAAGCCTCATGCTACATGACTTTATAGCATACATACTACAAAGCCATAGTGATCAAAACTTCATGGTACTGGCACAAAGATAGACATATTGACCAATGGAACTGAATTGAGAGTTCAGGAATAGATCCTCACATCTATGGTCAACTGATATTTGACAAGGCTGCCAAGTCCACTCAACTGGGACAGAATAATCTCTTCAACAAATGGTGCTGAAAGAACTGGATATTCATATCCAAAACAATGAAAGAGGATTCCTATATCATGCCTTATACAAAAATTAACAAGATGGATCAAAAACCTAAACATAAGAGCAAGAACATAAAACTCCTACAAGATAATATGGAGCAGCATCTATGAGATCTTGTGGTAGACAATGGTTTCATTAACTTTACACCCAAAATGTAAGTAATGAAAGAAAACAGATAAATCAAAATTAAAAACTTCTGTACTTCAAAAGAGTTTGTCAAGAAAGTGAAAAGGGAGACTTCTGGGAAGATGGAGGATTAGAGAGGTGGAGGGTCACTTCTTCCCAGAAAAAAATAGCTAGAGGAACAGACAGACTGTCTGGAGGGCTGCTCTGGGGCTCAGGACACCAGGGGAAAGTGAAACACCACCCAGAAGAGAGAGGGGTGAAAGAAAGGAGTCTCAGCTGGCTGAAAATACTGTGAGTAGAGCTGTAAAAGCAGCAGCAGGTGCCCTTCCACCCCTCCCCACATCTATGGAGCAGATATCAGTCCAAGGACTGCAGCAGCTGTGGACTACAGAGGAAGGGAGTTGCAGGGGACCTCTTCCCCAAGGAAAGGGAAGAGGGAGGAACACTGCCTATAGCAAATTCATATTTTGGCCAGCAAAATTGGTCTGCTTTATTGTAGGGGTCACACACTTCCAGGCTGGGTGGGGCCATGACATTATTTGCCCTGAGAGCAGGCAGGGAGCTAAAGCTAATTCGTCTTCTCAAACACCCTCACTACTGGCTGCTGAAGAGGCAGAGGGAGAGAGTGGCCAGCCAAGGGTGGAGAACAGCCTCTGAGAAAGTTTGTTTGTGAGATTTGGCCAGCCCTGAGGACATTGCTTCTCCACCACTCACCCTCCTGAGGAGTTACTCTGAATGCAATTCCCCCTAGCACCTGGGGTGTGAACTGAGATGTTTGCCCAAAAGTGCCATCTGATGGCCAGACAAGAAAAGTGAACAAAAAAGAAAAAATAAATAAATAAAAGAGGCAAGTAGGTGCCTTTACTGTCACACTCTCCAAGGCCCTTGGAAACTGGTCTGCACCCCATTACCGGTCTTTAGCCCTGGTTTGAGCAGTTAAACAGGGGAAATTCTAAGTATCTAGAACAAATTGAACCAAGAGTCAAAGAAGAGTGGTAGCACACAGCTACTTAAGAGTAATTCCCTAGGCAAGAAAGAGAAACTGAACATCAGTGTTAACTCAGCATCAGAATCAGATGCATCAACATCAGCAAAAAGTTACAATCCATAGAAAGAAAAAGGATGATATGACTTAGGAAAAGGAAAAAATCAAAGCTCCAGATGAGACACAGGACTTGAAACAGCTAATCAATGAGGTTCATACAAATCTCCTAAATTAAATCATGGAGTTGAAGAACATGTCTAAAGAAATAAAAGACATTAAGAAGACACTGAGTGAGCACAAATTTTTTTTTTAAATATTGGATAAAAAAATAACAGTGCCTATGGGAATGAAAGACACAATAAGTGAGATTAAAATACCTTGTGAGTTTTTGCTCTTGTAAATGAGACTTAGCCTGCAGTTGTGGGGTGCCTAAGGGTTGCCACCTGAGAGCCTCCTTGTTGCTCAAATGTGTCATCTCTCTAAGCCAAACTCAGCATATGATTGCATTACCTTCCCCCCAACGTGGGACATGACTCCCGGGGATGAGCCTCCCTGGCAACGAGGGATTAATACCAAGTGCCAACAGGCAGCTTTGTGCAGTGGCAGTATCGTAGCCAATGAGGTTTATCCGAGGCACGATTATTGCTAATTGAAAACTTTTCCCAAGTGCCAACTGGCAACACAACTGGAAAAAGACCTTGAATAAAAGGGGGAAACGGTAAAGACAAATGAGTTCAAGTGGCTAAGAGACTTCAAAGAGAGTCTGGAGGTCATCCCAGAGGTAACTCTTACGCACACCTCAGTAGGAGCTCATAGAACATCTAAGTGCCTATCACCCCACTCAGTGGGGTTCCTGAGAGCTCCAGAGACACCCTGGTCTTATATAAGGGGGATAGCCCCAGAGACTGATGCCTTATCAGTGGGTTCTATTTTGTAATCTGTGCTCCTGAGAGTGACAGAATTAGACTCAAATAAGTCCTCCCTGCACATGGTTCACCAGTCCCTTCTATTCAAACCTACATGTGATGCTGGAGTTTCTTAGGTATACTTCCAGAGACTGGAGCCTCCTGCCTACCTATGTGCCAGGTGTGCATGAAATCTAAGTGGAGCTGCAACTCCTACCCTACAGCTCAATGGACTCATCCAAGTCACCTGGTGAGGAGACAACGATGGGAAATGGCCATCCCAGGGAATGGAGAGGGCCTGATCTGCAGGCAGGATCATCCCACCCACCATATCCATGGGATATAAGCCCTCTCTCACTTGGAGTTGGAGTGGACATCACCATCCCAGTCGCCTCTGGATTGGGGGAAGAACTATGGACTAGAGTGGACTTGATGGTATTCTCTTGCTCACATATGGTGATTCTTGCAATGCAAGAAATTATAACAATGAGGTGGAGCCAGTGGCCACTTGACAGTTTTTGGGTAGGGAGCGGATGAGCAGTTGAAATACAGGGGCTTCTTTGGGAGTTGGAGGTTGTCCTGGGTACTGTTGTGGCAATGGATGTAGGCCATTTTAAATCAGCACACACCACTCAGAACTGAGTGGGAGAGAGTGTGGTCTACAGTGTGATCTGTGGTCTATGGTTGGTGGCAAGGCTCCAGGATGTGTAAGTTCATTGGGGTTGGTGGGCCACACTGTGGGAGATGTTTGTGTGGGATATGGTGGGAGGTGTGGGAGGTGGGCGGCGTGGGAACCCCAGTGGGTTCCGTGTAGTATTTTGGGTAATCTGAGCACCTCTTAAAATATATGTGTATATATATATATAAATAGCATTTTTGTAAGCAAATACACATATATGCATATATATTTATATATCATTTTACAAATGTTTGTATGTATTGTGAGAATTTTGATTTTTACCCATAATAATAATAATAAAAAAAATACAATAGAGGTACAAAGCAGCAGATTTGAAATCATGGAAGAAAGAATCAGTGATGTAGAAGGAAAAACAACTGAAATTGAAAAGAAAGAAGAACAGAGAGAGAAAAGAATGGAAAAAAAATAAAGCAGGAACTCAGGGAGTTGAATGATAACATCAAGTGCACTAGCATATTTGTTATGGGAGTTCCAGAAGGAGATGAGAAGGGGAAAGGAGCAGAAGGAGTATTTAAAGAAATAATGGCTAAAAATTTCCTAACTCTCCTGAAAGACATGAATATACTGGTCCAGGAAGCACAACATGCTCCAATTAAAATAAATTCAAATAGACCTATCCCAAGACACATAATATTCAGAATGCCAAATGCCAACAATAAAGAGAAAATTCTGAAAACAGCAAGGGAAAAGTGAAACATCACATACAAGTGACAACCAATAAGAATTAGTGCAGATTTCTCTTCAGAAACCATGGAATCAAGAAGGCAGTGGTATGCTATAATTATGGTACTGCAAGAGAAAAACTGCTAGCCAAGAATTCTTTATCTGGCAAAACTGTCTTTCAAATATGATAGTGAGCTTAAAATACTCACAGATAAACAGACACTAAAAGAGTTTATAAACAACAATCTAGCTCTGCAGAAAACAGTAAAGGGAGTTCTACAGCCAGAAAAAAACAAGACAAGAGAAAGACACTAAGGAGAGTGTAGAACTGAAGACTATCAGAAAGCATAACCAGAAAGGTTAAAAAAGTCACCAAAATAAGACATGCTATATGAAAGCCAAAGAATAAAGTGTCTGAAGTAAGTAATGCCTTTACAGTAATAACATTGCATTTTAATGGATTAAATTCCCCAATCAAAAGACAGGCTGACAGAATGAAGAATAAAACATGGGCCATCCATGTGCTGTCTGCAGGAGATTCGCCTTAGACTCAATGATGCAACTAGACTAAAAGTGAAAGGTTGGGAAAAGATATTTCATACAAATAATAACCAAAAGAGAGCAGGAATAGTTATACTGGTGCCAGACAAAAGAGACTTCAAATGCAAAAAAGTGACAAGAGATGCAGAAGGCCACTATATATTAATAAAAGGGACAATTCAATAGAAGAAGTAACGATCATAAATGTCTATGCAGCCAAAATACATGAGGTAAACTCTGGCAAAGCTGAAAGGAGACATAGATGTCCCTACCATAATAGTTGGAGACTCCAACACTACACTCAAATCAATAGATAGAACAACTAGACAGATCAACAAAGAAACAGAGAACTTGAACAATGTAATAAATGAACTGGACCTGACAAACATATACAGAACATTCCACCCCAAATCAGCAGGCTATACATTCTTCTCAAGTTGTCATGGATCTTTCTCCAGGATAGAACATATGTTTGGCTACAACACAGCTCACAATAAATTCAAGAAGATGGAAATTATACAAAGCACCTTCTCTGATCATAGTGGAAAGGAGCTTGAAATTAATAATAGGCAGGAAAGGGGGAAATTTGCAAATATATGGGGGCTAACTCAACAATCTTAAACAATCAATGGGTCAAAGAAGAAACTGCAAGAGAAATTAGTAGGTATCTTGAGACAAATGAAAACAAGAACACAACATATCAAAACTTATGGGATACAGTAAAGGCAATTCTGAGAGGGAAATTTATACCCCTAAATGTCGATATTGAAAAAGAAGAAAGAGCTAAAATCAAATAACTAATTGAACAACTGGAGAAACTAGAAAAAGAAGAGTAAACTAATCCCAAAGCAAGCAGAAATAAATAAATAAATATTAGGCCAGAAATAAATGAGATTGAGAACAACAACAACAAAAAAAAAAAAAAAATAGAGAAAATGAACAAAACCAAAAGCTGGTTCTTTGAGAAAATCAATAAAATTGACAAACACTTAGCAAGACTAACAAAGAAAAAAAGAGAGAAGATGCAAATAAATAAATCAGGAATGAAAGATGGGGCATTAAGACTGACCTCATAGACATAAAAAGGATCATAAGAGGATATTATGAGAAACTGTATGCTAACAAATTAGACAACCTTGAGGAAGTGGAAAAATTCCTAGAAATGCACAAAGAACCTACACTGACTGTATAAGAAATACAGGAACTCAGCAAGCCAATCACAAGCAAAGAGATTGAACCAGTCATTAAAAATCTTCCAGCAAAGAAATGTCCAGGACTAGATGGCTTCACAGCTGAATTCTACCAAGCATATTGAGTAGAATTAGTTCCAATGCTGTTTAAACCCTTCCAAAAAAATAGAAAAGGAGGGAAAATTACCCAACACGTCTTGTGAAGCTAACATCACCCTAATACCAAAAGCAGATAAAGACCCTATAAGAAAAGATAATTATAGACCACTTTCTTTAATGAACATAGATGCAAAAATTCTCAAGAAAATACTTGCACATTGAGTCCCACAGCTTATAAAAACAATTATGCATTGCAATCAAGTGGGTTTTATTCCTGTTATTCAAGGGTGGTTCAACATAAAAAAAAATCAATTAAAGTAATACACCATGTTAGCAAATCAAAGGGAAAAAAAACATGATCTTCTTGATTTATGCAGAAAAGGCATTTGATAAATCCAGCATCCTATTTTTGATAAAAATATTTCAAAAGGTAGTTATAGAAGGAAAGTTTTAAACAATAAATGGCATATGAAATGATCCTATATTTAGAAAATCCCAAAATAGCTAAACAAATCTTGAGCTAATAAATGAGTTCAGCAAAGTAGCAGGGTACAAGATCAACATGCAAAATCCGTAGTGTTTTTATACACTAGTAATAAGTATACTGGGGAAGAAATCAAGAAATCCATTTACAATAGCAACAAAGACTCAAATATCTAGGAATTAATTTAACCAGGAATGTAAAAGATCTATATTCAGAAAACTACAAAACACTGCTAAAAGAAATCAAAGAAGTCCTAAACAAATGGAAGGACATTCTATGTTCATGGATTGGAAAACCAAACATCATGATGCTGTCAATTCTACACAAACTGATTTATAGATTCAATGCAATACCATTCAAAATTCTAACAGCCTAATTTACAGAAACAGAAAAGTCAATTACCAAATTTATATGGAAGGGAAAATGGTCCTGAATAGCCAAAAACATCCGAAAAAAGATGAGCGAAGTTGGAGGACTTACACTCCCTGACCTGGAATTGTATTATAAAACAGCCTGGTACTGTCATAAAGATAGACACATTGATCAATGGAGTTTAATTGAGAGTTCAGAAATAGACCCTCACCTCGGTGGTCAACTGATTTTTGATAATCCTACCAAGTCCACTTTTCTGGGACAGAAAATTCTCTTCAATAAATGGTGCTGGGTGAACTGGATATCCATAACCAAAAGAATTAAAGGGGACCCCTACCTCACTCCTTATACAAGAATCAACTCAAAATAGAGCAAATACTTAAACATAAAAACCAAGACCATAAAACTCTTAAAAGATAATGTAGGGAAACATCTACAAGAATTTGTAGTAGGTGAGGGTCTCTTAAACCTTATACCCAAAGCACAAGCAAAAAAAATAAAAATAAATAAATAAATACATACATACATACATACATACATACATAAATAAATAAATAAATAAATAAATGGGATCTCCTCAAAATTAAACACTTCTGCACCTCAGAGGACTTTGTAAAGAGGTAAAAAGACAGCCTACTCAATTGAAGAAAATACTTGGAAATCATACATCTGACAAGGGTCTAATATCCATGATATATAAAGAGAACCTACAACTGAACAACAGAAAGACAAATGACCCAATTTAAAAATGGGCAAAAGACCCGAATAGACATTTGCTAAAGAAGAAATACAAATGGCAAACACACACACACACACACACACACGAAAAAATGTTTAGCATCACTGGCTATTAGGGAAATGCAAATCAAAGCTACAATGAGATCTTTCACACCTACTAGAATGAACACTACTAACAAAATGGAAAACTACATGTATTGGAGAGGATGTAGAGAGATAGGAATGCTTATTCACTGCTGGTGGGAATGTAGAATGGTACAGCCACTGTGGAAGTCTGTTTAGTAGTTCCTAAGGAAGTTAGATATAGATCTACCATGTTAACCTGCAATACTACGACTAGGTAAATACACAGGAGAACTGACAGCAGTGACATGGACAGATATTCGTATACCAATGTTCATAGCAACATTATTCACAAGTGCCAAAAGATGAAAAAAACCCAGGTGTCCATCAGCTGATGACATAATGTATATGTATAAACAAACTGTTTATACATTCATCAGTTGATGGACTATTATTCAGCTGTAAGAAGAAAAAAAGTCGTGAAGCACATGACAACATAGATGAACCTCGAGGACATTATGTTGAGTGAAGCAAGCCAGGCACAAAAGGACAAATATTGTATGGCTTTGGTATTATGAAATAAATATAATGAGGTTTAATCTGTGCAGAATTGGTTACAAATTGTTTGTTAATGTTTGGAAGTGCATAGAAATGGCGAAAGCACCTCATGGGGTTTTTAATTAGTAGCACTAACATACGGGTATGACAGGTTTGTTTTTTGTTTTTTGTTTTTGAGTAATGAAAATGCTCTAATCTTGATTGAAGTGATGAATGCATAACTTGGTGATGATACCAAATTCCATTGATTGTACACTTTAGATAAATTGTATGGTTTATGACCAAAAAAATTAGGGTGGTTGGAGGAAAAATGTAAGATACGAACTATAATTAGTAGTAACACTTTGATGATACTCTTTCATGATTTGTTACAAATGTTTCACAACAATTCAAGATAATTGTGGTGGGGTGATATGTGGGAACCCTGTGTGATGTTATACATGTATTGTTTATATATGTTCATGTATGAATGGTAAACTTAAGTAAATTGTTTTTAAAATAAAAAAAGAAAGTGAAAAGGCAGCCTACTCAATGGGAGAAAATATTTGGAAAACACGTATCTGATAAGGGTCTAATATCCAGCAAATATAAAGAAATCCTACAAGTCAACAATAAAAAGACAAACAATGAAATTTAAAAATGGGCAAAAGTCTTGAACAGATATTATTCCAAAGAGAAAATACAAATGGCTAAAAAGCAAATGAAAAGATGATCAACAAACTAGCTATTGAGTAGCTATTAGGGGAATAGCTATTAGGGAAATATAATACTAGCTACATTTACAACACTAGCTATTAGGGAAATGTAAATCAAAACGACAATGACATATCATTTCACACCTACTAGACTGGCTGCTATTAAAAAAAAAAAACAGAAAACTACAAGTGTTGGAGAGGATGTAGAGAAAGAGGAACAGTCTTTCACTGCTAGTGGGAATGCAGAATGGTGCAGCCACTGTGGAGGACAGTATAGATTGCCATATGATCTGGCAATCTCACTATTAGGTATATAATCAAAAGAATTAGAAGCAGTAACATGAACATATATATGTCCAGGTTAGGTATCCCAGATAGGGAAACATGGCACTATAGCTGGTTAGCGTCTTGTCAGAGCAAGCAGTCGATGAGGGATTCAGGTTTAAATAGAACAGGGTACTTCATTGGATGGGAAGAGGACATTTAAAAAATGTGTGACAGTGTGCTTTCTTCTCACAATGACAGATGCTACTGGTATTTAGTGCACTGAGGCCAGAGATGATACAATCCCAGCAATGAATGATTCATTCCCACCCACTGAAGTCTTATCTGGCCTGATGTAACAGTGGGGCTCCCATTGAGAAACACTAGTAGGATAAAGCAAATTTTATAAGTCATTCTAGGTAATGTTCCTCAAGTTCAGAAAGAAGATATAGACAGGCAGATTCAGGAATCCATGCACAGAGTTTCAGTAGTGAGAATAGGCATTAGAAGCAAAGCGCTGGCTGGAACCTCCAAGGCCTACTAAATGATGACTATCACCACTAATGATCCAGAGCCTACTGTATCCAGAACAGCAGGAGAAATATAGAAGATATGGTCCTTCCCCTTTGGTCCACTGTGGGCATGAATCCTTTATGACACAGAGCTTCCAGCCAGATTGCGGGGACCAGCACTGCCTTTAGGAAAACATCGATATATTCATGAAATACATTGCCAGTCTTTCAGTGTCACTAATCTGATGGAGGGAACATAGGTCACTTACTCCCTCAACCCCAACACCCAATTTGTAGCCCTTACACCTTCCTGCACTGCCCAAGGACAGACTTCTTTGGGCCCAAGATATAAACTGTGGTCAGCAAAGTCCCTTAGCCATCAGCAAATTTCCTTAGCAACCCCTGTGACTTCCACTCCCAGATGAGTTAATATATCCCTTGGCTTTTCCACATGTCTACAGAGTCCATGGAGAAGAATGCTTCATCAGACCAATACACAGTTGGCCTGGTTCCCAGAGCCTAAATATATTCATTAGTGACTGTGGGCTATGCTGGGGTCTATGAGCCATTCCTCTACTATAATTTTTTATATGAAATGACTTGAACACCAAAAATCAAGGGCATTTAATTCTGCAGTATGTTAGCGATAATAGTTGTTTTTTTACTATTAGAGTTAGTAAAAGGGATAAATCATCTACCTAACATTTTTTTACAATATCTTGTTTCTAAAGGGGAAGCTGCGGTATCTATAATGCCCAGAGCAAAGATCTGCCATGGGACATAGGAGAATGAGATTGGGCAGAGGTTAACATCTCAAAGGATCACCCTGAACACTTAGCCTCAGGGAAGCACTCACTCATTTTTTATGAAAAGGTGTGTGTGTTTCCAGAAATACTTTCTAAATAGCACTTGCTCATCACTGAGTTCTTCTCTCACTTATGAACTTGAGATTAGTCCTCTATAAGGAAGTGTGGAGAAACCAACGGGTTTCATGCCCAAATATTTGCAATGCCAGTGTTCCTTCAACCTAGAATACAAAGAGAGGGCAAAGCTTCTGCCGAGCCTGCTAAATTGTAGAGGCTTTCTCCATTGAAGAGACTAGTAATCCTGCTCCTAGGTAGAAGGGCTTACTGTGACCTACCTCTCCCTGCCCTACTTGCTTTCAGAGAACTCCCCATTTTAAGAAATGTGGGACCAGGGGTCCATTTTAGACATGGTCAAATGGCAAAAGGGAGAATCTTTTTCCCTCAGGACCTCACAGATAAGTGGATGCTCTTCTAAGTAGAAATACAACTATTTTGCCATTTCCTTGTTTTTTAAGGAAAATGTAAATATATTGTTATTACTGATAATAATATTAATACTATCTTGTATAGTTTCATGCTCATGGAATCATGCATGGTTATCTTCGCATGACTTTTTTAAATGCAAGTCCATGCTCTTCTAAATGTTTGACTTCCTTGAGCTCTGCAAATGAGTTGCGTAAGAATTATATATCAACTTTCAAAGTCTTGCAACATCTATCATACAATTCAGAAGACAACCAAATAAAATTATAAATTACAAGCATCTAAAATAGACAATTTTCCCAGAGCTAAGTTCCTCCTGGGAATCTATTTTTACTCAAAGGTTTCGTTGGAATAGATGTCTTCTAAAGAAAACATGATAACATCTTAATCCATTATTAACTCATTGCATTTAACTTCAGCCTTGTTTATGAGCAGTAATGAAACCAAAGATTTAACATGTTATACTCACTTCAGAGATACTTATAGAACAAAAGTTCTGGTTTTAATTGTATGACATACATATTTTTGCTTAAGTTCCTAACCAGAAATCAAAGAAAATCTTCCTCCTGGACAAAATGTAGGCAAGTAGTCTGACTGCAAAATATACTTTTCTAAAGGAATGAGTTGGCAAGTGTTACATAATTTCCACTTTCAGTCAAGATAGAGTGATAGGGACTGAATTTACTCTCTCTCCTCAAACAACCACTGCAACAACTAGCAGACAAAAAAAAAAAAAAGTGTTCAAAGACACTGCATATGAGGAAATGAAGGAGAGTAAAGTGACCCCTGAGAGATGGCAAACAAATGAAGTGAACCAAGTGATTGCTCCAATTTAATGCACTGAGCAAGTTGCCAGGTCACTGTGCAGGGAAGAGAGTTCAGGCAGAGCTAGATGCACTCCCTCAGTTGAGGAGAAGATAGAATTGAGGAGGCCAAGGCAGGTAATGTTTGCAGGTCAGAGTTCTGGAGAGGAAAGAGCAGAACAGACAAAGAACTCCAGAAATCTGCAGAGGGTCCCCCCTCAAACATTCAGCAACACATTTGTCAGCACATACATGTGACAAAACTACTAAAGGCCAGGAATACAACCATCTGAAAGTATTAGAGAGAAGAAGCAGTGACCATCATCCATACAGGACTAGAAATAGTGCCTGTTCCCACAGACCGACTGGAAAAATCTCATAATTCACAGGGTAACAGAAAAGTACTCCGAATCGTTTTGCCTTAGTAATAGCCCTAAACTGTGCTTGCTCTGTTTCCACCTACGAATCTTAAATGCAAGAAGATCAAAATGTTTCTAAGTAACATAATTCTATCCCAGAACAAAGCTCAATAATCTTTATGAGAATACAAAAATACCCAGCACCCTTCAAAAGTCACAGCAAATCATAAAATCCTAAAGTCCAAAGTCACACAAATATACTTTTATGTAATAATTCAACAACAAATACTTAAAGAAATATACCAAGAGTATCTTAGTTCTCATGAAGCTTTACAGGGAATAGGAAGGCTGGCAGGTATTATCACAGAATTAAGTACCAAGTAGAGCAAGAGTGCACATAATAAAGTCATAATTCCATATGGAAGATGTTTTGGTAAGGGTGCTTCTCATTCCAGAGTAGTAAGGTACTTCAGTCATTGTCTAGAATTGGAAGCAACCAGAAAACCACGATAAAGTAGAGCAGCTTCTCTGAGCCACGTGATCCTCACCCCAAGATGCTGTTTCTGCCTATGCGTTTATCTGCTCTGCTCTCTTCTTCCTCTGTGGACTTCGGCTTGCATGGCCCTAGAGAGCCTTTGAAGCCCCAAATGACCCACACCTGGACATTCCTATAGCTACAGGCCCAATCTCTTTCTTTTCTAACACCACATTTCCCAAAGAGAAGTCTACCAGGCTCCACTTAGCTTTTTAAGGTAGATCATACCATGACTTTCCTTTAAATTCAGTGTCCCAACCCTTTACCCAATCAGCGGAAACAAAATACTATACCCCTCTTCTGGCACTGTGTTCAGGACAGATTCACTTGGCAAAGGGTTTGGGAGGTAAGAATTCTTCACAAGGGGGGAACTAAAAAGATGAACAGAAATTTGCCAAGAAGATGGGAGAGATGGAGAACATTCCACTCAGAGAGAAAACCAAAGACATGTGAGTACTCGATATCTAGTACATAGAAGCTAAATCTCTTCATACTGGCCTCCTCTTCTAGCAAGATTATTTTTTAATACAAGTCAGTTCCACAATCCTGTCAGTCTGTGTGGTCCCTTCTTTGGCATGTTCTTATGGAAATGGGTCATTCAAGGATCTTCTGCCTTAGTAAACTGCATTAATAGAAAAAAGCATCCAGAAAGAGTTCTATCTTTTTGCACTCAGGCTGGTCAGCCCACTTCTGTGGAATGTGTTGCATTCCAGGAACACCCTTAGTGAACTGTTGGCAAAGTAAGATGGATTGAGAGGAGGTAATGAGGAATAAGGGAAAGAAAACTAGTTCTTCAAGAATAATAGAAGAAACCAGGGCTATTTCATTTGAAAACAAGTGACCTCTAATTCAGAATATCTAAATGGGCTGTCCTGTAGAAAAAGGCCACATTGGATTTGTATGGACCAGAAGGCAAAAATAACCCAGGGAATGGCAATGATTGAAAGACAGATTTCAACTCAATATAAAGAAAAAAAGACTAACAATTACACAATTACAGCTGTTAAGAAGGAAATGAGACTTTTGTGATCCACTGAATTCCTCTCAACTAGAATCTAAGACTAGATTAGGCTATTAGGTGTATGGAAACAGGGGGTGGGGTAGGGGAGGAGACAACCCTATAATTGCTTTAATAACAGAGGTAATGCACAACCAGAATTTATTGGATTAAAAGATATTTAGTAATGAATTCAGAGAATCAATGTTAGTTCTTGTTAGAGTAAAATACAAAATTTGCACATAAGTAAAAAAAAAAGACAGAGAAATAATTGTTACTAAATCCTTTCCCCCCCAAAGCAAAGCTTTGTTCATAGAAAAAACTTAGTGACACAAAGAGGTAAAGAAAACCAAGTGAATAAAGTACTGTGGTCTATTTTGCAGTATGGTTGAAGGTATAGAGTAACATTTCACAATATTAAATGATCTAAGGTCTAAAACCAGGGCTTTTACTTTCTATGATGGGGTGGCCAACACAGTGCGCTGATACACTGAGTATCATTTACATTTTATCCAAACAATCTTTCAGATCAAATTAAATAGAAAAGGGGAAGGGAGAACACAAATATGGGAGGATGGAAATGAATTCTGTATATTGGCATTTTTATACTTAAATTTTAAAAAAATACCTCTGGCTAAAACATACCTCAGCAGTAGGAATCTGAATGACTCATTGTATCAACACTACAGTTTTCCTTATCTCTAACAATGTAACATTCACCTAGTTAGCTGCATTCTACCTCCATCACTTACTAACTGTGAAACTCATATACTTAGACCTCTCTGTGCCCCAGTTTTCTCATCTGTCAAATAGAGATCATAATGATAGCTTCTTCTTGGCATAATAATAAGAACTCAAATTCCATGTATATAAAATACTCAACAATTATTTTTTTCACTTTACTGTCTCAAACTTGTCTTCTGCCTTATCTAACACTCTCACATACTTGTCCACATCATCTAAAACTCCCTTAATTAATATTAGGGATGAGGGGAAAAAAGCTAATCTATACTCTACTTTGGTTTTTTTTTTCAATTAACAGTGGGTAAAGTTTCCTTTCAGAATTATTTTTAGGAAGTTAAGAATCTGAATTCATTTTTTCCGTGTGTTTGTATTTTAAAAATTTTACTCCAATGACAAAATAAGCATAACATGTTAATTAGATATCTTTTAAGGTCATAGTTTATGGGTAAATTTAAACAGGTTGTTTTTTAACAACCATAGCATTCTTTTAAGCCCTAAAGCACTTGCTTGTTCCAAGATCTGAGTCCCTTTGTGACAGTTATTCAGCATCTCATAGGCCTTAAAACCTAATTTCCTCCCCTGCTACTGGTGTTCTCTGTGACAGTCAAAATATTCATAAGCTGGTTTTGGCAGGCACAATTACAGAGATTTGATAGACATGTTTTTCAATTGGTAAGAAGAAAAGTTTCCTAAGACAAGTATGATCAATATTCATGATAAATTTTGAAAATGCACTTATCACTTATGTTATGGCTAGCAATGTGGACTGGTATGTCCACTATATAAGCTGTCACTACCAGCTCCCAAACAAATGTCTCTAACTAAATATCTACCTGCAAGACTCAGGTTCACTCTGTGAATTGGAGAGGTAGGAAATTGTTAGTACAAAAGTCTCCAGGTCTATTAATATTCAGCTAATGTAACCTCACCAGAACTTGCTACTAGAGAGTATGAACTTGTTTTCTCTGTACATCCTCTACTCCAATAATGTGGTGAACTAAAGTATGGTCACGCATAGGTATTCAATCTTGCATTAATTGTCTGAGGTATTTGAAACCATCATATAAGAAAGAGAATTTTCACTGGAAGAAAGCCCTAAGAAAATCTATTTGTGAGCATAAACTTGACTATGACAATTTACTATAGAATAAAATCATGTATAATCAAACTTGTTTGGAAATAATCTACTTGTAGGAAATGTATCATTCAACCCTATTAGGTAAAAGAAAATTTAAATATATGATAGTATAGGGGAAATTATATTGTATTCTTCAAAATAAGAATACAGTGTACTCTCATGCCCCAAAATTAGAGGAAGGAGAATCAAGGGAATGAGAATCCCAGAAACTTTAGACTCACATCATTTCCAAATAATCTTTTAAATATTGTTGAGAATAATTTTAAGGGATTTTCATTTTATTATAAAACCATAGGCAATTTAAGTGGATCAATTTAAGAAGCAAGCTGAAAGAATTTTGGCAATATGACATACTGGAATGGTGGGAAAATCCCACCTTCTAGCTTTAAAAATAAAAAATGCTGGCTAAATGTGACATCAAACTTGGTTTCAGGGTGGCATTAATATGATCCAGGGTCCTGTTACTCAACAGAATCTTTGAACAACTATCAAAAACTAGCAGAATCATCTTCCTAAAAAATCCAGGAAATAGTTAAAGGAATGCAGTAACTGGGCAAAGGCTGAATCAAGAAAACATAGCTTTAAAAAATAGTAGGGGAAGCTCATGTCACCCTTGCTTGTCCAAGCCCCCTCACCTCCCTGGCACATTGTAAAGCCAGTCTACACTCCTATTGTGGGGCCCTGGTCCTGTTCCAGAGGGAGTAAAGTAACTACATGTACTTATTGGGGTGCCTCTATGTCCCTGTGAATTTATCTGGTGGCGGCCGAACACTGAAACAGGAAACTCCTCTCTGGCTCTCTCTCCCATAACTTGCCCTGCAGAGGCAGATGGCAAAGAGTTAAAGCAGTGTAAAAAATAATTAAGTCAAAGAAGACTTGGGCAAAGGATTACATGCTTCAAGTCATACAATTGAGCACATAGCATGGAAGAAAATGTCTATTTCAGAGGGAGGAGAGAGGGCATTCAAATTCCTATAAACAGAGGAATACCTAAGACCACAGCAAGCACAAGCCTAGGACAAGATACAGGCTCACAAAAGAAGGACTCTGCACTTTGCATTCCTCTCAGGCTGATCTTTTAGATAGGAGAGCTAAACTATAAAGGAGAGCAATGGCTGACACAGAGCCAATTTGCAAAGACTATGAAAAGTGTTTTTTGCTTGTTTTGTTTGTTTTGTTAGCTCACAGCACTCAAAGTAATCTCTGTCATATTACTAGCTGGGTACAAACTTAATAAACAGACATATTAGGAACTAAATCCAAGAGTTAACATTTCAAAGTATTAAAATGTAATCTTTTCTTGCACACTGTATATGACAAAAAGAAAGAAACAGGAAATTATGACTCATCCAAAGAAAGAAGGGAAAAGATAAAAATCCAGATAACACTGAAGAAGAAGATCAGATTTTGTAAGTATTACACAAAGATGTTTTTAAAAAATGATCTTCAATATGCTCAAGGAGATAAAGAAAAACAATGAGGAAACAATATAAGGATCTCTGTAAAGAAAAATTATAAAAAGAATCCAAACAAATACAGGAGTTGAAGACCACAATAACTGAAATGAAAGCTTTCCTAGGGGTTTCACCCATTATTGGAATTTAAAGAAAGAATCAGTGAACTCAAAGACAGAGGAATTGCATGATTTGTGCTGAGGAGCAGAAAGAAAAAAAGAATTTTAAAAAGTGAACAGAACCAAAGAGACATGTGCAACACCATCAAGTAAATCAATACACAATTTATGGTAGTCCCAGAAAGAGAAGAAAGTGAAAGGGAGGCAGAAGGAATGTTTTTTAAAATTGACCAAAAAATTCACAAATTTAACAAAAGACATGAACATACACATTCAAGAAGCCTCATGAAACCCAAACAGGACAAAATTGAAGGGGACCATACAAAGACTCATAGTCATCAAACTGTTGACTGCCAAAGCTAGGATAGAGTTCTGAAAAGTGAAAGAGAAAAACAGTGTGCTATGTACGAGGAATTACCAATAAGATCAAATGCTTATTTATTATCAGAAACCATGGAGGAAGGAAGGAAGTGGAAAAAATGTTTAAAGTTCTTGCCAACCAAGAACTTTACATCTGGTGAGAATGTCTTTCAAAAATGAGGGAGAGATTAAATTATCCCCAGATTTAAAAATGTTGAGAAGTTTCATCACCATTAAAAAACAAAACAAAACAAAAGAAACAAAAAACAAGTACTGCTAAATGGAGTTTTTCAGACTGAAAAGAAAGGATACCAGACAGTGGACTGAAGGAGAATAAAGAAATAAATATCTTTGGTAAAGGTAACTATATGGGTAAATATAAACGCCAGTATTATTGTATGGTATTTTTTGTTATATAACACTTTTTACTTCTTACAGGTCCTAAAATGCAAAGGCATAAAACGTAATGATAAATCTATGGTTTGGGGCATATAATGTATAAAGATATTGTTTGTAACAAGTACAAAAAAGTGAGGGGATAGAAAGATTAGGGACAGTGTGTGTGTGTCATTGATGTTAAGTTGGCATCAAGTCAAACATGATTGTTATACATTTAGGATGTTAAATTAAGTCCCATGAAAACCAGAAAGGAGATATGTGAAAAAATATATGGAGACCAAAATTAGAAGGGACTCAATATTGTACAATACCAAAAATATCAAATAAATATAAAATTAGACATTAACAGAAGATTTGAGGGGAAAAAAGACATAAGACTTACAAAGATCAAATAGCACAATGGCAGAAGAAAGTCCTGAAATATCAGTAGTTACTTTAAATGTAATTGGATTCCATTCTGCAGTCAAAAGGCAGAGATTATTGGAAAGAATAAAAAATCATGACCCAATTATATACTGTCTACAGGAGATTAACCTTAAATTTAAAAACACAAGCAGTAGGATGAAAGTGAAAGGATGGAAAAAAATATATGTGATATGCAAATTAGAACCAAAAGAGAGCTGGGGTAGCTATACTAATATCAGAAAAAAATAGACTTTAATCAAAACTGTTATGAGGGACAAAGAAGGTCATTATATACTGATAAAGGCATCAATTTAACAGACATAACAATTATAAATATATATGTACTTAATAACCAAGCCCCAGAATATATGAAGCAAGTACTGGTAGATGTGAACTGAGAAATGGACAATTCTATATTAATTGTAGGAGACTTGAATACACCACTTTCAATAATGGATAGAACATATAGATTCAAGATCCATAAGGAAATAGAATACTTGAAATATATTATGAACCAAGTAGACCTAACAAATACAGTTTTAATTTCCTTGGCTATTCAAGCAAATATCATACAATGGGCTGGCTTAAACAATAGATATTTATTAGCTCACAGTTTTGAGGCTAAGAGAAAGTCCAAATCAAGGTGTCATCAAGATGACATGGCTCCTCTGTCACACGGCAGTATACATGGCAGCCTTTCTTTTCATATTCTGACTGCTCTCTATGTGGCTTTCTCTCTGTCTGAATTTCATCCTCTTACAAAGAACACCTATAATAGGATTAACACCCATCCTGATTGAGGTGGGCCACAACTTATATGAAGTAACGTCATTAAAAAGTACTACTTACAATGGGCTCATGCTTACAGAAATGGATTAAATTTAATAACATGTTTTTCTGGGGTACAGCTCCAAACTACTAAAGACATATATAGAACACTTCACCCAATAGCAGCAGAATACAGCTACTTCTCTAAAGTACATGGATCATTCTCCAGGACTGACCATATGCTAGATTCCACAAAAAAGTCTCAGTAAATACAAAAATATTGAAATAATGCAATGAATCTCATCTGACCAGAATGGAATGAAGATAGAAGTCAACAACAGAGGGAGAACTGGAAATTTACAAATATATGTAAATTATACAACACATTTTTCAACAAGCAATGGGTCAAAGAAAAAATCGCAAAGGAAATTACAAAAAAACTTGAAGCAAAGGAAACCAACAACACAGCATACCAAAACTTATGGGATACAAAAAAGGCAATGCTGAGAAGGAAATTTATAGCCCTAAATATTTATATTAAAAAGGAAGAAAGGAGCAGATGTAGCTCAGTGGCTGAGTGTCTGCTTTCCATGTACAAGGTCCTGGTTTCAATCCCCAGTACCTCCTAAAAAAAAAAAATAAAGGAAAAGAAATATATCAAATCAGAGACTTAATATTAAACCTGGAGAAACTAGAAAAAGAAGAACAAACTAAACCCAAAATGAGGAAATAACAAAGATTAGAGTGGAGATAAATAAAATATAGCATAAAAACAATGGAGAGAATCAATGAAACCAAAATTTGCTTCTTTGAAAAGATCAATAAAACTTAGGCAGTTTTAGCTAGATCAACAAGGAAAAGGAGAGAGGATGTAAGTAACGAAAGCCAGAAACAACAGATGGGACATTGATGCTGACCCAAAAGAAATAAAGATCTCTCTTGCATATAAGAGGAGACTATGAAAAACTGCCAAAAAATGAGAAAACCTGGAAGAAATGGACAAATTCCTAGAAAAACAAAAGTACCCGCAGTGTCTCAAGAAGAAATAGAAGACCTCAATAACCAAATATCTAGGTAGACAAATTGGATCAGTCATCAAAAACCTTCCAAAAAAGATAAGCCCAGGGCCAGATGGCTACACGGTTGAGTTTTACCAAACATTCCAGAAAGAATTAACAACATTGCTGTTCAAGCTCTTCCAAGAACATGAATAAGAGAGAACACTTCCTAGCTCATTCTACAAGCCCAACATCAACCTCATACCAAAGCCAGATAAAGATAACACAAGAATAGAAAATTACAGACCAATATCTCTTGTGAATATAGATGCAAAAATCCTCAAAATACTAGTAAACCAAATCTAGCAGCACATTCAATGAATTACACACCAGGATCATTTGGGCTTTATTCCAGGTATTAAAGGATGGTTTAACATAAGAAAATCAATTAATGTAATACACCACATTAGCAGAATGAAGAAAAAAAACACATGATCATCTCAATTGGTGTAGCAAATTCATTTTGCAAATGAATTTTAGTACCCCTTCTCGATAAATTCATTTTGCAAATGAATTTTAGCACCCCTTCTCGATAACATTCAGTAAACTTGAATTAGAAGGAAACATCTTCAACATTATAAAGGGCTATATGAAAAACCCACTGCTAACATCATATTCAATAGTGAAAGACTAAAAGTTTTCCCTCTAATATCAGGAACAAGGCAAGAATGTCCACTGTCACCAATATTAGGTAAGAAAAAGAAATAGAAGGCATCTAAATTATAAAGGAAATAGACTTTAAGTCAAAAACAATTACGAGAGACAAAGATGGTCATTACATACTGATAAAGGAGAAAATTCAACAGGAAGATGTAGCAATTAGAAATATATATGCATCTAACATCAGAACCCCAAAATATTTACAGCAAATACTGACAGATTTGAAGGGAAAAATTGATAGTTATACAATAATAGTAGGATACTTTAGCACATCACTCTCAATAATAGATAGAACCTCAAGTCAGAAGGTCAATAAGATAGTACAGGACTTGAACGCTACACTTACCTAACTAGACCTAACAGACATATTAAGAACACTATACCCGATGAAAACAGAGTATGCATTCTTCTTGTGTGCAAGTGAATCATTATCCAGGATAGACCATATGTTGGATCACAAAACAAGCCTCAGTAAATTCAAAAATATTGAAATCTACAATGTATATTCTCTGACCACAACAGAATAAAGCTAGAATCAATAAAGTAGGGAGAAGGGGAAAATTAACAATATATGGAAATTAAACATCAACTTCTTAAACAACAAATGGGTTAAAGAGGAAATCAGAAGCAAAATTAGGAAATACCTTGAGGGAAATGAAAATGAAAATGAAAACAACATACCAAAACTTATGGGATGCTGTGAAGGGAGTGATGAGAGAGAAATCCATAGCTCTAAATGCTTATAATAAAAAGAAAAAAGACTTCAAATCAGACACCTACCCTCAAAACTGGAAGAACTAGAAAAAGATGTATAAAGTAAACCCAAAGCAAGGAGAAAAAAGAAAATAACAACGATTAGAGCAGAGATAAATAAAATAGGAGAAAAAAAATAAAAACAGGAATCAAAACCAAAAGTTGGTTCTTTGAAAAGATCAATAAAACCAACAAACGTCTAGCTAGATTATCAAAGAAAAAAAGAGTATACTAATAATAAAAATCAGAAATGAAAATGGGGACATTACTCTTGACCCTGATGAAATAAAAAGAAATAAGGATACTATGAATAACTCTATATTAATAAAATAGATAACCTAGATGAAATGGATAAATTCTTAGAAAAAGACTGCCTACATTGAGTCAAGAAGAAATAGAAGGTAACAACAAACCAAATAGTAGTAAAGAGATTGAATCAGTAGTCAAAAACCTCCCAACAAAGCAAAGTCCATGACCAGATGGCTCCACAAGGAATTCTACCAAACATTCCAAGACTTAACTCCAATTCTGCTCAAAGTCTTGTGAAAAATTGAAGAGGAGGATACACTCCCTAACTCATTCTACAAGACAACATTATCCTCATAGCAAAGCCAGATAAAGATACCACAAGAAAGGAAAACTACAAACCAATATCTCTTATGAATATAGATGCAAAAATTCTCAACAAAATACTAACAAGCAGAATCTAACAGCATATTAAAATAATTATGCCATGTTCAAGTTGGTATATCCCTGGTATGCAAGGTTGGCTCAACATAAGAAAATCAATGAATGTAATACACCACATTAACAGAATGAAGGGGGAAAAAACATGTAACCACCACTATTGACGTAGAAAAGGCTTTTGACAAAATATGGCACCCTTCTTTATAAAAATACTCAGAACACTAGAAATAGAAGGAAACTTCCTCAACGTGAAATAGGGCATATTTGAAAAGCCCATAGCTAACATCTTACTTAAGGGTGAAAGACTGAAAACTTTCTGTCTGAGATCAGGAACAAGACAAGGATGCCCACTGTCAATACTGTTATTCAGCATGGTACTAGAGAGTCTTGCCAGAGCAATTAGGCAAGTAAAATAAATAGAAAGCATTCAAATTGTAAAAGGAGAAGTAACTTTCCTTTTTTGCAGATGATATGATCCTATATAAAGAAAACCTGAAAAAACCACAAGGCTCCTAGAACTAATATGTGAATTTAGCAGAGTGGCAGGATACAAGATCAACTCTCCAAAATCAGTAGTGTTTCTACACATAAGCAATGAGCATTCAGAATAAGAAATCAAGGAAACCATTCCATTCATAACAGAAACTAAAAATTCAAATATCTAGGGATAAATCTAATCAAGGATATAAAGGACTTGTACACAGAAAACTACAAAACATTGCTAAAAGAAATTTTAAAAGACCTAAATAAATGGAAGTATATTCCACATTTATGGATCAGAAGACTAAATATCATTAAGATTTCAATACTACCCAAAGCAATTTATAGACTCAATGCAATCCCAGTCAAAATTCCAAAACCTTCTTTGCATAAATGGAAAAGCCAATCATCAAATTTTTATGGAAGGGTAAAGAGCACCAAAAGCTAAAGCCACCTTGAAAAAGAAGAAGTAAGTTGGAGGACTTGCACTTCCCAAACTTAAAACTTGTTACAAAGCCACAGTAATCAAAATAACATGATACTGATACAAGGACAGATATACAGACAATATAATTGAAATAAGAGCTCAGAAATCAAACCTTACATTTATGGCTAATTGATTTTCGACAAGGGGGCAAAGACCACTCAAGTGGGAAAGAATAACCTTTTAAACAAATGGTTCTGGGAAAACTAGATCTCTATTTGCAAAAAAAAGAAGGGGGAGGGGATGCTTACTTCATACCATATACAAAAATCACTTCGAAATGAATCAGCAACTTTAACATAAGAGACAGAACTGTTAAACTCCTAGAAAAAAGGCAAAGAAGCATCTTCAGGACTTTGTGTTAGCAATGTTTTCTTAGACTTTATACCCAAAGCACAAGCAACAAAAGAAAAATAGATAAATGGGACCTCACCAAAATAAAAAACTTTTGTTCCTCATAGGACTTCATCATGAAAGTAAAATGACAACCTACACAATGGGAAGAAATATTTGAAAACCACATAGCCAATAAAGGATTGAGATCCAGAATATTTAAAGAAATCCTTCCTATTAACAACAAAATGACAACCCAATTAAAAAATGGGCAAGACTTTAACAGATGTCTCTACAAATAAGATATGCAAATATCCAGTAAGGACATGAAAAGATGCTCAACACCATTAGTCATCAGGGAAATGGAAATCAAAACCACAACGAGATATCATTTCACAATGAGATATAATTCCCATTAGAATGACTGCTATTTTTAAAAAAGAAAGTAAGAAGTGTTGGAGAGGATGCAGAGAAATAGGAACACTCATTTATTGCTGGTAATAATGTAAAATGGTGCAACCACTATGGAAAAGTCAGTTTGGTGGTTCTTCAGAAAACTAAGTATAGAATTATCATATGATCCAGAAATCCCACTACTAGTATACACCCAATAGAATTGAAAGGGACTTGAACAGATATTTCCATACCAATGTTCATAGGGCCTTATTCACAATCGCCAAAAGATAGAAACAACCCAGGTTCAGCAGATGAATGGATAAATAAAATGTGGTATTATATATTCCATATAATGGAATATTATTCAGCTGTAGAAAGGAATGAAGTTCTGACACATGTGACAATGGATGAACCTGGAAGATATCATATTAAATGAAATAAGCTAGACACAAAAGCACAAATATGGTACGATGTCACTGTTTTGAAATAATTAGAATAAGCAAACTCATAGAGTCAGAATGTAGAATATAGGTTACCAGGGGAGGAGTTGGGGATTGACAATAGGCAATTAAGGCTTAAAATGTACAGGGTATTTGGAATGCTGGAAATGTTTGGGTAATGAATAGGGGTGATGGTATCACAATATTGTGAACATCATTAACAGCAATGAAATATATATTTGAGTATGATTATAAGAGTAAATGTTAGATGGTATATATAGTAACAGAATAAACATTTTTAAAAACCCGTGGAACTACACTACACAATCAGTGAATCCTATGTTATACCATGGACTTTAATAGTGCAGTTATAAAATGGGCTATGATCAATTGTAATAAATGTTCCACACTAATGCAAGGCATTGGTGGTGGGGTGATATATGGGAACTGTATTTTCTATGCATGATTGTTCTGTAAATGCACAACTTCTCTAATAAAAAATAATTTAAAATAAAATTATTACCTATAAAATAAGAAAGAACTAAATTATAAAACTCCTAGAAGAGAACAAAAGGAAGCATCTTCAGGACCTTGTATTAGGCAATAGTTTTTTAAACTTCACACTAAAATCATGAGCAACAAAAGTATAATTATTTGAATGGTACTATGGGACTTCATCACAATGGAAAACTTTGGTGCATGAAAGGACTTCATCAAGAAAAGAAAATGACGACTCATATAATGGGAGAAAATATTTGGAAACTACATATCCAATAAGGGTTTAATTTCCAAAAAATATAAAGAAATCCTACAACTGAACAACAAAAAGACAAAGAACCCAATTTATAAATGGGAAAAAAAAACTTGAATAGGCATTTCTCCAAAGAAGGTATGAAAATGGCAAATTAGCACATGAAAAGATGCTCAGCATCATTACCATCAGGAAAATGCATTTTAGAACCCATGTTCCACCCATTAGAATGGCTACTGTTTAAAAAATGGAAATTTAAATGTGTTGGAGAGGTTGTAGAGCAATAGAAAATTTATTTGTTGGTGGAAATGTAAAGTGGTGTAGCCACTTTGGAAAACAGTTTGGCAGTTCTTCACAAAGTTAAGCATAGAATTACCATATGACCCTGCAATCCCACTTCAAGGTATATACCCAACAGAATTGAAATCAGGGATTCAAACAGATTTGCACACCAATGTTCATAGCAGAATTATTCACAATTGCCAAAAGATGGAGGCAATCCAAGTGTCCATCAATAATTGAATGTCTAAACAAAATGTGGTATATACACACAATGGAATATTATTAAGCAGGAATGAAGTTCTGATACATATGACAACATGAATGAACTTTGAAGACATTGTGTTGAGTGAAACAAGCCATACACAAAGGACAAAATATTGTATGATCTCATTGATATGAAATAATTAATCAAATTCATAGTGTCATTAACTAGAATACAGTTACCAGGGGCTAGGATGGGAAATGTAAAGGGGAGTTAATGCTTGATTGGTACAGAATTTCTGACTGGGGTGATGGGAAAGTTTTGGTATTGATGGTGGTGATTGTAGCACAACATTGTGAATGAAATAATAGCACTGAATTATACACTTGAATGTGGATTAAATGGGAAATTTTAGGTTGTATGTATGTTATTAGAATAAGTATTTAAGAAACCATAGTACTGTACAATATAAACAGTGATCCATAATATAAACTATGGATGACAGTTAACAGTATAATTCTAATAATAATGTTATGTCAATTGTAACAAAGGTACTACACTAATGTAAAATGTAAATGATAGGGAAAACTGTGTGAACATGTGGGAGGTTATAAGAGAGCTCTGCATTTTCTGATGACTTTTCTGTAAACCTAAATCTTCTCTAATTAAAAAAAAACAACAACAAAAAGAACCATCCTATGTTTAGAATTTGAAAAAATACAGTTGCAAATAATTAATGAATCTAAGAAGGAATCATAGTGGAGATAAGATAAACATAAAAATGAACAATAATGAAAATTCTATACAACAAAATTCCTAAGATAAAAAATGCTGTCAATAAATTTGAAAATACTCAGCTTTTAAAAAAATCTTTAAAATGTAATTTCCAAATCAGACTGAAAAGAAATGGAGAACATGAATTGTTCTATAACAATAAGCAAGTTTTAGAAAAGAAAAGAAAAAACTACCACTAAAAAAAATATTAAAAACTTATACCAACTATTCCAGAGAATAGAAAAGTGAGACTTATCTCTGATTCATTTTATGAGACTAATATAGTCTTGATAGCAACACCAATCAAGTATCATATGAGAAGGAAAATTCTGAGTCATTGTCACTTATAAACCTAGATGCAAAATGCTAACCAAATTATTAGCAACTAATATAATATTTTTTAAATGAACATAATGCTTGGATTATTCAAGATATAGAATTGTGTTTTAATATTATAAAATATCCCAATTTAGTCCACTTAACAAATCAAAGTAGACTAGAATAAATGATAATTTCAAAAGATCGATTTTATGGAATGTTTTCTGCAATTGTTTCATAATAAAAACTTCAGCAAACTCTAGAAGAGAAGGAATTTTCTTAACTCAATGAAGATATCTACCAAAATCCTAGAGAAAAGAGCATTGCTAATAGTGAAATAAAATAGTCCCTTCCAAAAATCAGGAAGGAGGCAAATATGTCTGTTAGCATTGGTTCTATTAAAAATTGTCCTAGGGTTCCTGGACAAAATAGCTTAAGAAACAAAACTATTATTAACCTTAGAATATAGGCTTATGTACAGAGAAAACCCAATAAAATCTACAAATTATTAGAAAAATCAATAAGGTTGCTGATTCTAAAATACAGAAAAATCAATTGTATTTCTATATTCTAACAGTCAGCAAATGACAGCACCAGTCAGTGGGCCTTACTTTGGAATATATGCTCCCCAATGTATCAAAGTTAGACTCATTTATAATTTCCCTACACAGGGCTCTTCTGCCCCTTTTATTTGAACCTATATTTAATACTATACTTGTTAATTATATGTCCCAGAGACTTAAGTCTTCATTTCATTCATATGCTGATTGAGCCCTGAATCCCAGCAGAGTTGCAGCACCTACTCTCCAGTTCATTGGACTCACCCAGGACAACTAACAGAAGGATGATGATGGACAATCCCCATCCCAAAAAACAGAATATCTATAACTGCAGACAAGACAATTCCATTTATCTGCCCCATAGGATCTAAGCACCCTCTCAGTCAGAAACAGAGTGGGCATCACCATCCCAAAATCTTCAAGATTGGGGAATGAACAATGGACTAGAGTGGACTTATTATTATTTTATTATTATTCTATTATAGACTTATTATTATTCTAGCAATGGAAGAACATGTATCATTGATTATAAAGTCAGTGGCCACCAGAGGTTCTGAGAGGGGGAAGAGGGAAGAATACATGTAACATGGGGACATTGGAATTGTTCTGCATGACATTGCAATGACTGATACAAGCCATTATACATTTTGCAAAATCTATAAAATTGTGTCGGGCAAACTGTAAACTATAATGTAAATTATCGTCGATGGTTAGTAGTGATGCTTCAATATGTGCTCATCAGTTGTAAAAAATATACCACACTAATGAAAGATGTTGTTAATGTGGAAAAGTGTAGGAGGGGGATGAGTGGGGTATATGGAAATCCCTATATTTTTTATTATTCTTTCCTTTATATATATTTATTAATTTTTATTTTTTAAAAAATATTCTTAGATTACATAAATGTTACACAAAAAATATAGGGATTCCCATACACCCTACCTCCCACACCTCCCACCACCTCCCACATAAACATCCTTCATTAGTGGGGCACATTAATTGCAATTGATAAACACACCTGGGGTTTTGCCATTAAGCATGGACCATAGTTCACATTGTAGACCACACTCTCTCCCACACAGTTCTGCATCTTATATGATGATATAAAATGGCCTATATCTGTCATTGCAATGCCACTCAGGGCAATTCCCAAGTCCTGTAAAAGCCCCTGTATTACAACTGCTTTTCTGTCTCCCTGACCCCAGAGCCTCCAGGCTCCACATCAATGTAATTTCTTCCATTGCTTGAATCATAATATGTCTATAGCAGAATACCAGTAAGTTCACTCTAGTCCATAGCTCTTACCCCCATCTTGAGATGTCTGGGATGGTGATGTCCACTTCACCTCCAGTTAAGAGAGGGTTTATATCCCATGGGGAAGATGGATGGGACTATCCTGCCTGCAGCTGCAGACTCTCTCCATTCCCTGGGATAGCCGTTGTCCATCATCATCTCCCCACCAGTTGTCCTGGGTGAGTCCAATGAGCTGTAGAGTAGGATTTGCTGCTCCACCGAGGTTCCGGGCCCATCTGGCACATGGACAGGCCAAAGACTCAAGTCTCTGGACATACACCTACAAGGCCCAGCACCAAGTATTAGGTTTGAATAGAAGGGGCAGATGAGCCATATGCAAGGAAGACATAGTTGAGTCCAACTCTGTCATCTCAGGAGCACGAACTCCAAAGTAGGGCCCACTGGCAAGGCACCAAACTCCAGAGCTATCTGCCCTGCCATAGGACCTGGGTGTCTCCAGAGCCCTCAGGAGTCCCACTATTTGGGGTGATATCCATTTTGGAATTCTATGAGATTCTACTGAGATGTGCATAAGCGTTACCTGTGGGATGAGCTCCCGACTCACTTTGAAGTGTCTTAGCCATATAAACTCATTTACCTTTACCTTTTCCCCCTTTTATTCAAGGTCTTTTTTGAAGTCGCATTGCCAGTTGGCACTTGGTAGCAATCCCTCGGTGGCAGGGAGGTTCATCCCCGGGAGTCATGTCCCACACTGGGAGGAAGGTAATGCATTCATATGCTGAGTTTGGCTTAGAGAAAAGCCACATTTGAGCAACAAGGAGGCTCTCAGGAGGCAACCCTTAGGCACCCCATAACAATAGGCTGTTTCGATTTCAAGAGCAAAGACTCATAAGGCTAGTCATCAATATCAAGGGCCCATCAGTGGATCATCCTCCTTCACCAGTCACTGCCCCTGCACTTGGGGGACTGTTGCTGCTCCCTTAGAGAATGTGGCAGAGCTCTCCAGGGTAGGAATTCAGTATTCTCTCATTTATTGAGTGATTCTCCACCTACTGTGACAATGTCCTGTGAACATTTGAACATTTTTATATACCTTATATGTATGCTGAGGTGAACTTCCTCCCATGCATCCCCCATCCCTGATACCTCACACCAATGATCCTCCCTCGCCCCAGTTGTAACCCTTCTGTGATCCAAAGCTTCTTCAAAGATGAAGCCATTACAATAGCTGAATACAATTAATAGGAAAATGAAATAATAATGATAAGTTTAAATGTAAGAGATAAATACATAAAATTTTTAAAAAACTAAAAATTAAATTAAATTAAAAGATTGGGATATTAAAAAAATGAAAAATATAAAAAAAATTTTTTTGACCTTTTGCCTTTCATCACTGAAATATCTGGTGTCCAGCGTGTACCGTGGCTCCTTCCCCCTCTCATTCCCCAATGTCTCACTATTTTTCATTTTGTTTTCAAAGGTTTAGGTCACAGCAAAGTCACACACAGAATACAGGAGACTCTCATATACCCAACATCCTCCCTCTTTCCTCCGCCTCATATTAATACCTTTTTATATGTAGATGGTAACATTGTTATAACTGATATACAAATAGTGAAACATAGCTACTAAACATTGTCAATGGTTTACACTATGGTTTATATTTTAGACTGTATACTTTTATAAATTTTGATGATATTTACCATGTCCTGTGTCCATTACTGTATGGTAATGAAGAACATTTCCACTGACCACTAAATACCCCATTTGATCTATTCTATTCCTTCCATCCCATCCCCCTGGGGCCCACGATGGCCCCCTGGCTTGACTCATCAGATGACAAGATTCACAGTTACATGCAACATGATGTCTTGAAACACTGGTTTGTCCTCCCCTATTAGGAACCGCCCTTGCCCTTGAGAGACTCCCGCGTATCTATTTCTGAACAAATCGGTCCTCCCAAAGATGGGAGTCCAAGTCCTTCCCCCTCATTATGTGGGTCTCCATCCACTGATACAACACCTTATGACAGGATGAACACTCACACACTCCCTAGAAGCCTGCTCCAGATGCGCCCTGTCCCGAATGACCCCCCAACCAACACCCTAAACCAGTGACCCTTCCTTGTAATATTGCCATAAGAGCATTCCCACCTCTGTATTTTCAACATCATGCCCACAAATCCTCAGTGTTCACGTGCTCCCTCTCCCAACCCTCCCACCCCTGTTTTATTTTTGATGTAATATTTATTTAATCTAAAGCTTCTTTAAAATAAAAAAATAGTATAGATTCTTTTAAATAGGAAATATGTGTATGTGTACATATTTATATACACATGTGCCATAATATGTACATAATCCCTAAAAAAATGTCTAACATCAGTAACAACAAAATCTTGACATGGGCAGAGTTGTTCTACCAAAAATATCATTTATTCAGTGTATTACTGATATAAAGGATAAATATACAGACAAATGGAGAAGAATGGAGAACCCAGAAACAAACCTCTTCAGAGTAGAAGCCTTGTAAGTGACATAAATAACATGACAGGTCAGTTGAAAAATAAATGGACTATTCAATAACTAGTGCTGGACTATGGGCTGTATATATGGAGAAACCTGCCTCACACCTTAGTTAAAAGTTAGTGTAGGCTCATTAGACTTAACGTGGAAAGCAAATCTTAACTTTGGGAAGGCAATTGGGGAGATTATCTTTCTGACCTCAGATAGGGAAAGATTTGTTAAATGAGACTCAAATAATACAAAATATAAAGAAAGAGAAACTAGACTATAACATTAACAATGAATTTGTATGCAGAATACATAAAGTGTACAAAACAACAAAAAGACAAACCAATTGAAAAATAGGAAACAGATAAATAGGCAATTTGGAGAGAAGGAAACTATAAACATGTGTAAAATACTAAACTTCACCTAACAAGGTAAATGCAAATTAAAATAAAGAAAAACTACCATCTCACACCCATCAGAGAGGAAAACAATATGTCTAATACCAAATGTTGACAAAGATGTAGAATAAATGCAATTTACATTTTCCTGAAAGAAATGTTATTTGGTGCAATCAAATGATTCAACAATTCCCTTTCTCACATGTGCACAAGAATACAGGCATACAGGATGTTTATAGTAGCATTATTTGGAATTTTTTAAAACTATAAACAACATGTATAGTGATAGAAAAAATGGTTAAATTGTGATAAATTCATATAATAATTTAGAATCCAGATTAAAGAGAATTGAAACAGAACTATACACCAATTATACAAATATAAACATAAAGTTAGGAGAAAAATAAAATGCATTAGAGTAGAAAAATATAGCATTAAATAGATTTCAAAGGGTAAAATAGTAAATATAACATTATCTATAGATAGATCGATTCTAGATATAAACTATTAATATAAAAAAATGCAAGGAAAATATGAACACTGTGTTCAGGATATTATAACTCAGAGGAGAGGAGAGATGACAAATGCTTCTTTTGGCAAATCTATTAAAAGTACAAAATGGGTCATTCTTTAGTATAAAATAAAAAGTCACTGATATTACCTAGAAATTCTGAATACATATGTACTGAATAGACTGTCTTGAAAATAAATAAATCAAACACCAAGACATTTACTAAGAGAAATTGATAAGTCTCATGATCATAGAGAAAAATTTTTACATACCTCTCTCAGAAACTCAATAAATTCAAAATTATTAAGCATTTTGAATAGAATTAATGAGGTTGATCTAGTGGAAAGTATACACACAAAAACACTCAAACTCAAATACATAAGATATCTACATATATACACACATATATGTGTATATGTATGAGTAATATTTACCAATATAAATATTTAGAAAATATAATGAAAAAATAATGAACTCATTTATATTAGGGCAAGATTAATTTACAGAGTAGCTAGAAATAACTCTAAATATAGATATAAAACCTCTCTGGAGAAAATAAAATTTTACTGAAGGATATAAAAATGGTCTTAACAGAATGATACAAAATGATTATAGGTGAGAAAATTGCCTGCTCTAATGACGGACATTTTAAAAATAAATCTTTACATTCAATGCAATTTCAACCAAAACCCCCGCTATAAGTTTCGTGACCCTTCATAAGCCTATTCTAAAATTTATTAGGAAAAATAAAAGGCTCCAAATAGCAAAGACAATATTGGCATAAAAGAATGCAGAAAACTGACTTGCAGTACTGAATTATTATAAAATTATGTAAGTTAAATCTTGGTGTAGGAATAAACAGAGAGATCAATGGAACAGAAACGAAATATGAGAAATGCAACATTATAAATCAGTGGATGTAGGATGGAATATTACAACGCTGTGACAATACACATATAGGGTAAGAATCTTACATTAAACTAAAACTGAAATCCAGGTAAATTAAAGGTATAAAAAATTTTAAATGTTGCTTTCTACATTTGTAAGTAAAATAGGAAAATATTTTTAGGCCTCTCAGTAAGGAAAGATAGGTTTAAAATGACATATAAAACACAAACCATAAAGGGAAAGATTAATTAATAGAAGAATAGTAAAACATTTTTTTTTAATCTAATCTTGAAAGTTCCTATATACAAAATTAAAAGACAAGCTACAGCAGGGGGAAGCATAGGGAGATAGAGTGGTGAAGAATTTTCTTGGTTCTGTTTTTTTGGCTGTTTTTGTTTATTATTATTATTATTATTATTATTATTATTGAAATAAATGAAAATGCTCTAATAATGATTGAAATGATGAATGCATAACTATGTGACTATATCAAATACCACTGATTGTACACTTTGGATGACTTTATTAATATGTATCAATAAAATAGATTTTTTTTTTTTCAAAAAAAGACAAGCTACAGATTGAGAAAAGATATATACAATGCATAGAACAAAAAATGTACTGATATCAAGGACATAAAAAGAACTATTTCACCTCAACAAGACCAAGAATACCCAATTAAAAATAAAACGATAGGAATATGAAATTCTTTGGCAATGAAACCCATATGACTAACAACCATATAGAAGATTTATCAAGTTCAGGGAAATTTTAAAAATTATTAGAGGCCTATTCCACAATTTATCAGATTGGTGGTAAATGAAGAGTCTGGCAGTACCAAGATGAGTAAATGCATGAAAATGGGAACTTTCAACTTTTACTGAAGAGAGTGTAAATTTTAACTATCGCTTGGGGAAGCAATTTGTCATTATTAAACAAATTAGATGTTTATTCAATAGAACCAATATTTCATCTTATGATACTTACCTTGTAGAGGAATTTCATATAAGTCTAATAAGTAGTCATGCACAAGGATCTTAATTACAGCCCTTTTGTAACAAGGGCAAGATTAGAAATAATCTAAACATCCAGTGATATGATAATGGATTTGTGATATAATCATACAGTGGAATACTGTACAGTAGGTAAAGAAAAATTAAATGAATACATTCAATACATCAGAACTCTAAAACAATGTTGAATGAGAAAAACTACAGTAAAATAGCATTTGCATAAAATTTAAAGATACAAATAAATACCATATCTTATGGACACATTTTGTGTAATAAAGTAAAAAGGTTGGCAATGATACATGCTAAAATCAGAATAGCTATTTTCTCTTGGCATGGAGGTGGAAGTAATGGAATAGGAAAGGTGTAAAAGGGCAGGCTGCAACAAAATCTGTAAATTTTCATAAATTGTAAAAATTGGAAACAAATGTCAATATTAGCTCTTTAAATCTTGGATGAATAAATAGATACTTGTTATATTAGTCTCTAAAATATTGCATTAAAAAGAGAGAAGTCTCAAATGAGTAAATAAAAACTATCAAAAACTTTTTAAAAATTTGACCTAAGCAAATTAATTAGATACGGAAAGCCAAATGAGGAGAAAAATAATTCATTTCCAGAACTGCTTTTTTCTGAACCTAAAGAAGCCATTTTTGGGATTTATGAAATGCAGTCAGTGATGAAAATAATATCAGGAAACTTTATATCCTGACCTGGAAAGTGGAAAGTGAATAAAGCAAATCTAAGAAAGATGTGCTCTGTGGCCTAAAATATCTACTAAGATTAGAAATGCAAAACAATGATGAAAACAGATATTCAAAAGTATTCTTCCTACAAATCCACCAGTCACCAGTCTGGTAGTTGTAGCCCTTTTGAACGAAACTCTTCATAACAGCAGACATATCAGCAGCAAAGGATGCCCATAAAAATTGTCAACAATATTTGCCACTGACTTATTTTCTATTTTGAAATCTTATGGAATTTAATACCACAAAAATGTTGAGTGGACTATAGAAAAAGTCAATAGAATAACCTCAATCAAACTGTAATCTAGAGCAGCAAATGCCAATTGTTTAGTTCTCAAACATCATTTCCTCTATTAATTATCATTTGACACAGCTGATCAAACCCTTCATTAAATCTTTCATTTGAATCCTGGAAGTTGCTTCTCTCTTGTCTCTACTTTATTAGCCACTCATTCTCAACACCTCTCCGACATCTAAATACTGAAAGGCCACAATGACAAATACCAAGCTCATATACCTTGTCCCCATCTCTCCATTGATCTTCAGGCACATATAACTACCACTTGTATATAACATATCTCCACTTTGATGTCTGGGGACATACCCCGAAGTAGAACTTCTGATTTCCTGGTTCTACACAAAGATGCTCTATCTGCAGCCTTCCTCATCTCAATAAATGGCAACTTCATTCTCCCAGTTGCTCATGTCAAAAATCTCGGTATCCTCTTTGACTTCTGTCCATACTTCCACATCTAGCAATAAACCACATAGACTTCATTTTCACAGTATATCCAGAATCTGACCACTTCTGGTCATGTTGATTGCTACCACACTTTTTCACACAACCATCTTTCTACCTTTGAACTGTTACAGCAGCCTGGTCAAATCACACCACTGCTCTGTTCAAAATCCGCCAGCTGGTTCCTTCTCTTTTCCAGAAAAAGCCCAAGTGCTTTCAGTGATCCCCTAAGCAATATATGACATGTGTTCCCTATTTTGCTGTTCCTTAAGTGTCACCTGACTCAAGACCTTTGTACTTGCTACTTCCTCTGCCTGTAATGATCTGCCCTCCTGGCTCAGGCCCTCACTTCCTCCAGGTACCATCATAGAGATGTCTTCCCTATGACACATATATACATAAAATAATAGTACATCATAATCATTTTCCCTGATTTTTCTCCACTGAAATTATCCCCCACCAAAATATGTATTATTTATGAATTTTCCACCTTTCCCACCAAATCTCAAGTGCATAGAGTGGTATCTGAGAGGTATTAGGCACTGAATGATTTGTTGAATGAAAGAAATGAATTGACATGAATGCTTAATGATATCTATGTCTTCAATTTTGCCTTTAATTGGACAACTTTGTTTTGCTTAACTTTTGCTCTTTAATATTTCATGTAATATCTGTAGTGAGATTTTATAGCCTTAAATAATTTATTTGTTATACTTTTTAAATTCCTCATAGATATGGCAGATTTAAAGAACAACACATCTATTCAAAGAATATTTGCAAAGAAAAATAAAAAGGGACTAAGAAAAGAAAGACAAGATATGTGGGAATATTTAGTTAGTATGGTGTCAAAAATCTCTAGTGAATGTCTATTTTTCTTTCTCTAGAGCTATACCTCTATATATACAAGGGTTAAATATTCAAAATATTCACATAATATAATTCCTTCTTCCAGAACCTTGAAAAAATGTTTATTAAAATCCACCATCAGGGGGAACCCCTGTCTTAGTTTGCCTGAGGTGCTGTAACAAATACTACACAATAGGTTGGTTTAAACAATGGTATTTTATTGGCTTGTGATTTTGAGGTTAGAAATCCAAAAATCAAGATACTGGCAAGGCTTGCTTTCTCCCTGAAGTCTGTAGTGTTCTCATGCTGGCTATAGGCAGTCCTTGGAGTTCCTTGGTTTTTCTGTCACATGGTAATGTCCTTTCCTTTCTCTTATGGGTTACCCCTGACTTCCTCCTTCTCCTTGTGGCCTTCTTCTTTTGGCCTCTAGTAATCCAGATTAATACCCACCCTCCATCAGTTGACCACACATTAACTAAAAATAACATCTTCAAATAACCCAGTTTACAATGGGAATGTAGATTAAGGTAAATAACATGTCTAATTTGGGGTACATAATTCAATATACCATATATATGAACTGCCAATATATCATGAAGAATATTTAGAAAGTAGTATATCCTAAGACATCATTTTGTAAGTAGTGCTACATATCTGGTCTGCCCATTTTTATAAAATGTATGATTTTGTAAAATCATGAGAGCAATAATCTGGTATGGTCAGAGTACAAATAGTTACCTCTAATAACGAAAAGATTTTTTTTTTTTTATCACAGGACCTTTTAGAAGATGACATTGACCTGTGATCATATGTTAAAGACAAATTCAAACTGAACAACATATGAACTACACAAAAACATTAAGTTAATCATAAATAATATAAAAATTCTACTAAATCCTTCGATGTGTTATTACTATTATTTCTCAACCCACTTCATTATAATAGTTATAAATCCATTGGCCAGATGGGAAAAACCTTCGATGGCTTCAAGAGTCTACTTGGTTACCTTCTCAACTTTCTCTCTTCCAAAAATCCATTATCAGGTCCAGTTGAACTAGTCACCTCTTACTCAGAACTGATATAAAATGAAAAGAGTGAGACTATGACTTGCATTGTCAGTATTTAGGATTTAAATAACAGAGGTTTCTCCATCCTCTTCTTAGTTCCAGATATTTCTCTTCCTATGCACCACTATCTGTTAAAAAACTGGAATTGCAATTATCCTCCAATTTTCATAAACAAAGGCATTAGCTGTCTACTATTTGGGGATAATTCTTTGTTCTCTATACTTCAGTAGTAATATGAGTTTCATAGTTACCCTTCTTGTCCTTAGGAAGAGATGAACTTCCAGGGTAATGTTAACTGAAAGTGTGCCCCACTGTTTTCTCTAGATATGCTCTGAGTCACTCTATCAATTATCCACCCTGGAAATAGCAGCAGTGGTTAAGTTAAAATAGTGTCCTCCTATTTGTTTGATTTTTCTTTTGGGCTACCATTTTGTTGTTTATTCAATATTCAAAACATCTGACTTAAAGAAGCAACTAGCATCATATTAAAGACATGATGAATGCTATAATGGTTACTGTAGCAGTTTGGGAGTTTGGTATAGTTATGAATTCCAAAAATAGATATTGGATTATGCTTGTAAACTGGTCTGTTAATGTGGGCATGATTAAGTTATGATTAGGGCATTGACTGGGCCATGTCAGTAGGGCATTGAGCCCCACCCCTTGGTAGGTGGGGGTCTCAAAGATAAAAAGACATGGCAAAGGACAGAGTTGGAGTAGTTTTGTTGTTGGAGTTTTGATGCTGGAGCCCAGGGAGGTGAGCAGACAAAGGAGCTTGGTCGTGAGGAAGGAGAGAAGGCCCCAGGATAGAGACAAGCCATTCGCTACAGCTGGTCTTGTGGAGAGCGGTAGAGCCTAGAGAGCCTCATAGTCTACAGCTGACCTTGTAGAGGAAACAGAGGAGCTAAGCCCAGAGAGACACAGAGCCCCAGGAAGAGAGAAACCCAAGAAGCCTGAACCTTGGCAAATGTGGGCAGCTGTCTTGCTCTAACACGTGACAACAGACTTTGGTGAAGGAAGAAACTTACGCTTTATGGTCTGGTAACTGTAAGCTTCTACCCCAAATAAATACCCTTTATAAAGACCAACAGATTTCTGGTATTTTGCATCAACACCCCTTTGGCTGACTATGTTCATGTGTCAACTTGGCCAGGTTATGGAGTCTGGTTGGTTAGTCAAGCAAGCAATTGTCTGATTGTGACTATGAAGATATTTTGTAAATTTAAGCCATCAGTAACTGGGTTGCATTTGTGGCTGTTTTTATTTAAAATCAACTAAGGAGATTGCCTTCAACAATGAGAGAAGTCTCATCCAATCAGCTGAAGGCCTTAAAAGGAGAAGTGATTTTCAGCAGTCAGAAGGGAGAATTTCCATCTCTACTTCAGTCAACCAGCTTCTCTGGTAGAATTCATCAAAAACCTTCATTGGAGTTCCCAGCTTGTGGCCTGCCCTCCAGAATGTGGACTTGTCCATGCCCACAGTTGTGTGAGAAAATTCTTACAAAAATTTCATGATATATATAGATAACCCCTGTCAGTTCTGTTTCTCTTGAGAACCCTGACTAATACACTGGCTCAACTAAATTTTAGTAGTATGCACATAATGCAAGAACAGTCTGGCTATGGTGGCAGATTCATCTCAGGACAGAGTGGGACATAGGGTTGGGAGGGTGTGTCATGCCTAGACTATAAAGACTTTATTATTATTATTATTATTATTATTTTGCAAACCATTTTTCATGGACATGTGTTTTAATTTCTCTCTCTTTTTTTAAACAAACCTATTTTATTGGTACATATTAACAAAGCATACAATTCATTCAATGTGTACAATAATAGTATTTGGTATAATCTCATAGTTGTGCATTCATCATTTCAATCATTATTAGAGTATTTTCATTATTTCAACAATAATAGTAAACAAAAAATGACAAACAATAAACAAGAAAATTCCTCACCTCTCCATCTCTCTGTTTCCACTTCTTTCTTTCTTTCTATCTTTATTTATATATATATATATATAAATATATTTTAAGAGGTGCTTAGATTACCGAAAAAACTACACAGAACCCCCTGGGATTCCCATGTTGCCCTCCCCCCACACCTCCCACCATGTCCCACACAAACATCTCCCACAAGTGTGGCCCACCACCCTCAATGGACTTACACATCATGGGGCCTTGCCACCAACCCTAGACCACAGTTCACATCATAGACCACACTCTCTCCCACACAGTTCTGAGTGGTATGTGCTGATTTAAAATGGCCTACATCCGTTGCCACAATGGTACTCAGGACAACCTCCAAATTCCAAAGAAGCCCCTGTATTTCAACTACTCGTCCCCTCCCTGCCCCAAAAGTGTCAAGTGGACACTGGCTCCACCTATTTGTTATAATTTCTTCCATTGCTAGAATCACCATATGTGTACAACAGAATACCATCAAGTCTACTCTAGCCCATAGTTCTCCCCCCAATCCTGAGGGGACTGGGATGGTGATGTCCACTCCACCTCCAAGTGAGAGAGGGCTTATATCCCATGGATATGGTGGGTGGGATGATCCTGCCTGCAGATGCAGGCCCTCTCCATTCCCTGGGATGGCCGTTGCCCATCGTTGTCTCCTCGCCAGGTGACTTGGATGAGTCCATTAGGCTGTAGGGTAGGAGTTGCAGCTCCACCGAGATTCCACGCACACCTGGCACATAGGTAGGCCAGAGGCTCCTGTCTCTGGAATTATACCTAAAAACTTCTGCATCACATATAGGTTTGAATAGAAGGTGCTGATGAACCCTGTGCAGAGAGGACTTATTTGGGTCCAATTCTGTCACTCTCAGGAGCACAGATTCCAAAGTAGAGCCCACTGATAAGGCATCAGTCTCTGGGGCTATCCCCACTTATATAGGACCTGGGTGTCTCCAGAGCTCTCAGGAGCCCCTCTGTGTGGGGTGATAGGCACTTAGATGTTCTATGAGCTCCTACTGAGGTGTGCGTAAGAGTTACCTCTGGGATGACCTCCCGACTCTCTTTGAAGTCTCTTAGCCACTTGAACTCATTTGTCTTTACCTTTTCCCCCTTTTATTCAAGGTCTTTTTCCAGTTGTGTTGCCAGTTGGCACTTGCTATTAATCCCTCATTGCCAGGGAGGCTCATCCCCAGGAGTCATGTCCCACGTTGGGGGGAAGGTAGTGCAATCATATGCTGAGTTTGGCTTAGAGAGAGGCCACATTTGAGCAACAAGGAGGCTCTCAGGTGGCAACCCTTAGGCACCCCACAACTGCAGGCTAAGTCTCAGTTACAAGAGCAAAGACTCACAAGAGTAGTCATCAATAAAAAGAACACATCAGTGGGTCATCCTCTTTTGACAGACACTGTCCCTGCGCTCAGAGGACTATTGCTGCTCCCTTGGAGACTGTGGCAGAGCTCTCTAGGCTAGGAATTCAGATTCCCTCATTTATTGTGTGATTGTCCACCCATCATGACCATGCCCCATCTTTTGATCTTTAGAAAGATTTTGTATATCTTCATGTATATTCAGATGAACTAATTCACATGAATCCCCCCTCCCAGACACCCCCCACCAATAATTCCCTGCAGTACCCATTGTAACCTTTCTGTGATCCAAATCCTCCATTAACATGTAGTCCATAAAATAATCAAATACATTTATTAGGAAAAAGAAACAACTATGATAAGCTTACATGCAAGAGACAAACATAAGGAAACTCAGGGGAAAAAAAAAAAGAGAGAGAAGGAAAAAAAAAACAAGAGAAAAAAAACAAAAACAAATAATCAAACAAAAAAAACAAAACAAAACAAAATATAATTAGCGGATTGGGACATTCAATACACCAAGTCCTAATTAAAGTTTAATTTCACTCTTGACTTTAAGCTATCAAGTTAGGACTTGGCAAAAAATTTGAGGGTGATTCAAAAAAAAATGGGCAAAAAAGCAAAGGAAATGCCTTTAAATATATATATATATATTTATTTATTTATTTATTCTTTTTTTTTTCCCCTTTCTCTTTTCATTCTTTGCCTTCCTTTTATCACTGTGTTATCGGATTTCCAGTGTGCCGTGACATCTTCCCCCTCTCAATCCCCATTGTCTCCCAATTTTTCATTTAATTTTCAAAGAAGTTTTAGGTCACAGCAAAGTCACACATGGGGTGCCGGAGACTCCCAGATACCAAACCCCTTCCCCACCTCGTATTAACCCCCCCCTTTTTTTTTTGGATGTTAGCATTGTTATAACTGTTATACAGAAAACAAAATATAGCAACTAAACATTGTCTATGATTTACAGTACAGTTTACAATTTAGATGATAGTTTAATAATTTTGATGATATTTACCATGTCCTGTGTCCATTACTGTAAGGTAATGAAAAACCTTCCCCATGACCACCAAACACCCCATTAGATCTTGACTGTTCCCTTCCCCCCAGCCCCCCAGGGCCCATGATACCACCCTCTCCCGACCCATGGAATGTCAAGATTCACAGTTACATGCCCTGGGAATTTGAACCTGCCCTTCCTAATCCACCCACCCACCAGTGCTGCACCACCAAACCCAGGAACACCACCACCCATCTGCCCCATCCCCCAACATGCAACCACACTCTATCCCTTTACCATAGATTATGTCCATATGGGTGATGGCTCAAAGCCTGCTCTTCTCTTACTCTCCTTTGTTAACCTATCTTTCAGACAATGGTTCTCAGAGACTGCTCACTTTCCTCAGTTCAGATCAGTGAGGTCATATACTGTTCATCCTTCAGTGCCTGGCTTGCTTCACTCAACATAAGGTCTTCAAGATTCATCCACGTTATTCCATGTGTTAGCACTTTGTTCCTTCCTACAGCTGAGTAATATTCCATTGTATGTATGTACCACATTTTACTTATCCATTCGTCTCTTGATGGGCACCGGGGCTGATTCCAACTTTTGGCAATGGTGAACAATGCCGCTATGAACATTGGTGTGCATATATCTGTTTGTATTTTTGTTTTCAGTTCTTCTGGGTATATACCCAGCAGTGGAATTGCTGGATCATACGGAAGATCTATTGCTAGTTATCTGAGGAACCACCAAACTGTCCTCCACAGTGGCTGGACCATACCGCAGTCCCACCAGCAGTAGATGAGGGTTCCTATTCCTCCACATCCTCTCCAACATTTAGTGTCTCCTGTTTTTTTAATAGCTGCCATTCTGATGGGTGTAAGATGGTATCTCATTGTAGTTTTGATTTGCATTTCCCTGATAGCAAGCGATGTTGAGCATTTTTTCATGTGCTTTTGAGCCATTTGTATTTCTTCATTGGAGAATTGTCTTTTCAGGTAACTTGCCCATTTTTAAAATGGGTTGTTTGTCCTTTTATTTTCAAGGTGTAGGATTTCTTTATATATGCAGGATATTAGGCTCCTATCAGATATATGGTTGCCAAATATTTTCTCCCATTGGGTAGGCTGCCTTTTTACTTTCTTAATAACATCCTTTGAGCTGCAGAAGTTTTTTATTTTGATGAGGTCCCATTTATCTATTTTTCCTCTTGCTGCTCGTTCTTTTTTAGTGATCATCCCCAAGTATGGTGGTTTGAAGCTTATGAACCCCAGGAAAACATGGTCTTATATTTAATCATTTTCTATGGGTGTAGACCCATTGTAAGTAGAACCTTTGATAAGACTACTTCAGTTAAGGTGTGACCCACTTCATTCAAGATGGGCCTTAATCCTATTACTGGAGTCTTTTACAAAAGAATGAAATGCAGAGAAAAAGAAAGCCACAGAAGCAAGAAGCTGAAATCAATGAAATCTGGGAGAAAAGAGAGAGACCAGCAGACACTGACATGTCCCTTGCCATGTGGTAGAGGAGCCAAGAGTCCCCAGCAGCTGGTCTTTGGGTAGAAAGCATCACCTTGATGATGCCTTGATTTGGATATTTTCCTGGACTCTAATTGTAAGTGAATAAATTACCATTGCTTAAACCAAACCCATTTCATGGTATTGCTTTGAGCAGCCTAGGAAACTGAAACACCAAATTAACACTTCAAAATATTAAAATGTATAGTTTTCAGGAAAAGATTACAAGACAAACAAAGAAATTGGAAATGAAATTCCATTTAAAAAAAAACAAGATAAAAATCCAGAAACCATTACAGAGGAAGACAAGACTTTGGATTTAACAGGCAAAGATTTTTAAGAAATGATTCTCAATAGGCTAAAGGAGATAAGGAAAACACAGAGAAAGAACTAAAGGGTATCAGGAAAACAATGAAGGAATAATATGAGAGTCTCAATAAAGAGATAGGAATTTTTTTTAAAGGAATCAAACAGAAGTACTAGAGTTGAAGACAACAATAACTGAAATTTAAAAAAAGAAAATGTCATTAGAGGGTTTCAATAGCAGATTACAATTGGCAGAAGAAAGAATAAGTAACCTTGGAGAAAAGACAACAGAGAAATAAAAGCTAAGAGGCAGAAAAAAAGGAATGTTAAAAAGGAACAGAGCCCCAGTGACCTATGGGACACCATCAAGCAAACCAATACACTCAATAGGGGAGTACCAGAAAGAGAAGAAATGGAAAAGGGACAGAAGGAATATTCAAAGAAATAATGACAGAAATCTTCCTAAATTTAATGAAAGACATGAATATACACATTTAAAAAGCCAAGTTAATCCCAGAGCCAAATGAATCCCAAAGAGGATAAAGTCAAAGAAAACTATGCCCAGACACATAGTAAGCTGTCAAATGCCAAAGGTAAGGAGAGAGTTCTGAAATCTGCAAGAGAAAAACAAAGTGTTATGTAAAATGGACCTCAAATAAAATTAAGTGTGAATTTCTCAACAGAAACCGTGGAGGAAAGAAGGTAGTGTAATAAAATATTTAAAGTGCTTAAAGAAAATAATTACAAAGGATTTTATATCCATCAAGATACTCTTTAAAATATGAGAATGATTAAGACACTCCCAGATAAACAAAAGCTGAGGGATTTGCTCATCACAAGACCTGCCTATAAGCAATGCTAAAGGGAGTTCTGAGACTGAAAGGAGGATACTAGACAGTGGATTTAAGTGCATAAATAAAAGACATCTTTGGTAAAGGTAACTGTGTTAGTCAGGGTTCTCTAGGGTAACAGACCAACAGGAGATATCTGTAAATAGTAAGAGATTTTATAAAATTGTCTCACATGACTGTGGGGATGCACAAGACCAAATTCCATAGGGCAGGCAGCAAACCAGGGACTCAGATGAAAGTCCTCATTAAATTCCCCAGGAGACGCTAACTATCTGAAGTAGAGATGGGGATTCTTTCTCTGAATGCTGAAATCACTTCTCTTTCTAAGGCTTTCAACTGATTGGATGAGACATCTTTCATTGCTGATGGCAATCTCAGTTGAGAGTGGATGCCACCAGCCGTCTATGCAATCAACTCACTGATGATTATAGTCCATGAACTGCCCTTAAATTACAATTAGCCCAGGGCTTGCTTGACCAAACAATTGGGCACCATTAACTGAGTTGACACATTTGCCTAACCATCACAGTCCACTCATTGTCAACTTGGTAACCTTCACCTTAAACCATACTTAGGCTTTAAATAAAAACAATAACATATATATTTCCACGTAACAATGCTCAACTGTCCTGCATACAACTGTAAATGCATTAAATCCCTCCAGAATAGGGTGCAAGACCTTGGGTAATATTCATTCTTAAACTTGACATCCCTAAATACTACAACATGAAACTACTACAACTTATGTCATGCGATAAGGGGAAAGGATAGGGAAGAAATTAAAAAAAATAATCATTTTATGTACATATACAAACACACTCATAACAAAACAAGGAAGAAATATTCATGACCATTACAGTCCTCATTTCTCTAACTGGTCATGTGGTTGTAGTTGGTATTTCTCACTACCTTCTTCCACTACACATTCCATGCTCCCTGTACCTTCAGCAAGCACCTCAGCTGGCTGTGGTTCTTTGCCTTGTGGGGTGCCCAGATTCTGGGACATTGTTAGTCCTGCCTGGACTGGGTTGTTGTAATTTTCCATTGACTTTAATTATAGGGCATGATTGTACTAAGATATGCCCTAGTGGATCTCTTGTATTCCAGAGAAACTTTTCTTTACGTCCATTGTATAGGTGCAGTCTTATTTCCCCTTCAGAGTCAGGATCATTTACGCCAGCCAGTACAGTAATTTCCCTCTTTGCCTGTTGATTCGGAGGCATGAGGAACTCAAAGTGGCCAGGTGGCAGTCAACATCCAGTTTAATGGAATTGCTGTGTTCCCAGGTGGAAGCACTCCTTTTGGAACTAAGACCTGTATACAGGCAGAGCTTAAGGTTACAGAACTAGGAAGCAGAAAATTTTCCTAGTGAATCACTAGGGGTCATAGTGAGTAATGCCACTCCCATTCCACCCCTTGACTCCTGGACCCATGAATCCTGGTGTAGCAGTTTGATACTGTTTATGAATTCTAAAAATAGATATTCTATTATGTTTGTAAACTGGTTTGTTCCTCTGGGCATATTAGATTATATTGGACTCAGAGGTTTCATTTTTACTTGATTAAATAATGAATGAGGCTTTGATTGGGCCACATCAGTAGGACGTTGAGTACTCATCCTCTTGGTGGGCAGGGACTCACAGAGAAACTGCACTGCAGAGAAGGGAGTTTAGGGTTTTGATCCTGGAGCATGGGAAGTAAACCCATAGAGAAGCAGATACATGAGGAAGGAGAGAAGGCTCAATTGGACACAGCAAAGGCCCCAGGAAGAGAGGCAAGCCATTTGTCTGATACTCTACAGCTGGCCTCATGGAGAGAGCATAGATGCTGAGCCTGGTTCCTCGGGAAGAGAGGAACCCAGGAAGCCTGAACCCTTGCAGATGTCAGCAGCCATCTTGCTCCAAAACCTGGCAACAGACTTTGGTGAGGGAAGTAACTTATGCCTTATGGTCTGGTAACTGTGGCTTCTACTCCAAATAAATACCCTTCATAAAAACCAACCAATTTCTGGTATTTCACATCAGCACCCATTTGGCTGACTAATACAACTGGCTATGGGAGAAACAGCACCATAGAGTACAGGCTAATTTAGAGCATACACTGCCCCATACACTCCTGGAGAACACTGCCCCAGCCCTTCAAGGTATTGCAACCTAGTTGGCACTGTAATTGAGTCTTCAAAAGGCCATTCTGCCATTCTATCAATCCAGCTGCTTCAGGATGATGGGGAACATGGTAAGACCAGTGAAATCCATGGGCATGTGCCCATTCACACACATCATTTTCTGTGAAGTGGGTTCCTTGATCAGAAGCAACGCAGTGTGTAATACCATGGCATTGGATGAGACATTAGGTAAGTACATGGATGATAGTTTTGGAAGAGGCATTACATGGAGGGAAAGAAAACCCATACCCAGAGTATGTGTCTCTTTCAGTTAGAAGAGATTGCTGCCCCTTCCAAGAAGTGCCCCAATGTAATCAAGCTGCCAACAGGTAACAGGTTGATGACCTTGGGGAATGATGCCATATCAGGGGCTCAGAGTGGGTCTCTGCTGCCTGCAGATTCAGCACTCAACAGTGGCTATAGCCAAGTCAGCCTTGGTGAGGGGAAGTCCATGTTGCTGAGCCCATGCATAACTTCCATCCCTACCACCGTGGCCATTTTGTTCATGGGTCCCTTGGGCAATGACAGGAGTGGCTGGGGAAAGAGACTGAATGCTATCCATAGAATGGGTCATCTTATCCACTTGATTCTTAAAATCTTCCTCTGCCGAAGTCACTCTCTGGTGAGCATTCATGTGGTATACAAATATTTTCATGTTTTTTGCTCACTCAGAAAAGTCTACCCACATACCTCTTCCCCAGACCTCTTTGTCACCAATTTTCTGGTCATATTTCTTCCAAGTCCCTGACCTTCCAACCAAACCATTGGCAACAGCCCAGGAATCATTGTACAAACTCACCTCTGGTCTTTTCTCCTTCCAAGAAAAATGAGCAACCAGAGGCACTGCTCAAAGTTCTGCCCACTGAGAGGATTTGTCCTCACCACTGTGCTTCAAAGATGTCCCAGAAAGGGACTGCAGTGCACCAGCTGTCCACTCTCAGGTACCTCTCAGGTACCTGCAACATGTATATCATACAGAACAATCTGTAAACCAGTCCCGGGTTTCTCTACCTCAGTCAACTGATTTTAAGGAACCCCCCAAGAGGCCATAGTTGTGAGCTGGGAAAGAGAAGGTAAAGTGGCAGAAGTGGTGACCATGGGCATTTGGGCCACTTCCTTGTGTAATTTACTTATGCCTTCAGGACCTGCTCTAACCCTATCTCATATATACCACTTTATGATGGATTGAGGCTTTGCATGCCCAAGTTTATGGTTTGGTGGGTCAGACAATAACCAGCTCATGGTAGGCAACTCAAGTCTCATGACAACTTGGTGGTCCATAATTAAGCATTCAGTCTCTACTAAGGCCCAGTAGCAATCCAAAAGCTATTTCTCAAAAGTGGAGTAGGTGTTTGCAGAGGATGGCAGGGTTTTGCTCCAAAATCCTAAGGGTCTACATTCTCCTATAGGATCCTGCCAAAATCCCCCGATGGCATCTTTATTTACCACTGACACTTCCAGCACCACTGGATCTGCTGGATCATATGGCCCAAGTGGTAGTTCAGCTTGCAAGGCAGCCTGGACCTGTTGAAAAGCCCCCTCTTGTTCTGGTCACTCAGTTAAATGGGCCAGAGTAACACATCCAAATGAGGAATATATTGTCTCCAAAAGCTGAAGAGTCCAACTAAGCATTGTGCCTCTTTTTTGGCTGTATGAGCAGTCAGATGCAACAGCTTAACCTTCACTTTAGAAGGGATATCTCAAAATGCTCCACACACTGGTCACCTAGAAATTTCACCGAAATGGAAGGTCCCTGTATTTTTGTTGGATTTATCTCCCATCCTCTCTCACACAAATGCCTTACCAATAAGTCTAGAGTAATTGGTACTTCTTTCTCATTAGGTCCAATCAGCATGATATCATCAATATAATGGATGATATCTTGTGGGAAGAAGAGATGATCAAGTTCCCTGTGGACAATATTATGACATAAGGCTGGAGAGTTGATATACCACTGAGGTAGGACAGTGAAGTTATATTGCTGGCATTGCCAGCTGAAAGCAAAGTGTTTCTGGTGTTCGTTACTAACAGCAGTTGAAAGAAAAGCATTTGCTAGATCAGTAGCTGCATACAAGGTACTAGGGGATGTGTTGATTTGCTCAAGCAATGATACCATATCTGGAACAGTAGCTGCAATTGAAGTCACCACTGGTTAAGTTTACAATAATCCACTGTCATCCTCCAAGATCCATAGGTTTTCTTCACATGCCAGATAGAGTTAAATGAGGGATGTGGTGGAAATCACCACCCCTGCATCCTCCAAATCCTTTCATGGTGGCACTGAACTTTTCAATTCCTCCAGGAATCTAGTATTGCTTTTTTTTTTTTTTTTTTTTTAGGTGGCCAGGAAGTCATTTATTGGAGGGCACAGGTCAGGTGAGGGCAGTACTATCAAAGTCCTCATCAGTGCAGGGCCCACCACTTGTTCAAGGGGCCACAATTGTGGATGCATTTCACCCCACAGCTCTCCAGGATTAGGCGCCTCTCAGTGACTATGTCTTCAAATTCATTAGCATTGAACTTGGTGAAACCCCACTTATTGCATATGTGGATTTTCTGGCCAGGGAACTTGAACTTGTCCCTGTGCAGCACCTCAATCACATGCTCCTTGTTCTGAAGCTTGGTCCAGATGGACATGATGACTTGGCTGATGTGGATCCAGGCCACCATCCCCTGAGACTTTTCAAAGGCACCTCGCATACTCGTCTGGAGCATGTCAGCCCCAGCACAGGATAACATCTTGTTGATGTGGATGACATGGAAATGGTGAAGCTGCACTCAGATGTGAAAGCCATCTTTGCCGCAACTTTTCACCATGTACTTGTTGGCACAAATATGGGCAGCCTCCAGGGCTTTGGAGGACAGCTGCTCATATTCATCTGACACCATGTGACCACAGAGTGGGAACTCATCCACTTTTGCCTTCTTCCGACCCTGGTCAGAAATGTGGATATTGGACCCAGGGACACCTCAGCAGAAGCAAGACTTTGGGTAGAGTTTGTTCTTACAATGTCCTCTGGGCATTTTAGGGTGGGTGGGCAAGTCTTATATGGTAAATCCATACTGGGATTCCAATCCCTCTAATCCTTTGGATCTCCTCATCTATAGTATACCAGAGTAAATTGGACATCTCAGCCTCAGGCATTGTAGGCAATCTTTTGGTCCATGATTCAGCCAGCCATCTGAACAGACTTTTAGAGTACTTTATAACCACTCAAGATACAACAACGTATCCAGAACCTTTGCTTAGTGGGCCCATATTAATTCAGCCTGATCCAATGTTCTATTCCTTCCACCATTATCCCATACCTTTAATATTCATTCTCATACATATTCCCCTGATTCTGTCTATATAAATTGAAAAACTCATACAGTCCTTTTAGAGTATAACATACTTCCTCATGGGTAACACTTTGTACTTCACCTTTAAGGGCTTGTTGTGACTATAGTCTAGTTATAGTTCTGGAAGAGGGATGGAGAGGGGAGTTAAGGAAAGGAATTAGAAGTATCAACCCCAGGACATTCCCTTGCAGTTTTCTCTGGTGAGATAGGATTTATCTCTTCAGGTGGGTATTGAATGGAAGACTACTTGGGGCAGGGTGGAAGTTGGGTGATGGTTTCCTCAGGGCAAGGAGGAAGTCAAGACTCCTTGGGGAAGGCTGGAGATTGGGTAGTGCAGGCTTGAGGTTACCCTTCTCAGGGTGGGGAGGAGGTTGGGACTCCTTGGGGTAGATTTCAGGTTGGGTGATGCTGGATTGACATTGGGTGGTTTTCTTGTCAGGATAGAGAAGTTTGGGGCAGGCTAGAGATAGGATGGTACAATGTTGACTTTGGGTAGTCTCCTCCAGGCAGATCATGACAGGTTTATCTGGCAAAGTCTCAGCAGAATTTAAGGTTTCAGCATTCCCATTGCCATCATCATCAACCCATATATCTCTATCCCAATGCTCAGGATTCCACTTCTTTCCAATCAACACCCTCACTTTATCAGCAGACACCCTGCAAGGTTGAGATATTAGTTTCCATTGTAACTCTTGCTACTCATACAATGAGACTCTGAGTCTAGTTTTCAGAGATCTCACATCTGCAGCTGAATGAAACAAGATTTTTGTTCAGAGCATATATAGAAAGTTTCACATCATTCATGAGATGCTCAAGTTGTAAATTCAAAGCCTTCAGCTAGTCCCTTTCTTGTGTAACTATAATCAGTATATTTAAGAATAGTCAGCCAACATCACTAAACCTTTTAACTCCACAAAACTCTGTTATGGTGTTAAAAACATACTCTTCCATATCCTTGCCTCTTATAAGCATGGAATTAGTCATATCCAGTAGTAATAGTTTGTGCATCTATACTGCCAAGTCATGCCATTGACTGCTGGTGGCCTCTTGATTATTGGGAGCAGAGCCATTAGTGCTCTTGAATCTAATCAGAATAGAGAGTCAATTGCAAAAATCACAAACCAATTCAGAAATTCCATTTTTAAGACTATGGTTTTCAAGAACCCTTCCTGATACCAAGCTGTATTAGTCAGGTTTTTCTAAGGAAACAGAACAAACAGGAGATATCTGTAAATAGTATGAGATTTTATAAAATTGTCTCATATGACCATGAGGATGCACAAGTCCAAATTCCATAGGGCAGGCTTTCCAGCCAAGGACCCAGATGGAGGTCCTTGTTGAAATCCCCAGGAGATGGTGGCTATCTGAAATAGAGATAGGAATTGTCTTTCTGAATGCTGAAATCATTTCTCCTTTTAAGGCCTTCAATTGATTGGATAAGACATCACTCATGGCTGACAGCCATCTCCTCATTTGATGTAGATTTATTAAGCCATCTATGCAATCAACTCACTGATGATTTTAAAGTCCATGAAATGCCCTTGTGTTACAATTAGCCCAGTGCTTGCTTAACCAAACAACTTAGCACCATTATCTGGCCAAGTTGACACATTAGCCTAACCAACACAGTAACCATATGTGTAATTATTATTGTATTATAGTTTTTGACATGTAACACCACTCTTTTACATCTTACAGGTTCTAAAATGCAAAGGAATAAAAAGTAATAATAAATCTATGGGTTTAAACATATAATATATAAATATATAATTTGTAACAAATACAACAAAAAGCTGGGGATATGGAAGGGAAAAAGACAGTGTATGCATGTGTCACTGAAGCTAAGTTGGTATTAAATCAAACAGGATAATTATAGATTTAGGATGTCAAATTTAAACCCCATGAAAACCAGAAAGAAAACATGAAAAATATGTAGAGAATGAAATGAGAGAGGACTCAAAGTTGTACAATACAAAGGATCAAGTAAATATTAAATTAGGTATTAGTAGAAGAATTGACAGGGAAAAAGGCATAAGACTTACAAAGACCAAATGGCAAAATGGCAGAAAAAATTATACATTCTCAGAAGTTATTTTAAATGTAACTAGGTTAAACTGTTTAGTCAAAAGGCAGGATGGGCAGAATGGATGAGAGAACATGACCCAACTTTATGCTATGTACAAAAGACTCACCTTAAATTTAAAGACTCGAGTAAGCTGAATGTGAAAGAATGGAAAAAATATTCCATGCAACTAGTTAAAAAAAAAAAAGAGGTGGGGTAGCTATAATGATATCAGATAATTAGACTAAGCAAAAAACAGTTATAAGAGACAAGTACACAATTCAAAGAGAAGATATAATGACAAATATGTATGCACCAAACAATAGTGTCCTAAAATATATGAAGCAAATATTGACAGAGGTGAAGGGGAAAATAGATGGTTCTACTTTAATAGGAGGAGACTTCAATACACTACTTTCAATAATGGATAGAACATCTAGATAGAAGATCAATAAGGTAATAGCAGACTTGAACACTATACTTGGACACATACCCTAAATCATTAGACTTAAGAGACATATATAGAACAATTCACTCCAAAACAGCAGTGCATATCCTTCTTTACAACACATTGGTCATTCCCCAGGATAGACCATATATGTTAGGTCACAAAATAAGTCTCAATACATTTTAAAATATTGAATCATGAAATGTATTTTTCCATTCACAATAGAATGAAGCTAGAATTCAATAACAGAAAGAAAACTAGAAAAAAAATTTTAAATATGCAGAAATTAAACAACACAAACAACCAATGGGTCAAAGAATAAATCACAAGGGAAATACCATAAGGCAAATTAAAACAAAAACACAAGGAACCAAAACTTTTGAGATGCAACAAAGTCATTGAAGAGAGGGAAATTTATATCTCTAAATGCTTACATTAAAAAGGAAGAAAGATCTCAAATGTGAACACACATAGAGGAACTAAAGAAAGAGCAAACTGAATCCAAATTGAGAGAATGAAGGAAATAAGAAAAAGTGGAGATAAAAAGTGAAATAGAAAAAAAAAAAAAAAGTAGAGAGACTCAACAGAGCCAGAAATGTAGTTCTTTGAAAAGATCAATAAAATCCACAAAACTTTAACTTGACTGACAAGGAAAAAATGAGAAATGATGCAAAAAAACAAAATCAGAAATGAAAGGGAGGACATTACTGCCAAATCCAAATAAATAAAAAGTTTTATAAGAGGATATTATGAACAATTGTATGTCAAAAAATCAGATAGATTAACTGGACAAATTCCTAAAACACACAGGCTACATATTCTTACTCAAAAAGAAAGTGATGATCTCAACAATCCAATAACTAGTAAAAAGATTAAATTAGTAATCAAAATCCTCCCAACAAAGAAAATCCCAGGACCAGATTTCTTCATTGGTGAATTTTACCAAACCTTCCAAGAATTAACACCTATCCTTATTAAACTCGTCCAAAACGAACACTTCCTAACTCCTTCTATGAATCCAAGATCACCGTAACACCAAAGCCAGATTAAGATATCACAAGAAAAGAAAAATAAATTCCAATACATCCCTTATGAATATAGATGCAAAAATCCTCAATACAATACTAGCAAACGGGATCCAAAAGTATATTAAAAGATTTACACACCATGATCAAGTGAGATTTATCCCAGGTATGCAATGGTGGTTTAACATAAGAAAATGTACTAATGGAATAATATATTACTTGAAGGAAAAAAAACACATGATCAACCCAATTGATCTAGAAAAGGCATTTGACAAAATCTAGCACCACTTCTTGATAAAAACTCTCAGAAAATTAGTAATAGAAACCATATTCAATGGTGAAAATTGAAACATTTCCCCTTAAGTTCAGGAACAAGACAAGGTTGCCTTTTCACTACTGTTATTCAGCACATACTAGAAGTTAAAGACAGTTCAATTAAATAAGAAATAAAAGGCATCCAAATTGGAAAGGAAGAAATAAAAATTTCTCTATTTGCAGATGACATTACCCTACATATTAAAAAAATCCTGAAAAATCCACAACGTTACTAGAGCTAATAAATTCCAAAATGTGAAGGGGTACAGGGTCAATATGCAAATATTCATAGTGTTTCTACACACTAGTAATAGACAATGTAAAGAGAGAATCAAGAAAAACTTCAATTTAGAATAGGAACTGAAAGAATCAAATATCTTACAATAAATTTAACCAAGGTTAGGACTTGTACAATAAAACTACAAAACGTTAAATGAAATAAAAAAATACTGAAAGAAATAGAAGGACTATCAGTGTTCATGGATTGGAAAAGTGAATATTGTTAAATTTACCCAAAGCAATGCATAGAATCAATGTAATTCCAATCAAAATTCCAACAGCCTTTTTTTGTTTTTAACTTTATTTTGTACATTTAATCATTGAAAATATAAACAATTAAAAACTAAAAAGTAAACACAGATGAATAAATATATACATTTCTCAATTAAATGTAATGGATACATATAATTTTTTTTTTTTTTTTTGGATCATCAATATGTTACACAATATATTTGGTTCATAGTAACTCATTCATACAGTATTTTTCCTTTTGTGTCTGGCTTGCTTCACTCAACATAATATCCTCCAGGTTCATCCATGTTGCCATATGCTTTACAACTTCATTTCTTTTTACAGCTGCATAATAGTCCATCATGTGAATAGACCACAGTTTGTTTATCCACTCCTCTGTTGATGGACACCTGGGTTGTTTCCAACTTTTAGCAAAGGTGAATAATGTTGCTATGAACATCGGTGTGCAGATGTCTGTTCGTGTCACTGCTCTCAGTTCTTCTGGGTATATACCCAGTAGTTGTATTGCAGGGTCATGTGGCAAGTCTATATTCAACTTCTTTAGGAACTGCCAAACAGTCCTCCATAGTGGTTGTACCATTCTACATTCCCACCAACAGTGAAGAAGTGTTCCTATCTCTCCACATCCTCTCCAACATTTGTAGTTCTCAGTCTTTTTAATAGTGGTCATTCTGATAGGTGTGAAATGATATCTCATTGTAGTTTTTTTTTTCATTTCCCTAATCATGAGTGATGTTGAGCATTTCTTCATATGATAAAAGGCATATATGAAAAACCCACAGCCAACATCATACTCAATGGGGAAAGGTTGAAATCTTCCCCTCTAAGATCAGGAACAAGACAAGGATGCCCACTGTCATTATCCAACAGCCTTTTTAAAAAATCAGAAATGGAAAATTCAATCATCAAATTTATATGGAAAGGTAAGTGGACCAGAATATCCATTTGAAAATGTAGAACAAAGTTGGAGGACTCACACTTCCCAATTTTAAAACTTATTTCAATGCTATAGTAATAAAAACTGTGTGGTTCTGGCACAAGGACAAACATATAGACCAAAGGAATCAAACTGAGAGTTCAGAAATAATCCCTCATATCTATTGTCAATTGATTTTTTTATGAGGCTGCCAAGCCCACTCATGGGAAAGAATAGTCTTTTTGACAAATGGTGCTGGAAAAACTAGATATCCATATGCAAAAGAATGAAAGTGGACCCCTTTCTCACATCATATACAAAAGATGTCTCAAAATCTATCCTCAATCACAATCTGTGGCCTCCCCAGAGTTCACCAAACCACACATTCACCTGTTCCTTCATCCAGCCCTCCTCCTGGGCTGATTACCCAATGGACCCTCCCAATCCCACTCACACTCCATCACCATCGACCCCACTAAACCGTAATGTAAAATACAGGCCTTGGCTGGTAGTAATTCTTCAATATTGATTTATCAATTGTAATGTTAATGTATGATGCTAATAATAGGGGGAAATGTGGCAGGGGAGGGGGTAGGTTATATGGGAATCACTTATACTTTTGATGTAACTTTTCTGTAATCTAAAACTTCTCTAAAAATAAAGTTTATTAAAAAATGGATCCAAGACCTAACTCCTAGAAGGAATATAGGGAAATATGTTCAGGTCCTGGTATTAGGCAATGGTTTCTTAGAATTTACACCAAAAGCACAAACAACAAAAAATAGATAAATGGGACTTCATAAGTATTAAGATCCTTTGTGCATTAAAAGTATTAATCTTGGTAGTAAAAGATAATTTGTAGAATGGAAGAAAATATTTGGAAACCACATATTCATGTGGGGTTTCATATGCAGAATATATAAAGAAATTTTACAACACAACAACAAAAAGACAAGTAACCCAATTAAAATTCGGGAAAAGTCTTGAATAGACATTTCTTCTAAGAAGATATAAAAATGTTTAACATTATTAGCCACTAGAGAAATGCAAATAAAATCCACGATGTGATACCATTTAGTATCCTCTAGAACAGGGGTTCTTAACAAGGGGTCCAAGAGCTTGAATTTAAATTAAAAAATACATTATTCTTTTGGGGACATGTTGGTCCAGGTGTGATATATTTATTAAATAATACACAATGTAGTGTGGACTTAGTAAGGGGTCTGTGGCTTTTACCTGATTGGCAAAGGGGTCCATGGAGCAAAAAAGGTTAAGAACCCCTGTTTTAAAAGGACTATCAATTTTTTTTAAATTACAGAAAATAAGCAATAGATAAGATGTGCTGAAATAGCAACATTTGTCCATTGTTGGTGGGAAGGTAAAATGGCACAGCCACTGTATAAAATAGTTTGGCAGTTCTTCAGGGTGTCAAGTATAACAGAAATACCATATTACCCAGCAATCCCACTTCTAGGCATATACCAAAAAGAATTGAAAGCATGGACTCGAACAGATATTTGCACACTGATGTTTATAGCAACATTACTCATAAATGCCATAAATGGAAACAACCGAAGTGACAATTGAAAGATGAATGGCTAAAAAAAAATGTGTTATATACATACAATGGAATATTATTCAGCTGTAAAAAAGAATGAAATTCTGATGCATGTTACAACATGGATGTGAGAGTTTGAAACTTTTTGTGAATTCTAGAAAAGATCATGTTCCTGAAGTGAATCCATTCTTGTGGATTTGGAATCCTTTCATTAGATTGCTTCAGTGAGGCATGTCCTAGGGTGGGTCTTGGTCCTCTTGCTGGAGTCCTTTATAAACCAAAGACTGAAAGCAGAGACAAAAAGAGAAAAGCAGCAGACAGAGAAATCCAATGAGGCTGGAATCAGCAGAACACAGAGGCATGGAAAGAAGCCCCCAAGAGGCTGAAAAGACAAGGCCTGGAGGAAAGGGGAGAGTTGAGCCGTATGCCTGGTTGCCCATAGCTGAGGTTGGGGAGGAAGAAAGGTTGGAGGGAAAGGCAGAGACCTAGGCAGAGACCAGCCACCATTGTGCCCCGCCAGTGGCGGGAGTCCAGGATTGCCAACAGACAACATTCGGTAAGACAGCATCTCTGATGATGACTTGATTTGGAAATTTTCACAGCCTCAGAACTAATAAATTCCCATTATAAAAGGCAACCCATTTATGGCATTGGCAGCCTGTAGCAAACTAAGACAATGGATAAATCTTGAAACTATCATGTTGAGAGAAACAAAGCAGACACAAAAAGACAAATATTTTATGATCTCACTTATGAATACTTAGAATATGCAAATCCAAAGAGTCAGAAACTAGAAAGCAGGGCTAAGGTGGGGGATAAGGAATAGATAATTAATGCTTAATTTGTACAGAGTTTCTGTTTGGGGTAATAGAACAATTTTGGTATTGGATAGTTGTAATGATAGTTCAACATTGTGAATATAATTACAGTAGTGAAATTTATATTAGAAAGTGGTTAAAAGGGGAAGGTTTAAGTTGTATGTTACCTGAATAAAATTTACTGTATAACATGAACAATGAAGCCTAATGTAAATTATGGATGATAGTTAATAGTATAATACTGTTTCAACAATTGTAACAAATGTACCTACTAATAATAGGGAAAACTATGTGTGAGAAGAGGGTTATATGGTAACTATTCTCTGTATGATTTTTTTTTTTTTGTAACCCTACAACTTCTCTAATAAAAGAAAAACTAATGTCTCATTAGATACTGGGTAGGAGGTGGGGGTAGGAAGAAGCAATCTGATGATGTCTTATAGGAATGTCTTTGAGATGTCTATCAGGGACAGTTGCACTGAGAAACAAACTTAAAGAAAAGAAGATTGATGCGGGGTTTGATATGTTGTGTTTTGGGCAGAGGCAGAACTAGAGTAGAGGTCTTCTGATTCCTAAAGATGTTTCCCCATTATTTTTGGACACTTTTCACTGAGAAAAATTCCTCCCTTTCATTTTATTTTGAATTTTTAGAAGACAAAATTTTCAATATGATTAGCATTTTTACCAATTCATCCAAATCAGCAAGATTGTTGGATGAAATTCTTTATATATTTTCTCCCCATGTATTAATCTTATAATTTTTCCATTCATTAATTTTTAACTACATATTTTAAGATCAGTACCACAATGTATATAAATAGGGGGGAATCTAACTGATATTTAAAATGAGCTTACCATTGCCAGACACAGTGCTAGAATATACATTTTATTTAACCATAATCTTATAGAGTTATAAATCATCTCCACTTTATAGATGAGAAAACTATCTGGGAGAAGTGAATTAAATTTCCAAAATTGCATGGGTAGGAATTTGTGGGGTAGAGATTTAATTCCAGATCTAACTATGAAGTCCTTCCTTGTCCACTGTTAGCAGATAATATCTCAATATGTATGGTAGTTGTAAGGAAGCAGTCAAGCCTGCTAGAGGAATTAAAAGACAATGCTCATTTTTATTTCTCCTGAGTATACTATACTACCTTTGCTTTTAACATTGTTTAATGAATTCTATTTAAACTAGGCACTACTAACTGAAGCACTTAATGTAGAAAATTATTTCTCATTGGGTTTTGAATGGAAAGAAACTTGTTTGTGATCTCCAAGTATCACCACTGAAGTGTTCACTAGTGTATTATCACCGCTTACATGTTGTTTCAATAAATCATAGCCAAATCATCTCAAGTCAAACAGAAATTGCCTTTTCTCTAAGCAAAACCCAACACAAAATCTTTTGCTTAGCCTGAATTAAGAGTGAGGTTTCCTAATAAGTAGACCAACCAAGTATATGTACACTTTCTCCATGTAGGATAATTGAAAATTGAAAAAAATTACTTTGTATTGAAGAAGTCAGGTATTTGAATAATTCAAGTCTGACACTAGTGAACATTATTAAACATTAATATTATGATGAGATTATAGTCAAAGACAGGGAGACCAATCTTCCACCAAGACTGAATGTTGGCAGTTCCAGGAAAATGACATTGATGTAGGTAGGCATTTCTCAGTTCTTTCACAAAAAATAAAAGAGAAGGGGAAAAATCCTACCCAAGTGAGCTGTTTTGGGAATCCACAGTACAGGAGGCTACAGGGCATCATTGTGGAGGGAGTTGGACAAAGAGATACAGAAGCCAAGGGAAAACCATGAGTAGCTCGCCCCTGTGGCTGGAAATGGCAGGCAGGCAGGTGAGCCAACCCTCAAGGCAGATAGTGTCCATGGATCCCCTGGCTCTCACCAGCCAGCTGAGTGGGAGAGAGAATTCTCTGTAAGAGGGGTCTAACGAAGAGTGGAGAGTAGTTTTCTATCGGTGGGTTTGGCCACCTGAGCCCCCTTTGAATCTTGGGGAGGATAACAGCCAGCACTGAGGGGGCCCCAGGGACAGGGGAGGGGGAAATCTGCTCAGGCAGCCTGTCACACCCAGATGCCCTGGGAGAGAGGAACTTGGTCAGGGAAGGGGCAGAGAGGCACGTAACTAGTCCGACTTTTAAAAACTGTTAGAAGTCTAACTTCCCTAAGGGAAACGGGGTCAAGAAGAGTCTGGTAAGCCTTCAAAAACCTATTAAGTCTATAAAGCTCCTGTAGTGCACTGGGGAAATTACTGCCTTGCATGTAGAAGGTCGCTGGTTTGAGTCATGGTAATGCCTAAGAGAAGGGATCAAGGGAGAGATAAAACACACAGCTAGCACCTTATGGTAGGGAACTTATAGACTGAGATTCTACTGCTTAGTTTTACAGTTTTTGGGGTATTTTTTCTTTCTTTTTCCTTTATTTTATTCACTAAAACTGGATACAACACCTGTGGAGGGCAGGCTCCAGGGTGATTAACTGATGAGCACCAGCAGCCTGAGAAGGTCCCTAGGGGCCTAAGAGGGAAGGCTGTTTTTCCTGGGTTGTTTCTTTGTTACTGTTTTGTTTCTTGTTTGTTCTTTCCCCTTTGTTTCCTTTTTTACTTTTACTTGTTTTTTAAACCTACTTTATTTCTCTTCTTTCATTCATTTTTCTGTCTTCTGACTTCTGTTGCTTTTCTTCCATTCCACCACTTCTTGTTTGGTCTTCATTTTTTTCTTTTTCACTCTCTCTCTCCTGTTTTTTTCTTCTATTCTCTTCACATCTGCTTGGCCTTTTAATTCATTCTATTTTTTTCTCTCTCTTTTGTTTCTTATTTTATTTTTTTCTACTCATCAGTTGGCCTTTGAATTCATTCTATTTTTTCTCTCTATTTGGTTTCTTGTTTCATTTTTTTTCTATTCCACATCTTTTCTTCTTATTCCTTTGTATTTTTTAGGATTTTTTACTCATAGTACTTAGTTTCCTAGTTCTTGCTTGGTTCCTCTTCTACTTTTTTGTATTATTATTACTATTATTCTTTTCTCTTCTAATCTCTTTCCTTTTCTCTGGTTCTAATATTTTTTTCCAAGGGAAACAGACAACAGCAAGGATACAGAATAAGAGGACTAATTATCAAAAATTAACCTTATCACATATAAAGAAAGAACAAAATAAAACTACATAGTAGAAAGAGAAGCTAGCCATCCAAATAAGCCAATCAAGACAAAGAGATGCCTAGACACCAATAAAAACTTACAAGCCCTATTAAGAAACTGGAAGACATGGCCCAGTCAAACAAACTAAAAAACAGAAGAGATGCAGAATTTGAACAACTAATCATGGATATCCAAACAAATATCATGAATCAACTTAATGAAGTGAAAGAAAAGATAAAAGTTGTTAAGAAGACACTGGAGGAACAAACTGAAGAAATTGTAAACATTTATAAAAGTTAAACAGACCTGATGGTGGTGAATGGCACAATGCAAGAAATCAAAAATACATTGGAAGCACATAACAGCAGATTTGAACAGGCAGAGGAAAGAATCAGTGATATGTAAGACAGTACATCTGAAATCAGACAGATAGTAGAACAGATAGATAAAAAGAAAAAATCCAGCAGGGACTTAGGGATTTGAATGACAACATGAAACATGAAACACACAAACATATGCATTCTAGGCATCCCAGAAGAAGAAGAGAAGGGAAAGAGGACAAAGAGTATTAGAGGAAATAATGGCTGAAAATTTTCCAAATCTATTGATGGATATGGACATATATGTCCAGGAAGCGCAGCATACCCAAAACAGTAGAAATCCTAACAGGCCTACTCCAAGACATATACTTGTCAAACTGTCCAAAATGCTCAAGACAAAGAGAGAATACTGAAAGCAGCAAGAGAAATGAGATCCATCACATACAAGGGAAGCTCGATAAGATTAAGTGCTGATTTTTCATCTGAAACCATGCAGACAAGAAGACAGTGTTATGATATAGTTAAGGTGCTAAAAGGAAAAAAACTTCCAGCCAAGAATTCTCTATCCAGCAGAGCTGGCATTCAAAAATGAGGGAGAGTTCAAAATACTCACAGATAAACTGAAATTAGGAGAGTTTGTCAATAAGACACCTGCACTTCAAGTAATACTAAAGGGATTACTGCAGGTTGAAAGGAAAAAGCATGGGAGAGAGAGTTGGAGGAGAGTGTAAGAATAACTAAAAAGAAAAAAAGAGAAATAAAAACAATATGTGACATACATAAACCTAAAGAAAATATGGCTAATGTAAGTAATTCCTTCACAGTAATAACATTGAATGTTAATGCCTTAAACTCTCCAATCAAGAGACACAGATTGGCAGAATGGATAAAGAAATATGATACATCTAAATGCTGTCTACCAGAAACTCACCATAGACCCAGGGACACAGGAGGCTGAAAGTGAATGGTTGGAAAACAATTTTATATGCAAACAATAATCAGAAAAGGGCAGGAGTAGCTAAACTAATATTGGACAAAATAGACTTTAAATGCAGAACTATTGGAAGAGACAAAGAAGGACACTATATATTAATAAAAGGGATAATTTATCAAGAAGAAAGAACAATTATAAACATTTATGCACCTTACCAGGGCACCTCAAAATACATGAGGCAAACATTGGAAAAACTAAGTGGAGAAATAGATGCCTCTACAATTATAGTGGGGGACTTTAATACACCATTATCACCATTAGACAGAACATCTTGAAAGAATCAACAAAGAAACAGAGACCTTGAATAATACATTAGAGGATCTTGACCTAAAAGACATATACAGAATATTACACCCAAATACTGAGAGATATACATTCTTCTTGCGCACACATGAATCATTCTCCAGGATCAACCACATGATAGACCAAAGAATAACTCTCAATAAATTCATAAAGATTGAAATTATGCAAAGTAATTTCTCTGAAAACAATATAAGGTAGTTGGAAATCAGTAGGGAGCAGAGAAGCAGAATAGGCACAAAGATAAGGAAGTTAAACAACACATTCTTAGACAATCAGTGGGTCAAGGAAGAAATTGCAAAAGAAATCAGTAACTACCTTGAAACAAATGAAAATGACAACACAATGTATCAAAACCTATGGTATGCAGCAAAAGCAGTTCTGAGAGTGAAATTTGTAGTCATAAATGCGTACATTGAAAAAGAGGAAAGAGCTAAAATCAATGATTCAAGCTAGGAAAAGAACAACAAACTAACCCCAAAGCAAGTAGAAAGAAGGAAATAATGATTAGAGTAGAGCTAAATGAAATTTTAAAAAGAAAGCACTAGAAAAAATAGACAAAGCCAAAAGTGGGTTCTTTGAGAAGATTAATAAGATTGACAAACCCTTAGTCACACTAACAGAAAAAAAAGAGAGAAGATGCACATACATAAAATAAGAAATGAGGAAGGGGATATTACCACTGACCCCACAGAAATAGAGTATCATAAGAGGTGTATTAGTCAGCCAAAGGGGTGCTGATGCAAAATACCAGAAATCTGTTGGCTTTTATAAAGGGCATTTATTTGGGGTAGAAGTTTACAGTTACCAGGCTATAAAGCATAAGTTACTTCCTTCACTGAAGTCTGTGGGCCATATGTTGGGGCAAGATGGCTGCCAACGTCTGCCAAGAGATCAGACTTCTTAGGTTACTCTCTTCACAGGCCTCTCTTTCTCTTCAGGCTCAGCTGCTGTGCTCTCTCAACAAGGCCAGCTGTAGACTATTAGGCAAATGGCTCTGTCTCTTTCCCAGGGGCTTCTGCCATGTCTAAAGAGCCATCCGTGTCTAAGGAGTCATCTCTATTTCTCTGTGTTCTTCTCCTGTGTGTTCACATCCCAGGCTCCAGCTCAAAACTCAGCATCAAAACTCCAACTCACTCTTCTGCTTTGCCATGTAATTTTATCTGTGAGTGGGTGGGGACTCAACATCCTACTGATGTGGCCCAATCAAAGCCCTAATCATAATCTAATCATGCCCAGGTACAGACCAGTTTACAAACATAATCCAATATCTATTTTTTGGAATTCATAAACAATGCCAAACTGCTACAAGAAGATACTCTGAAAAATTGTATGCAAAGAAGATGGATGATTTAGAGGAAATGGACAAATTCCTAGCAACACACAAACAGCCTACATTGATGAAAGAAGAAATTGATGAACTCAACAGATCAATTACAAGTAAAGAGATAGAATCCGTCATCAAAACCTCCCAACTAAGAAAAGCCCAGGACCAGACAGCTTCACAGGTGAATTCTGCCAAACATTCCAGAAAGAACTAGCACCAATCTTGCTTGAACTCTTCCAAAAAATAGAAATGGAGGGAACATTGCCTAGCTCATTTTATGATGCCAACATCACCCCAATACCAAAGCCAAACAAAAACTCCACGAGAAAGGGAAACTATAGATCAATCTCTCTAATGAACCTAGATGCTAAAATCCTCAACAAATTACTTGCTAATCATATTCAACAACACATCAAATGAATTATACACCATTACTAAGTGGGTTTCATCCCTGGTATGCAAGGATGGTTCAACTTAGGAAAATCAATCAATGTAATTCACCACATAAACAGATTGAAAGAAAAGAGTCACATGATCGTCTCTACTGATGCAGAAAAAGCATTTGACAAAATACAACACCCTTTCCTGATAAACCTCAAAAGACAGGAAAAGAAGGAAACTTCCTCAGCATGATAAAGGGTATATATAAAAAAACCCATAGCTAACATCATATTCAATGGAGAAACTCAAAACCTTTTCCTCTAAAATCTGGAACAAAACAAGGATGCCCACTTTCACCACTCTTATATAACATTGTGTTAGAAGTACTTGCTTGAGCACTTAGGCAAGAAAAATATATAAAAGGCATCCAAATTGGAAAGGAAGAAGTAAATATTTCACTGTGTGCAGATGACATGATCTTATACATAGAAAGCCCTGAGAAAGCTACAACAAAGTTTCTAGAGCTTATAAATTACTTCAGTAAAGTGGCAGATTGTAAGATCAATGTGAAAAAATCATTAGAACTTCTGCACACCAATAATGAGCAATCTGAGGAGGAAATCAAGAAAAAAAAATCGCATTTACAATAGCAACTAAAAGAATCAGATACCTAGGAATAAATTTAACTACTGACTTATATGTAGAAAACTACACAACACTGTTAAAGGAAATCAAAGAAGACCTAAATAAATGGAAAAACATTCCCTGTTCATGGACAGGAAAACAAAACACATTAATATGTCTATCCTAAAACTGATTTTCAGATTTAACACAATCTCCCCAAAAATTCCACAGCATTTTTCACTGAATTGGAAAAGAGAACTATGAAATTTATTTGTAAGGGCAAGAGGCCCTGAATAGCCAAAGACACATTTATAAAGAAAAATAAAATTGGAGGAATCACACTACCTGACTTTAAAACAAACTACAAAGCTTTAGTGGTCAAAACTTCATGATATTGGCACAAGGATAGACATAATGACCAGTGGAACAGAATTGTGAGTTCTGATATAGATCCTCACATATACAGTCATCTGATATTCAACAAGGCCACCAAGCCCACTCAACTGGGAGAGAATGGCCTCTTCAACAAATGGTGCTTGGAGAACTGCATATCCATATCCAAAAGAATGAGATAGGAACACCATCTCACACCTTATATAAAAATCAACTCAAGATGGATCAAAGATCTAAATATAAGAGCCAAGAGCATAAAGATCTTGAAAGATAATGTAGGGAAGCATCTACAGGATCTTGTATTAGGAAATAGTTTCATGTACTTTATACCCAAAGCACAAGCAATGAAAGAAATAAATAGATAAATGGAACCTCCTCAAAATAGAAAACTTTTGAACCTCAAAAGAATTTGTCAAGAAAGTAAAACTGCAGCCGACTCAATGGGAGAAAATATTTGGTAACCATATATCCAGCATATATAAAGAAATCCTACACCTCAAAAATAAAAAGACAAACAACACATTGAAAAAAATGGGCAAGTGATTTGAATAGACACTTCTCCAAAGAATAAATACAAATGGCTAAAAAGCACAGGAAAAGATGCTCAACATCACTAGCTATTAGGGAAATGCAAATCAAAACTACAATGAGATATCATCTTTCACCCATTAGACTGGCAGCTATTAAAAAAACAGAAGACTACAAGTGTTGAAGTGGATGTGGAGGAATGGGAACTATCATCCTCTGCTGGTGGGAATGTAGAATGGTGCAGCCATTGAGGAGGACAGTTTGGCAGTTCCTCAGGAAGCTAACTACAGAACTGCCATATGATCCAGAAATCCCACTGCTAGGTATATACCCAGAAGAATTGAAAGCAGGAACATGAACAGATATATGCACTCCAATGTTCATAGCAGCATTATTCACTATTGCCAAAAGTTGGAAACAACCCAAATGTCCATCAACAGATGAATGGATAAACAAATTATGATATATACACAAATGGAATATTACTCAGCTGTAAGAAGGAATGCAGTATTAACACAAAGGATAAAATGGATGAATCTTGAAGACCTTATGCTGAGTGAAGCAAGCTAGGCACTGAAGGACAAATATTACATGACCTTACTGATATGAATTAAGCAAATTGGACAAACTCACAGAGCTAGAGTTTAGAAGATAGATTTAAAAGAGACAGAAATGGAGAAGAATATTGTGAGCCAATACACATATAAGCAAAATCTACAATAAGGTGGAAGTGTGTATTTGTGCACTGGATGGACATGCCACTGGTACAGTGATGCTATTGGGTTGGGTGGTGCTGGTTTCTGAGGGCAGCATAGGCAGTGCCTAATAGGAGAGGACAGGCAAGTATGTCAAGCCCTCAAGGGTTTGCAAGTAACTATGAATCTTGTTCTTCAAGGAGTGAAGCCTATTGGTTGCCATGGGAACCAAGAGGACAGAGAGAGAGGAATAGGATAAATGGGATATGGGACATTTTGGGGGCAATGGAAATGTTCTACATGATCTTGCAATGGTTATAGGCCACGTTAAATTTCATCAAAAGTTATAAACTTGTATGGTCCAAAATGTAAATCATAATGTAAATCACTGACCATGGTTAGTAGCAATGTTTCAAATTTGTATATCAACAGTAACAAATGTACCATCCACATATAAAATGTTATTAATACAAGAGAGAGAAAGAGAAGAGAATGTTGTGAGCCATCACCCATACGGACATAATCTATGGTAAAGTAATAGAGTATAGTTGTGTATTGAAGGGATAGGACACGTGGGTAGTGATATTACTAGGTTTGGTGGTGCAGGGTCAACAGGTGGGTAGATTAGGAAGGGCGGGTTAAATACCCAGGATACTGGGGGGAGAGATAGGAGAGGGACCAAGTGAACACGGGATTTGTGTGTATGAGGTTGAAAGTGCAGGGGTGGGAATGCTCTTATGGCAATATGACAAGGAAGTGTCACTGGTTTAGGGTGTTGGTTGGGGGGGGCATTCAGGACGGGGCGCATCTGGAGCAAGCTTCTGGGGAGTGTGTGAGTGTTCATCCTGTCATAATGTGTTGTGTCCATGGGTGGAGACACACTTGGTGAGTGGGGAGGAGATAGGCCCCCATCTTTGGGAGGACCGATTCACCCAGAAACAGACAGGTGGGTTTCTCTTATGAGCAAGGGTGGATTCTAATAGGGGAGGACAATCAGCATGTCAAGACCACTTGTTGCATATAACCATGAATCTTGTCATCCAATGAGTCAAGACAGGTTGCATGTGCCCTGGGGGATGGGGAGGGAGGAACATAATAGATCAAACAGGAGGTATTTAGTGGTCAGGGAAAATGTTTTTCATTACCTTACAGTGATGGACACAGGACATGGTAAATATCATCAAAAATTATTATATTGTACTGTCTAAAATGTAAACTATACTGTAAACCATTGAATATGTTTCACTATCTGTATAACAGTTATAACAATGCTACCATCTACATACAAAAAAGGTTTTAATATGGGGAGAGGAAAGGGGGAGGAGGTTGGGTATATGAGAGTCTCTAGTATTCTGTGTGTGACTTTGGTGTGACCTAAAACTTCTCTGGATATTAAGTGAAAATTTGGGAGACACTGGGGAGTGAGAGGGGGGAGGTGCCACCGTACAGACTGGACACCCGATAATGCAGTGATAAAAGGAAAAATGTCCAAAAAAAATATTTTTTTAATTTTTTTGTTTTTTCACATTTTTTGAATATCCCAATCTTTTAATTTAATTTTTAGTGCTTTTTTTTTAAGTTTCCATGTATTTTATCTCTTACATTTAAACTTATTGTTATTATTTCATTTTCCTATTAATTGAATTTGGCTACTATATGGGCTTCATCTTTAAGGAAGGTTTGGATCACAGAAGGGTTACAATGGGGGTGGGAGAGGATCATTGGTGGGGGGTTTCATGGGAGGATCATTGGTGGGGGGTTTCATGGGAGGATCATTGGTATGGGGGTTTCATGGGAGGAAGTTTACCTGAATATATATAAAAGATATACAACATTTTTCAAATGATCAAGGGGTGGGGCATGATCACAGTGGATGGAGAATCACTCAGTAAATGAGAGAATACTGAATTCCCACCATGGAAAGCTCTGCCACATTCTCCAAGGGAGCAGCAACAGTACCCCAAGTGCAGGGGCAGTGTCTGGCTAAGGAGGATGGTCCATTGATGGGTTCTTGTTATTGATGATTAGCCTTACGAGTCTTTGCTCTTGTAATTGAAACTTAGCCTATTGTTATAGGGTGCCTAAGGGTTGTTGCCTGAGAACCTCCTTGTTGCTCAAATGTGGGCTCTCTCTAAGCCAAACTTAACATATAAATGCATTACCTTCCCCCCAGCATGGGACATGACTCCCAGGGATGAGCCTCCCTGGCAACAAGAGATTACCACCAAGTGCCAACTGTCAATATGACTGGAAAAAGATCTTGAATAAAAGGGGGGGAAAGGTAAAGAGAAATGAGTTCATATGGCTAAGAGACTTCAAAGAGAGTCGGGAGGTCATCCCAGAAGTAACGCTTACACACACCTCAGTAGGATCTCATAGAACACCAAAGTGGATATCACCCCACACAGAGGGGCTCCTGAGGGCTCTGGAGACACCCAGGTCCTATATAAGGGGAGATAGTTCCAGAGAATGATGCCTTATCTGTGGGCTCTACTTTGGAATCTGTGCTCCTGAGAGTGACAGAGTTGGACTCAAATAACCTCCCTGCACATGGTCCCTCAGTCTCTTCTATTCAAACCTATATGTGGTGCTGCAGTTTGTAGGTATACTTTCAGAGACTGGAGCCTTTGGCCTGCCCATGTGCCAGCTGTGCTTGGAATCTCAGTGGAGATGCAACTCCTAATCTACAGCTCAATGGACTCACCCAAGACACCTGGTGGGGAGATGATGATGGACAATGGCCATGCCAGGGAATGGAGAGAGTCTGCAGCTGCAGGCAGGATAATCACATCCATCGTATCCATGGGATATAAGCCTCCTCTCACTTGGATGTAGAGTGGATATCACCATCCCAGACTCCTCAGGATTGGGGGAAGAGCTATCGACTAGAGTGGATTTACTGGTATTCTTTTGTAGACATATTGTGATTCAAGCAATGGAAGAAATTACAACATTGGTGTGGAGCTAGTGGCCACTGGATGCTTTTGGGGCAGGGAGAGGGAAAAGCAGTTGTAATACAGGGTCTTTTTGGGACTTGGGAATTATCCTGAGTGACATTACAATGACAGATATAGGTCATTTTACATCAGTATATAACATTCAGAACTGTGTGTGAGAGAGTGTGGTCTACAATGTGAACTATGGTGCATGCTTAGTGGCAAAGCCCCAGGATGTGTATATCCATTGCAGGTGATGTGCCACACTAATGGAAGATGTTTATGTGGGAGGTACTGGGAGGCATGGAAGGTGGGGAACATGGGAATCCCTGTAATTTTTGTAAAACAATTACATAATCTAAGCATCTTTTAAAATATTTAAAAAATATATAAAATAAAATAAAATATCTAAAGGTAAAATTAAATGTTATTAATAGGGGAAGATGTTGGGATATATGAGAATCCCCTATATTTTGTACATCACTTTTCTGTAACCTAAAGCTTCTTTGAAGACAAAATTAAAAAAATAAGACACTGGGGGAATAAATGGAAGAAAATATCACTGTACATACAAGACAACAGATCTTACAGTAATGAAAGACATAATGTCAGTTTTTTTAATTGTATATTTTTTATTATTCCAATTTTAAAAAAACTTTTGTTTTTTATTTGTTATTCTTAAAACTGTAATTATTGTTTCATTTTCTTATTAATTGTGTTTGGTTATTTTGTTGGCTTCATTTTTGAAGACGTTTTGGATCATAGAAGCATTACAACTGCGGTAGTGGACGATTATTGGTGTGGGGTGTCAGTAATGGGGAAGCATGGGAGGAGGTTCACCTGGAGCATACTTGTAAGGTATATAAATTTGTTCAAGTGTTCATGGGGCACTGTCACGGTGGGTGGAGATTAACACAATAACCAAAAGAATATCGAATTCCCATCCTAGGGAGCTCTGTCACATTCTCTAATGGGGTAGCAAGAATTCCCTGAGTACAGGGGCAGTGACTAATGAAGGAGGATAGACCTTTGACAGGCCCTTGATATTGATGACTGTACTTATGAACCTTTATTTTTGAAATTGAAACTTGGCCTAGTATTATATTTTGCCTAAGAGTTACACCCTAAGAACCTCCTTGTTGCTCAAATGTGGCCTTTCTCTAAGCCAATCTCAGCATATAAATACATTATCTTCCCCCCAGTATGGACAAGACTCCTGGGGATGAGCCTCCCTGGCACCAAGGGATTACTACCAAGCACCAACTAGCAATGCAACTGGAAAAAGACCTTGACCAAAAGGGGGAAAGGGTAAAGACAAATGATTTTATATGGCTAAGAGACTTCAAAGTGAGTTGGGAGGTCATTCCAGAGGTTATGCTTATGCACATCTCAGAATGATCCCATTGACTGCCAAAGTAAATATTGCCTCAAATAGCAGGGCTCTTGAGGGCTCTGGAGACATCCAGACACTATAGGTGGGGCAGACAGCTCAGGAGTTTGGTGCCCTGCCAGTAGGCCCTACTTTGGAATTTATGCTCCCCAGTGTGACAGAGTTGGACTCAGATGTGATTTCTTTACACATGGCTCTTCTTCTCCTTCTATTTCAACATATAGTAAGTACTAGAGTTGTTAGGTATGTGTCCAAGAGACTTAAATCTTTGGGCTGTACATGGGCCAACTGGGCCCTGGATCTCAACAGAGTTGCAACACCTACACACCAGTTCACTGGACTCACCCAGGACAACTAACAAGGACATGATGCTGGACAACGACCATCACAAGGAACAGAGAGGGTCTGCAACTGCAAGCAAGATAGTCCCATCCACCTGCCCATCCATCTAAGCCTCCTCTCAATTACAGGTGGAGTGTGTATCATCATCTCAGAATCCTCAGGACTGGGGAATGAACTATGGACTAGAGTAGCTTACTGGTATTCTACTATAGACTTATTATGATTCTAGCAATGGAAGAACTTTTATCATTGATGTGGAGGCAGTGGCCCTGGAGGTTCTGAGGGGAGGGAGAGGGAAAAACAGGTGTAATATGTAGGGGCTTTTGTCCTGAATGACAGCGCAATGACAGATACAGGCCATTATATATCTTGTCATAACTTACAAAATTGTATAGGAGAGAGTGTAAACTATAATATAAACTATAATCCACACTTAGTGGCAATGCTCCAAAATGTGTTCATCAATTGTAACAAATGCACCACACTAATGAAGGATGTTGTTAATGTGGGAAAATGTGGGAGGGGAAGGGAGTAGCACATATGGGAATCCCCTACATTTTTTTGGTAACATATGTATAATCTAAGTATGTTTAAAAAAATAAAAAATGTATATTAAAAAAAAGATTGAATGTGAAACTACTTGCACCATGAAGAAACCTGTGTGAAACTACTTTAAAGCTTCAAAGTACAAGTTGGGAATAATCTACTAAGTTTTTATAGAAAGTTTGTTCATTGTAGCCCACATTTCAATTTTTTAAAAAAATTGTAGGGCACCTATTGTGTGTCAGACTCTGGGCTGGGGATGAAAGATGCAAAGAGGCAAAGGAGAGGGCCCTGACCATGATCCAGTTAAGTAAAAGAACCAAAAGAGAAAATAGTATGGTCCTCTTTGTCATCAAATCACATATGAGTCTATGAATTTGGTCAGTATGAAGGAAAACTTGAAAAAGTAAAAAAAAAAATAGAAACATTAAGTCATATATCAGTAAATTTTTCAGGAAAGCAGAAATTTACAAAGTTGTATAATCTTGTGGATTTGCAATAGTGTCTTTTTTTTTTTTTTTTTTTTGTAAAACTATCTGTAATGAAGGTAAAAGAGAAGGAAAAATAAGACCTATCTAATATTTTTAGAGTGAAAGTGGTATACACTTCAAGTTCTTGGGTTTAGAAGGCCAATCTGTGAACAGTAAGAACAGGAAGCCAGTTAAAAGTTCTTGTAGTTTGAAGCAGGTGGAAGTTGCTTTAGGCTATGTTGTCTCTGAAATGCATTATGGTCCTCAATGAAGTTGTGAGTCTAGAATACTAATAGCGGCCATGGGTAGAAATGTCCAACATCATTCCCGATTCAGACAGAGAAAATACAACTGGCACACCCAGGTTGGAGGGGTTGCAAAATGTAGAGTGTTTCCTGAGACAAAGAAGAACACAAGAAACCAACTTTGATCTGAATTCCGGGCTCTGGAACTAAAGAGCCAACATTTTATTAAATTAAGATTTAAAACATTTCCTATTGAACCTTTCAATCCTCCTCTTGCCTCCTTCCTTTTACCCCTTGTCTTTCCTCCTTCTCAGCAATGAATCTATTCCCAAAACAAGTAACACAAGACCTCCTACTCATAAAAATGAACAATGGTAGCTGACTTTTGATATGATAAACACAGGTGTTCCTATCTCTTTGAAAAATTTCTCTATTATAGCCTGACAAAAATTTGGTAAGCCATGAATTAAACACTGAATCATAAATGATTAGATATCTTTCTTTTAGTGATGTTTCTAACTATATAGAAAAAGCATCACTGACTATATAGTGGACAGATGATCTGAGAGTCAGCTGGAGACACCCAGTAAAAAGTGAGGCAGCAGCTTTCTCATTGGTGGCTCAACACACATTTCTATCACAGTGCCCTAAAGAGGTGACTGGCTTCTTTGGTCCTGGTGACATACTGACACTCATTACATCTTGTCCTATGTCTTCCCTTCATAACCTAGCTTCTCTAGTACAGTTAGCTACAGCAGCCTCTCTCCCACCTACCTGCTTCATAAACCCACAGTCTACATGTTATATTTTATGGGTAATCAATTTTACCTTTCACCTTAGGCTCCAACATCAGAGCTCTTATTTTTTTTCTGGTGTTCAAATGATCATCTATCAAAAAAGAAATAAGTATGTAATTTAGTGACTCTGGTGGCAATTTTATAGCAAATGCTAAAAAAAGGTTATATCCATAATTTTCCTTGCCTTTATGAAACATTCATTCTTCAGTTTTCACATCAGCTTGGAACATTTCAAGACAGAAGATGTATCCCTATATAAAGAAAAAGAAATCTTTAAAATTTCTCAAAATTAGAATTTCATGGGACAGAAATGCTCCTTCATCTACTGCTGTTAAAGCTAAGCCCTTATAAGAAACACATGCAACGATGAGATGGTGCAAAAGGGAAAATAAGGATGTTTCAAAGTGATTTTCCAACAACACGAAAATACCATTTAACCCAGTGCATAAACCCCTCTATTCCTGCAAGCAAACTCTGTAGGAAGTTTCAACAAGCTAAGGAAGAGTCACAGAGATAACACTGCGATAAGATTTGCCTGCAGTCAATATAGATGTGACTGGAATGCGCTATTGAATGCACTGTGCCCAAAGGGAGAGGAAGCAGGATCCCAATGGTTGTGGGCATCCATAAGGCTCTTCGTCCAGCATTCTCTTCCAAGCCTGTGCTCTGTCATTAGCCCACTTCAGTTTTATATAATCGGAAACAGTTTATGTTGCTCTCCCTCGGACAAAAATCTTGAATTTCTTTTTCCCTTTCTTGTTTTCTCAAGAAAGAATTATATCTCAAGTCCTTATAAACCAGACCCCTCACCTTATTCACTGACTCCAGGCATTTAAAAATTTAAAGCCAATTTTGGGGGCTATTTCTGGAAATGTGACGTTTATGCCCTCCCAACATTACCCATTTATTATAGCACAAAATCTTGGAGGAAATAACCATTTATTATATCTGCATTTACAATATCTTTCAACACAAAGAAAACATTTACTGCACTCTATGGGTGCTGATGGGAATGTCTGCTGTTATTAGCTATGGTGCTGCAAATAATATTTTAATTGCATATGCTGCCCAAATACTTCTGTTCTGATTAGGTTTAATCTAGTATTGCTAAAACTCATTTTAACTATTGCTGTAAAAGTCTTTTGTGTATTCAAATTGTTTCATCAAAGAAAAATTGTCAAGGATTTATTTCTTTCTCTCTCTTCCCCACTACTGGAAGAGTTCCCACTACAATAGGAAAAAAATAACAAAGAAGCATAAGTGAAATAATGAATCACACTTGAACTACCCTGGCCTAATTATAATATGTAATTACAGGTTGCTATACAATTAGAACAATTTTATTTTAATAATGCCTCCACATGTCTAAGTACTAATGCCTCTCATGAAGTTAGATAAAATGTACAGTATTTCTTCCTTCCTTTCATAAACTACCTTTAATAAGAAATGCTGGGGTAGGAAACCCTTGCAATAATAGCAGTGAGAGCTGTAACACAATCTTGAACACATAATCGAGAATCGTGGTGCCTCTCACTCATTTCCCTGCACTGCACTTAAGATACACCAGCATCTGCTTCTGATCTGCTGTCATATACAGCGTCAGGCCTTCTCTGTTTAAGTCCAAGAGAAAAGAGCTAGTTACAAGGCAGAGTGCCTGCTCAGAGAAACCACAAGTTATCAGCAGGGCTAGCTGCTCTCCTGGGCACTGACAGTATATGGCAGTAGGCTGGTGGGCGTTCCCATCACCTGGGTCTTCTGGGGCCCTATTTTAGGAAAGACTTACAAGAACTAAGGGAGTCTAAAGGAGCACTATGCAGTGCTGTAATTGCATTCACTGCTATTTAAGGCTTGAGTTGATGTGAAACATTTCATTTCCCCTCCAAAAAACAGTTATTACTGAAGGGCTGTTGTGAATCTTTCAGAATAATTTCTAAATAAACCAGATCAGTTTATAATTTTAAAAAATTGAATTCTTGAATGAAAGCAAAAATGCATAGTGACTATTTAAAAAACAAACTTGGATACAGTTGAATTTTTTTTTCTCTTAGGGCTAGATGATTTTAAAAGGGGAATTAGTAAAATTATATCTGTTAGGATATAATTTTATTGGCTGTATGCCTTTTTAACTTAAAAGTGAAAGATGAGAAATGTGACTATTACATATTTAGTTTTCAGGTGTTGTGTCTTCCTGTGAATAAAAAAATTAATTTCACCTAAGAGGGTAGGAGAGAAAATATAGTATGTACAATGATAATTTCTATAACAATAAAAGCAATCAAATACATCAACATCAAAAGAGATGAAGGTTGGGATAAGTCACAAACTATATTAATAAAAGTAGCTGTTTGCAAGTAAACAAAGCTAAATAAATATTTTAACTTCAAAGTTGCAAACAAAATTAATGTATAGACAAATTTAGTTTTAGTTCTTGGAATCTATATTACTCCATTTTAGAGATTCGAATGAAATGGAAACTGATATCACATTTGGAGCTTTACTCCTTTTGCTCCAATTTGATATTTCTTGCATTTGTGAGGAAGTCTTGGATCTGTCTAGAATATTCTGGCATCTTCCACTAAATTGATTTAAACCCATCTACCTGTAACAATTAAGGAACATACAGAAATTCTGTATGTGTGCCTTATGGGTCACCTTTAATACCTAATAAAGAGATGCAACTAACAGGCATAGTAGATGGATCTAAAAAGTGTGAGGTGGTGATCTACAAGTAACAGTCATCAGCTACTTACCCTCTGATTAGCCATACCAGCCCGTTAAGTTCCCAGTCCCACGATACTATTCAAAATGGAAAAGTAATAGATGTCCTTGGTTATAGATAGGTGGTGGAGGTGGGTAGGGAGGCATTTGCTTTAAATATACTAACTAATTTCTAAGAGGCTTTGGTCCCAAATCAAGAACAAAAGATTATGGTGCTGATTGTATGGAATCTATGCACAGGGCAGCCAAACTTGGATGAAGTGAGCAGAGCTATCAGTTGTGCCAAAAACTTTCAAATATTACAAAATAGCTATATTCTCCTGAACTCTCCAAAAGGATAGATTTGCAAATGTCACAAAACTTGGTGATATACAATATGAGGGGTGATAGCACTGGGGTCTGGAAGATCCTGACAAGCTAAACTAATGGCTAGAACCACCAAGATTATGTTAAATAGAGCCATATATAAATTCTGAGTTTCTAGTCAAGCAATTTGGCAGTTTGAACACTTGTATTTATTTCTGTTCTCTCCTAAAACTACAGTATAATGACAGTTAAGGAATTTTAAAAAGACATAAATCTACAAGGTAAAAGAGAATGGAAGACAAGATCACAGGAAATGAGAAATGAGAACAAAATTTTGGAAGTTGTAAAGCAGATGGAGGAGGAGTAGCTGACAGTGTAGCTGAGGTGAACAAGAAATGAAACCAATAAGAAACAGCAGATGCAGATTGATATCACAGAACCCTTCCCTCATCACCCCTGCACCTTCTCCTAAGACTCAGGAATTGTAGTCACCAGATACTTCTGAAAGCAGTGGTGTAAAGTGGAGCTGAACAACAAAATGATTGATGAGCATGACTGGACTCTACTGTTTTTCTCCACCCAAACAGAAAAATGGGTGTTTAGGCCTGTGAAGCAGTGATAAGGGTGGTGATGAGACATTGCCCTGAACACAGGCAATTAAGGGAAAGTTTACAATTCATGAATGGCAAGACAACCCTCAAGTTTCCTTCCCTTCCTCCACTCCCAGAACTTGTTAACCCGTCCTGTTCCTCAGATTGAAGTCACCTTTGATACTGATGCCAATGGCATTCTCAATGTCTCTTCCGTGGATAAGAATACAGGAAAAAAGAACAAGGTACCATTACTAATTACAAGGGCTGTTTGAACAAAGAGGACATTGAGCTCATGGTCCAAGAAGCAAAGACATACAAACCTGAAGGTGAAAAGCAGGACAAGGTATCTTCTAAGAATTTGCTTGGCTTCTATTCATTTAACATGAAAGTAACAGTTGCAGATGAGAAACTTGAAGTAAAGATCAATGATGAGAACAAACAGATAATTCCTGACAAATGAAATCATCAACTGGCCTGAATAGAATAAGACTGCAGAGAAGAAGGAATTTGAACATCAGTGGAGCTGGAGAGAATTGGCAACCCCATCATTACCAAGCTGTACCAGAGTATAGGAGGCATGCCAGGGGGAATGCTTTGGGACTTTCCTGGTGGTGGAGTACCCCATCTGCTGGTGACAGATGGCCCCACCATTGAAGAGGTTGATTAAATCATACATAACTTAGCACTGTTACACAGTAAAAAACTGAAGGGTCCAAATTTGTAGCACATTCTGTGGCAGTCTGAAGTTCAGCTGCCATACAAAATTCCTGGGCATTCTCAACACCTGACTACAGAATATGTGCACAGGGAAAGGATGTAACATTGCACTTTATTAGCACTGTTTTGTAAGTGGAAAATGCAATGTCTTCAATAAAGCTATTTAAAACTGGCAAAAAAACAGAGGTGGTTGTTAACTCTGGAGAAAAAAAGCAAAATGGAAACAGAAGGAAGAACTACCATAGCAATCATAGATATACAGTTCAGCCGTGGATACTTGTAAAGCCAGAATACAAACTAAATATTATTTTTTTTAATAAAAATATCTGATAAAATCTTGTTTTCATAGAGGTGAGCCTGGGCAGCCAGAAAGATTTGTTCCTTTTTCCCATCATGGTGGCTGCATTACAGTAGTAAGGTGCCTTGTTCAGAAATAGGGACCTAAGTCATGGTCCCAGCAGCCGTTATTATTACTGAAAGATGAACATCTGGTGAGGCAACCCAGAACCCCAGGTGAGTCCCAAGGTCCCAGAGGCTTTCTGTTACTATAAAGAGACGCAGAGGCGCAGACTCCTCAGCTGGCAAAGACTTCCCATCTTTCTTAAGGACGATAATAAATCAAGAGCTGAATCTGAGCAGAGAAGTTGGTAAAGTCCAAACCCAAAACTGTTTGATTTAGTTCATTTGGGGGGCGGGGGGTGTTCAGTGGAGTGGGAAATCAGAAAATTGGGTTGATTTGGTGAGGTTAATTCTCTTTATTTATATAGCAGGTTATTTTGATTATATAGCCATAAGCTGAACCTGCTCCTAACACCTATATAACTTGGGATATTCTAAGATTCTTATCAAATTTAATGGGCCACCACTGGAATCTTATATTCTGTTAGGTCCTATTGTCCTTGACTATCATGCATGAATAGACATGTTTACAGGAAATGGTGCGTTTCTGTAAGACTTAGAAACTGAAGAACTACTAAAAATGTAAGTAAAGCTTAAAAACAGGAAATAACAAATAGTCTGAAATACACTTTTCCACAAGTTTTATTATCACAAGACCATGACTGGCATTTCTGGTGATCAGTCTCACAGAGTGGAAAACAGAACCCACAGGGTATCACTGCCCACGCCTCCACTGAGATAATAGCTGCTGACAAGTGAGTGTGAAAAGGATGTTAAAAATTAATGTTTTTCAGCTGGGCTTATGTCAGCCACAATTGTTACCAGCTAAGTATGTAGAGGATAAAAATAAAATTGGATTTTTGATGCAGCCAGAGTAGAGGAACGTTGTTTTCAGACAGAGCTGTTATAGAAGATCTCATTCCCATGGTTCAATGGCCATGACTGACTGAGTGTTGAGAGGCTACTCTGGAGAGACTTCCTAAGATGTAGTGAGTTGCTTAGTTTTTAAAGCAACAGTGTGGCAGAACTTTTTGGCAGATGACAGTCATCCTGATCAGAGTCCAGTTTTACTGTTTTATGCCTTTGGAACATGAGTGATGTGACAATTCATTACAGTTTCTATAAAATGTAACACTTGTATAAAATAAAAGCAATCTAGCATTGTTACTACTAGAAATACAAAGTTGAGAGATTCTTATGGAAATCATGATGTGATGTTAACAACCTCTCTTTAATTCTAAAGTTGTATGGATACAAAAAAAAAAAAAAAAAAAGACAAAACATAAAACTGTTTTGATTCAGAAAACTGGTCTATTAGGGACAGACCTTATAGTTTGCATGTTTCTTTGCACATATAATAGAAGTTATCTTTGAAATACCTTCTGGCAGTTTCCCTGATTTGTCTTTTCAATCATATAGGCCAAATTTCCAAAATTTCCTTAATGCCTAGGAAGAATTTAGTGACAGACTTTATTTATTGAGTTTTGAGATATAATTCATATACCATAAAACTCACCCATTTCAAGTGTGCATTTCAATGGTTTTAGTATAATCAGAGTTTTGCAACAATTACCACAATTTAATTTTAGAACATTTTCATCACTCCCCAAAAGAAACCCAGTACCCATTAGTAATAAAGAGTGCAGATTTTTCAGTTTCCTCTTGTTGCTTAAAAATATATATATTAAAAAAGATTTAATGATTGACTAGATAAATCCTCCAAATACTCTTTTAAGGGTAGCTTGAGTTTGTCCTCAGGTATCTAAAAGAGTCTCGTGCATAAGATAGATGTTTGTCCTTAGTAAAGGTTTATGAATGACAAGTCAAAGCCAGTGATAAGGAGCACTAACAATACTTACTATGTGCCTGTGTGCCTGACTGTCAGTTTACCAGGGCTGCTATCATAAGATACCTCACACTGAAAGACTTAAGCAAAGGAATTTATTGGGTCACATTTTGGAGGCAGTAAGTTCAAGATCAGGATGCTGGCAGGCTATGCCTTCTCCAAAGTCTGTAACATGCTGGTGGTAGCTTGCTGGCAATCAATCCCTGCCTCCTTGACATGGATATCTGTCTCATTTGGGCTAATCCTGGGGCTTTTACTTCCATGTCCGAATTTCCTTTGCTATTAAGAACTCTAGTTATACTGGATTAAAGCTCACTCACCTTTGAAGATCCTGTCTACAAAGGAGTTCACACCCACAGGACCCCCAGTGGTTAGGACTCAAACATGTCTTCGTGGGGGGCATGATTCAATCTACCACAGTAATTGTATAAGTACTTTCTGTACATTAGCTTACTTACTTCACATTTTACAGATGGAGAAATAGAGGTTTGATGAGATTAAGTACCCAAGAAATGTGGTTACTTTCTTAGTACTTTACTGGCCCAGTCATTTGGTATTATTTGGTATTATCTGTAACTGTTGGACAATAAAGCCTTTGTCTTCAAATCCATCTAAAATAAGAATTTAAGAACTTCCTTTACAAATGCTGTTTGGGCTATTTGAATATGAAATAATAGTCACTTGAATTTCTTTGTCTATGAACACTATTGTAAAATGAATTTACTTGTCTCATTTGTAAATGCACTTAATTTATATATGTATTCCAAATATAGGCTATTTTCAAAGTTTATGTGAAGGTCACCTGTTTGAAATTTGAGAAACATTTGCTACAAGAATAGTATTTGATAGTTGCAATATCCTCAGGCTATGTACAAATGCCGGAAATGTACTTGAAAATATAACCTTGTAACCACTGAGTTGCAGATCCATTATAGTTTAAAGGTATTAACTACTCTCTAAAGCAAAGTTTGCCTTTGGGGAGATTCTGGATTCCAAGGAAGGGGCCCTCTGTCGCCTCCACCTCTGCCTACCCCCTCTAAAAGGGAAGGAAGTTGCACATGGTGTGTTTCTGTACACGAAGGATTCAGAAGGAAACCAGACCAACCTCTCCTGGCTCTTAATCTCTAGAGTTAGACCAGAAACAGATCTCAAAGAGGGAGTACGCAAGAGGCTGCCTTCTAAACATGGAAGAAAAGTACTTCTTCCTTAACTCAGGTGCCATTTAAATTAATAAGGCCCTGCATTTCTTTGGCAATAAGGGAAAAGAAATAGAATATCGTTAAAAGGATGTTCCTTACCTCCTGAGAGAACATCCTGAATAATTTATATTCACATACATATAATGACATAAAATCTAAAATACATTTCACATATATTTAACTCCCAAGACTTTTCTTGTAGCCTTTCCTTAAGGTCTTAGAAAGGCCAACAGCCATATCATCGGGAAAATACGATTAATTGCTTTGCTGGTTAATTCTTCTCCTTGTTAATACTTTCAATTTTATCATAGTTGAAACTTTCCATATCAAAATTCTGGTTTGGGGGAATGAAATGTCATTTCTATTAAAATTGCCTCCAGGATATAGCAATTTGAAGAAGAGATTATAGCATTTGGACTTAACAGATACAAGTACATATATTTTACTTTAAACATTCTGCATGAAACAGAAGAGTAGATGAAAATGCTTGATGACTTTTGGATTTTAATGAAGATAAATAACAATTTTAAACCTCTATAACATTAAAAAATATGCAGTTTATTAGAGAACTACGATTCTGTATGTAGTTAAGCAGTTTTACTAAGTAATTTTACTTATTTTTCCAATGTTACAATAAGAAACAAGCTTCCTGCCTGAAGTCATCATAGTCAAACCCACATTTCAGGAAGTCAATCTATTATCAGCCTTTCCAGATGTTCTCCAACTTGTCTGAGGCTGCCTGCAACTAATTTGCTTCCTTTAAAGACACAGCGCCCTTTCCATTCCCTTTATGACTGTTCTCAAGTTGAGTGCACAGCATTTGCCCCAACATTTCATTCATGTTTCTAAAATTATTGGTGCACATGTATGTGTGCCATTCCCTCATCTCCGGAAAAGTGTGTCACTGCAGTTTCCTTGGTCAGAAATGACTTTCTCACAAAAAGGAAATATATTGTTCCTTTTAAATTGAATTTGAAAATTCTGAAAACCCCCAAGCCAACCTGGAAGTATCTCATAATAACCTTTTCTAACAAGGTCAATGTCACCATGCAAGAGAATTTATTAGGGGTTTTTATGACCTCTCTCTAGAGGTCCCACTTGATTTCTTGTGCTTCCTATTGTTCCAGATGTTCAGTGGGAAATGCTGTAATTTTCTATGTGATTTGTTTGTCTAATTTGCCAAATACTGCATGCTTTGGAGGTTGAAGAATAAAAACCACAGGCAGCATGGTAAAAGACATGGAGAGCTGGCTGTCTCTGACAGCCTTGTAATCAAGAATAGGACTCTGAAGGATTACATGTATTAGCTGCAATATTTTTTTTTAAATGTTCAACCTGTGTGTCTTATTTGGGATGAGAGTTTTCACTTGGTGAAAGAAAGCAATTTCAGTAAATCACAGACTTAATTTGTTTTCTTCCATACATGGAGTTCAACAGTATGTCCCATGGAGTGGTCTCTGTATACTAATCTCATTCCCCCAGAAGTGCCTTTCCTCCAGTCTCATTTTCCTGACTTTCATGCCCACTTTATTTAAGTACTAAATTTCCATTCATCTTTAACAGCTTACAGTGGATGCACGATGAGGTGACCTTTTCTATACATTAAAGGGACATAACGTGCCCTATTTGATACGACACAAGGAGATAACACATATGATGGAAAAGAACACAGTTCAGAAGTCAGGCATGCACATCAGTTCAAATGTTATGTCTGTGAAAAAAATTCCTTTGAATCTCATTTTCTTATCTTCAAAATGACATCATCACAGTTACCTCAGAAGATTGCAGTAAGAATGAGAAAGTCTATTTAAAGTGCCCCATAGAATGCCTGGTAACCAACAAACATTCATTGAGAACATAATACTGCATGTCAGGTGCTGTACTAGGTTCTAATATCTACAATCTAATATCACAAAGCAAAATAAGGTGGTGACCCTGCCTGTGGTAAGACTATGGTCTATGAAGTAAAGGTGCCACATGAAATGCAAAAAAAGTAGAAATCATAATTACCTAAATTATCCTATTTTGTTGCCAAACCATGTTGTCACATTATTAAGAACAGAAACTATCATTGTTGTAGCTTTAATAGAACTCACTAAATCTAAGCAAATAGCCAAGAGTGCAACTCTAGAAGAAAAATATCTTATTTGGGGAAAAGGGTGATAGAGATTTTCTAGGAAAGCTTCAAATGTGAAGTCATTTTTGAGCTTTGCTTTTTAGAGAAGCAGGGAGAGGACATTCCAGGGGACAGGAGCTCCATGGAAAGGTGCAAGGGTACTAGATTGCATGGGATGCATGGACAGCAACCAGAAGGCCTGAGTGAGACAAGAGTGTAGTACATAGCAGGAAAGGAGGCAGGAACAGCAAGGGACTCAACTGCCAAGAGCTTTGAATGACATATTGAGGAATAAGGGCTCATGTTAGAAGCAATGGGGAACCACTGATTACTTACTTACTTGGTAAGGAGAAGAGCAATGTGATGAGATCTGTGGTCTAGAATGAAAACTCTAGTTGCAGTGTAGAGAGTGGTCTGGATGGTCGCTAAGCTAAAGAAATGAGACATGTTAGAATATTGGGAAACATTAGAGAGAGATTATGACAGTTGAAGCTAGAATTGTGCTGGTGGGAATGGAGTGAAAGGGAACTGTCTGAGAGATATTTTGGCATATGCTCATTAGCATATCTGGTCAAATGATCAGAGAAAGACTATTTATCTCTTCATGTTACCTATTAAAATACCGTAGTAGTACTCTGAAATAATGTTCCATGGAGACACCCAGACTCTTTAGATTTATTAATATTTTGAGGGGTGGGGTGGGTAGATGGGAGGCAGCAGATTAATATACATTTTGCTCATCTTTATTCCTTACCAAATTATTCTTCTTTCTTGCCTCTGTCTAAAGCTCTCAGTGGGTCATAGTGCTGACTTTCAGAGGAGAAAAGGATGGTTGGGAGCAGGGAAGATGGGCAGGAGAAGTGGAGGGAGGGATTTTCAGAGCTTTTGTGGTACAGGACAACAGAAATGTGCTCTGGGGTCAGAAGATCTGAGAGGCATCTCCAGCACTTACCAGATGGATGACCTTGGACAAGCCACTCAGTATGACATAGCTTCAGCAAGATCATCTGTGGGAAAAAGATAGCAAGAAATAACACCTGCCCCACCTGCCTCCTAAAGACATGACAGGAAACAAAAGGAGCCAACGTGTCTGAAAATTCTTTGCAAAAGAGCTATATGAACGTAAATAATTATAATTAAAGGATCACAAATGGTGATATAATGGCCATTTCACCTTGGAGATGAAAGGCAGTGTCTGCTCTCCAAAATATATTTGTTTCATAAAGACTTTCATACCCACAAAGGCATGCATAATTCCCTGGAGGCATGGAGAACAGGGCTAAATCCAGCCACTACATTTTAGAATTCTGAGAGATTTCTACATGCTTTTGTCAAAGAACACAACATCTGGGCCCATTGTATAATGAGCTCATTATCTAATGACATAATTAGACTGGGAGCTCCTTAAGGGCTTAAAAGCAGCATTATAAGACCTACATTCCCACTTTTCTCATCAGGGAGATGGAGAAAAATACTCATAATAATAATGGAAACTAATATAAATAGTAATACTTAGCACAATGCTTGATAAAAATGGGGTTCTGTAAGTATTTGTTTCTATTCCCCACCTTTATTTGTTCATTGAACAAATTAGGTTATGTCTAGTATGTCAGGCATGGTACTAGGGTCTGATAAAATAGAAACGAAGAATGTCAAGGCCCCTGCCCTCTAGAGCCTACAGGATAGCTGGGGAAAACAACACAAGTCAGCAAGGAAAGGACAGGCTGTGATAGGTTCAGTGAAGGAAATAAGAGGAAACTGTGGCAGAAGAATCACTGTTATCCTGGTGGCTGATAAGTCAAGAAGCCACATTAAAAAGACCCTTGTGAGGATATGACATAAGCTGAAATTTGAAGGAAGCAAGGGGGCCATGCAGGCAAAAAAATCAGACAGGAAGTTAGCATTCCACGCAGAAGAAATAGCATACACGAAGGACCAAAAGTGGGAAAGGGCTTAGAAACGTTTGAGGCCCTGGAAAGAGGCCAGGGTGGCTGAAAGGCAGTCATGAGGAGGGAGAGCAGTAAAGATAAAGGTGGAGAGAAGTGGAGTTCAGACCAGGTAGGGTTTAGAAATCTGTGTATGAGTTCAGATTTCATTCTAAATTCATCGGGAAGACACTGAAAGTTTTTATAAAACTGACATGACCTGAGTTACAGCATCTAACACTGTGCGTTTCCTATAATAGGCATTGGAGGAATGAGCATTATATTCGAGTTCTATATATTTTACATTCAAGATGCCCTTTACCTTAAAGAGGTGGCCAAAAAAGTTCTATCCTTCCTGCAAATTGATGCAATGAAAATGTCTCCCATCTATAAATATTTAATTTACTATTTTGCTGAATGCATTTGATTAGCTATGGGATCTTTCTGAGGACCAGTTATTCCTGCGTCTGATGTAACCAAGTTATTTTCATCTGTCAGGTAATTTTCATCTTAGATGAATTATTTTCATCTATTGTAATTCTAGACTATGCAAGAGTCTAGCATAAAATCAGGCCAAAAGAAATATCTCTTTGCAGCCACAGGCTGGTTTTTTTTCCCCCCTTCACTGGAATCTATCTTCACTCTTCTTCAAAATATGAGAAAGAAGATGAAGGGGAGTAGAGGAATTTTTCCCATGACCTGCCACCAGTATATTGACCAATACTGAGAAGCAATTTTCTTCTCCAGCCCAATATAGTTATCAAGCCATTTAGGAAGGAAAAAGAATATATGTACTATATTTTCCCTCTCTTGTGGAATAAATTTTTCCATGATGTGTGCTGCTTGTCTTCAGTCTAGCTCCATCAATTTCTAGTATGTAGCAGGAAAGGAGGCTTACTTGGCCAGTATAAACTGCTCTGCTTCTTTATGGCAACTTACTATTTGACTAGATTCCTCCTCATATCCATTCTTATTCTCCCAGATTTTTTCTCTATTTCCTTTCTTTTTCTTCCCCAGAGAGTCGAAGAATATAAAATTTCAGATGGAATCCTGCTAGGAAAAAGTTTTAATATTCTTCAATAGTTCGTACTGTGATTTTAACTATGTGAGTGTTTCTGGATTTCCTCTCAGCAGTTTGGGTCATGATTTTTTCCTTTAAAAGTCAGAGGGGAAAATGTTCATTGTTTAGAGGGAGGGTTCTCCAGCACTGGGCTCATGGATTAGTAGTAAAATAATTATTAAGTCAACAGGAGCCTCAGGGAGGCTGGGTCTTTATTTGGGACTTGTCCCAGAGGGAGTTCTTGTAAGTGGGTTAAAATGGGCACCTGAAGATGCCAGCAGTGACTAAGATATAGGTGACAGAGCAAGGGATCATTCCTTTTGAATGGAGACAATGGGAACCAATCACCAGGGGGAAGTGTATGAGAATAATAATTATGGAAAATAATATCAGTTGTAGCCATTGAATGTGAAAGCACTTAACAACTTCCCTGGAATCTAGTAGGTGCTTGGTAAATGTCAATTGAACCATCACATAAAGCATTTGTTATTTAGATCATCACATTTGATTCTCACAACAATCCAGGTGTTAGTAAAGATTCTCCACCTTGCACAGATGAGAAACTCCCACTCCATAAGAGTTAGGAACTTGTTATGGTCTGTGGTCAAATCAACGGAGAACGTTTGCAAAATAGAGCACTCTTGAGCAAGACCAGGCTGGAACTGAGTATGGCACCACTATTTACTAGCTATGTGACAGTTGGCAGCTTACTTCACCTCCCGAAGCCCTAGTATTGGGATAATAATAGTCCCAGGATTAAGAGGTCTTATGAGGAATAATTGAAATAATGTCATGTAGTGTATTCACTATACTTTCTAGCATGTAGTAACTACAAAGTAGATAATATTGTTAGTATAATTATAAAATAAAACTGGGATTGAAACCCCTAATCTGACTTCATATCCCATAATATAAAGCTTTAGAAGTTCAGATTTCATAAATTTTTTTCTTGCATGTAGTGTATGTTAAATGACTTGCATGTAACTGAGCACTTTTTTCCTATTTGATTTAGTTGTCACATGATCAGGCTAAGGCATCCACATTTTCTTTGGCCTTGTGCCAAAAGACTTATTCATGCCTTTGCAGTAAATACAGCCTCAGCCCTGGCGAGTGGCCTCTGCTGAAATCTTATTAGGGGAGCTGGATTCACATAGGGAAGTGGGTCTATTCAGAGGAGAGCACCCCACACCACCTTCCTGCCCACAGGAGATGGATTTTTAGTCCCATATCAGGCTTTCTCCTTTTTCTTATCCCATTGCCACAGCAAGCACTATCTTTTCCCCTTCAACCTTTCTAAACAGCCTCTTTTGTGTAGGTTATACTATGTGTTCCACAAACTCTTCACCCTCAAAGGAGAAATGACTCCAGAACTAGAGACCATGAACAATTGGTCCTCAGGTTTAATGTAATAACAGAAATGTTTTATTTGGTCTGTACACTATATTACAAAATTAAGCCAACATTTAGAAAATCCTATTTTAGTAAAAGTCTGATTTCCTGACTTTTTTTGCACAATCAGGATATTTGGCAATATGGGGCCTACGTTACTGCACTGCAAAAATGAGTTGTAGCTGCTTAGAAACCACCTGCTTTAGAGGGCCATGTGTACTCCAGCTTGCCCTAGTACCCGCTCATCCCCAATGTTTTGCAGCTTGCCCACTTTGCTCATTTAGATGAATGCCTAAACATTATAGGTATTTCGCTTTGCAAACCCTTATGCTATACACTCCAGCATTTGGTAATTATACTTTTCTCTGTTTGCTAGTCTTTTGTCATGTTGTATTTTCTCTTTGAGCTTCTGAAGTTCAAGAGTCATCTCCAATTAATAGGTTCCGCTTAAAACCTAGTACACGAGCATGTTCCTCCATATGGTTACTGTTCTATGGTATCAATGAGGCCACCAACTCGGTGTGGATCTCTGGGGAATCCTGATCGTACTACTCTTCAAACTCTTTGATCTACCCTGTTTTGTAAAGGAGCAGAGTCTTACAAACCTTACATTACTTAGTCCTTACCCAATTTTGACCAGTGCTCTAAAGTGGATATGGAGACAAAGCAGCTTCTTAGAGTTAAACCATATATAGGTAGGACACCCCTTGAAATTCTCTGGAATATTTTGAAGAATGTTTATGGGTTAAGATCCTGTGTTAACCAAGTCACCTGTCGAGAAGATGATGATGGGCAACGGCCATCCCAGGGAATGGAGAGGGCCTGCAGCTGCAGGCAGGATAATCCCACCCACCATATCCATGGGATATAAGCCCTCTCTCACTTGGAGGTGGAGTAGACATCACCATCCCAGTCCCCTCAGGATTGGGGGAAGAGCTATGGACTAGAGTGGACTTAATGGTATTCTGTTGTAGACATATTGTGATCCAGCAATGGAAGAAATTATAACAGTGAGGTGGAGCCGGTGGCCACTGGACACTTTTGGGGCAGGGAGGGGAAGGGCAGTTGAAATACAGGGGCTTTTTCAGGACTTGGGGGTTGTCCTGAGTGGCCTTGCAGCGATGGATGTAGGCCATTTTACATCAGCATATACCATGCAGAACTGTATGGGAGAGAGTGTGGTCTACGATGTGAACTGTGGTCTATGCTTGGTGGCAAGGCCCCAGGATGTGTATATCCATTACAGGTGATGTGCCACATTGATGAAGGATGTTTGTGTGGGATGTTGTGGGAGGTGTTGGAGGTGGGGAACATGGGAATCCCTATAATTTCTGTGTAATATTTAGGTAATCTAAGTACCTTTATATATATATAAAGGTACTTAACCATATCGGATGGAGAGTCCCCTGATCCCAGTCTCTCTTCTCTTCTTGTCTTATTCTTTCTTTCTCATCCGCGGCACCGTTTTCACGGACCCAGGTCCTGACCGGCACCTGACCGGCAATATATATATATATATATATATATATATATAACATTTATGTAAGGAAATGCAAAAAAAAAGATCCTGTGTTAACAGGTGGGTTCATATTTATTCTCCAGAATATGCACTTTGGCTAAGGATAAAGGACTCTTGATGGCACAACTATATAAATTTCCCCATGGGCCTGAACACCTAGATGAAAACCAAATAGTGTCTCCTTCATGGATCACTGCTTACGTCTTCTCAGTTGTGCTCTCCTTTGCCACCCAACCACCTTTCTCACACTGTTCTCTGGAATAAAGCTCTCTTCTAATCAAGTGAGAGCCTCCCTCCCAGTGCTCAACCCCAGAGTATTTTCTTGTGTTCTTCTCACATCCAAGTCTTCATTTGCCTACTGATTTTGAATTTATGCTTCCCATTGTCACCTTAAATTTCACTATTACCCCATATTTTCATTTCTTAGCATTGTTATCAATGTTGCTTTAGAGTTGTTGGTTGTGAAGGAATATTCAGTTTAATCTCTTCAACTAGACTTTAAGAAACACAGAAGAGAAACGTCATCCTTGATTAATAAGCAAGTGTTTATCTAACTTTGTGCTCAGCAATGCTGTGAATGCACATATAGAAGAACAGACACAGTTCATTTTCCCCAAAGAGTTTGCTAGGGCAGCACTCAGAGAATATGAAACAAGAAGTAAACGAATAAGAGAGATCATCAAAGTCAGGAATAGCCAGAGATGATTTCACAAAAACAATGAGATTTGAGCTGGGTCTGGAAGGATATACGAGATTATATAACGGACATATATGCCCATCCTACCCATTTCCATCCTCAGCCCACTCGCACACTTGCCCTCCCCAAGTAGTAGTTCTAAGATACCTTACATGTGTAAAAAAGGGCATTTGGAAAGAGCTATAAAAACAACAAGAAGTGTCAAGGTCATCAAAGACAAGGAAAGACTGAGAAACTGTCAGCTTGCAGGAGACTAAGGAGACACGATGACAAAATGCAGCATAGCATCCTGGGTTTGATCCTGGAAGAGAAAACTGAAGAAATTCTAGATTTTAGTTAGTCGTACTATACTAGTGTTAATTTAATGAATGAACCATGATTACATGAGATGCCAAAATTACTGGAAGCTGGGTGAAGTGTATGCCAAAAATGTCTGTGGTATCCATGTACGTCTTCTGTAAATCTAAACTTACTTCAAAATAAAAAGTTAAAAAAATAACACAGCAGGAAAATCACATAACACTTAGATACATAGCTGGAAATTCAAGAAGAAATGTGTATGTGACTGTTTTTGGAAATTACTGGCCTCATTGTATTTAGGAAAACAACTTAAAAGACGTCAAGCTCTGTGGGTGGTAGAGGTTAAAATGGTGACATCTCTAGGCTGGGGTATCTCAGTAAGGAAATAGAGCTCACCATATTCTTAGGAGATTTTCAAAGCTGATAAAAATAAAACAAAGAAAGCTCCTTTGGGAAAAAAAATCTAAAATTTTCTTTTAATCAGGTAGGATTTTTATGATTTTTGTTTAGAAGTCCATAGTATATATTTAAAGGGAAAGTAGATCCCCATTACGTGATGAGCTAAGTGTGCCCACTGAAGCACAAAGAGACAGTTTGTGCCTTCTCTGTGAAATGGAGAAGCAGGTAGAAAGATGAATGTTTCTTTGAGTACAGAGGAAGGTTTATACAAAGAACTTTGGCTATCTTTCCCTATGGTGTGGTTTGGTCCATATGGCCAAAAATAACTCCCTACTTATCTGTCATCTTATCAAATGGGGATTTTTACCGAGTTTCTTTAAAGGGTGAGTAATTCCATGAAATTACCAGTGTAGTGTAGTGAGTTCTTCGACTTGTTTTAGCATTGAGCACTTTACTAAGAACAGGGATACATCTTAAGAAATAAGACACAGGAAAGAGGAATTATTTTAGACTAAAGGTCAGCAACCCCTAATTATCTACTTTTAAAGATTTGTAAGCAAATCTCAAAAGTAGCTGTGCTGATATCTCTGACCTTTTGAACAAGGCTGCTTTCTACAGAGCTAATGTTTCTGGTCCCCATTTCCCCTTCCAGAGGCTAATTGAACATTGTACCTAATCAATACATCAGAAACTTTAAAGGGGAATGTGCCCAAACTTACAGAAAAGTGTTTATTCAAAGTTTTAAAAATCTATGGTCATCTATTATATAGAGAATGTGGATATCAATTAACCAGAAAATTTAAGTGACAGCCTTCTCTGCGCTGAGAATTAGCACAAAAGAAGTATATATGGCACTCTAAGAAATTAGAGCAGGAACTAATTTAATACTAAATTGTGAAGCCTAGCATGCTTTGGTTGGAAGTGGCAATGACCAAGAAATGGGCCTGGAGGATTTGGACCTGGAGCTGTTTTTTGCAGGCCTTTCCCAGTCCTCCTCACCTGAACTCACTGATGTCTTCTTCAACACAAAGGTTGGGTCGTTCCCAATTCTGAGTCCCTCTTGCGCATGCCTAGGCCTTACCAGCCAGCAGAGTCCACAGTGAGACCTGCTGCTTTAGAACTCATATCTGGTTTATTAGAGATGAACCAGTCTTTGGTGACTACCCGGTTGCCGAGTTGGCCAATCTGCATGATTGGACTTTTGCTTTACTCTTCTTAGATTAGTTTTTCTGATTGAGATGGGAACAGGCATGCTGAGTTTCCACCAAAGAATGAGTAGAAATTATTTGTATGGCATATGTATGAGTGGGAGTGGGGCAGGAATACATAGCTTTCTGGAATTATAGTCTGAGTATGATATTGCTATGAGATAATTGAAACCCTTCCACCAGTAAGACTGGACTATCCAAGCTAGAGCATAACAGGAAATAAAATCAAGGGGGCCAAATTATGTAGAGCTTGGGTGAGATTGTGTCTTAGGTCTACAAGGTGAAACAGAGGAAAGCTAACAACAGCAGAGGAATAACTCCCCAGCAATACTCCTCAGGATAACTACTAGGGAGAACGGGCTGATACCAGATTGGAAACCACAAACACATGGATTCACCAGCCAACAAAAATACTCTCCAGATAATTGAGAATTACCTGTGTGCCACAAACTATACAGCATGAACATGAGTTTACAGGAGTGGGGGAAGTGTTTTCTTACTTTATTTTATTTTCCAGTGTTCAAGTGGTTAATAAGTAAGTCAGAAATCAGGAGTTCCAAAGAATTAAAGGACAGCATTCACCTGCTTCTCCATAGTCTTAGGCAGTGGTCCTCAAACTTTAGCAAGCATCAGAATCACTTGAATGTGGAGTTTCTGATGTGTAGGTGGGGGTGACAGACCAAGAATTTGCATTTCTAACAAGTTATCATGTGATAGTGAGGTTGGTGATCCAAGGATCACATTTTGAGAAATGCCAGTCTATGGAAAGAACACTTGATCACTTTTGCCTGAGAAAACCCTGTTTTTATAGGCTTAAAATTATGTCTAATTATTTCTTATTGCTCCAAAGAGTTTGACAGACCACCATATTCCATCCACACCATTAACAACTCTATCCCTAAAAAATAAAAATATTCCTTATCATTAAAATGTAATGTTGCCCAAGAAAGATAAATCAAGGAGCAGAAAGCATGAAACATTTTCTCCATTTGATTATTTTGCTATAGTAGACATGCCATAAGATAAAATAGTCAAAGAAGAAAAGTAAAGAAAAAAAATGATAAAGTTTCTTTCATTCAATATCCTTGCCCCATATAATCCTGACATGAATTAGAATTAAAAATGGGCTTCACATACATTTTAGACTATTAATGTAGTCAAATCTTGTTTATTTTAGAAAAAATAATTGTATAATATTTTTAGATATTAGTAACCAAATAAAGAGTTTAATAATGACATTAATGTACAATTGATAATTCATTTAAATAAAAGTGTGAGCAACTTTGAGAGGCACTATCTAGTCAGTTTGCATATGTACTGTCTTCAGAACTCTAAAGCTTGTGAATTGAAGTGAAATATCTGTTCTGTCCTTTGACGTTTCTTCATAAACTCTAGGATATAATGCTGTCAAAAATAGAAATCCCTGCCCTACTGATTGTTTTATGGCCTTAGCAATAAGTGACCAACCAGAACCAGTTTCGAATGAGTACTAATCTATCAGTACTAATCTATCAATACAACTTCAGTAACTACACTTCTGAAAGCAACAGTCCATGAAAATAACCATGCTTCTACTAGGTAAACACCTTCTGCTTCCAAAATCTGCCAGTCCCTGAATTCCATGCGTACCCAAACCCTGTAAGTTCATCTCTTTGCTTTGCTCAGAGAGACTGTGCCTTTCAAGTACAGCTCATCCCTTAAAAAGCAATAAATTCAGTTTGACAAGCAAAAAATTTAGCTTTTTGTTTGTTTCAGATATGGAGTGGTGGCCTCTTCTTTTGATATAGCACTTAGAGGATTATCAATTATATGGGCCTTGTTGCCTATTCCTTTTCCTCATACCTACATTAGGGAAAAGTGTGATCTTCTCACCAGTAACTAGAATCTACACCAGTGGGTCTCAACTGGGGGCAGTTTTGTCCCCAGGGGGCACTTGGCAAAATCTGGAGACAGTGTTCATTTTTCACTATCTTGGGTGGAGGTTAAGGTAGGTAGCTACTGGCATGTGGTAGGTAGAGGCCAAGGATATTGCCAAATATCCTGTAATACACAGGACATGCCCACCTACAACCTCAACAAAGAATTACCCCACCCACATAGTACTGCTGTTGAGAAACCCTGGCCGAAAGCAATAGAATGTGAGGAAGAATAGTCAAACAGGAGGCCTCCAAAAAACAAAACCCTGTGGAAGATCCGAACCCCTTCACTAACCAAGTAGCAGTTGCATTGAACTTCAAATGTTAGTTCTTTCCAAAGTATTTTTGAGTATTAGCAGGTTTCTCTAGACTCATTCTACTCCATTGGAAACCATTCTGTACCAAAGGAAAACAAAGAGACATGCTGGCTTGCTAATCAAGTCTCTCATTATGGTTTTAAAACCTGTCTCCTATAATTCCCATGAAGCCATCTTCCATTTTATCAGGTTGTTATTCAGTATCTTCTTTGCTTCCCTTCAGCCTCTCAATCTTTCTGGGACTGACTGCTTGAAAGAGTTGTCACATTCATCAATTCTTTTCCTCCTTCTCAAGATATATTTCATTGCAAGTAGGTTTCTGCTTCCTCTCACTTTTTCAAATGTTTTTATAATATCACCCAGGAAATCCCTTTTTCCATATCCAACAGTATTCTTCCTCTTCAAGCTCTTGCTGTAAACCATAATAGAGTTGGCCCAGCCTTTTACCTGGATAATCTGCTCTGTAGTCCACTTTAACACCCAACTCTCTTTGCTCCAGCTCTGACATTTTTCTGTCTTTCCAGACCCTCCTCCACTTCCCCCTAAATTTAGGCATTTCCTAAAGTTATGCTTAAGGTTCTTTTCTTCCCTAGTTCTAGCATCCATATCCCAAATCTAGATTTCCAGCCCCAAACTGCCTCCATTATCCCATATTTATTGCTAAGTGTGTTTTACTTTGATAAAAACATATAGGTTAGACTTGGTTGTCCATACACAAGTTTTCTCCTGACTTGTTACTGAAATTCTCACACACTGTTGGTGTGAGTGTAAATAAGTACAACTCCTTTAGAAATTTGTCAGTATCTACAAAAGCTATACCTGTCTTATGGCTTCAGATTTTAATGCTAAGCACATACCCAATTGAAGTGTACATATGTATGTGTTAAAAGAATTTTACAAGAAAATTGATAGCAGCATTAGCCATTATCATCCCAAACTGGAAACAACTGGAATGTCCATCAATGGTAGAAGGGATCAATATGTCTGTGGTATATTTCTTCTGTGGAAAACCATATAGTATTGAAAATGAACAAAATAGTAAATGCATCAACATGGATAACTCTCACAAAATGTTGAGCCAATGGAGTAAACAAAAACAAATAGATACAGTATTATTTTATTTACATAAAACCCAAAATAGGCAATACCAACCCCTAGTGATAGAAGTCAGAACAGCAATTATCTTTGGGGGTAAGGAGTACATAATACTTCAGGGGATCTAGTAATAGTCTTCATCTTAATCTGGGTGGTGGTTACACATGTGAATCCACTTTGTAAAACTGGATCACACTATATACAGTTACGATTTATTCATTTTGCATGCTTCATATTTTAATAAAAACATTTGCTTAAATTGCTGGGCCATATTCTTAGAGTCCAAACATCCAAATGCTTGTCCATGTTCTCTGCTTGTAATCAACAGAACTACAACTTTCCAACAACATTTTGAAGTCTTAGTCATTCCTCAAACTGTCTAGGATTTCTTTGTCCTTCTAAAAGAGTAAATCAGTCACATGATTGTCAAGTAGAAAGCCATAATTATTCATATTGAAGATGAATTCAAGAATAGAGACCCAAGGAAATGTCATTTATAAAATACAAACTGATTATATTTATTCATATTCTTCACAAGAACGTTTGGAAAATCTTCTCTAAGACATATAAATTATTTTGTGACTTTCCTGACAATGGATCTCTTGACCCTTTTATCCTTTTAATGTGACTAAATTTCATTGTGACTTACCAGTTTCTTAACAGAAACCCACTTAGTCTTAGAAACCATAAAGCTGAATTGACTTTAACCCCTTAATGTCCTCAATTAACATGGTAATTGCATTATTTTCCCATCTCAAAAATAATTTGGAAGTATTCGCTTTCATAATTAAGTGTGTTTCATTGTGAGAACCTTCTTTTTTCCCTAAGTATTTTAACCCTATATAGGCATAAAATGGAAACAACACTCAGTTTTAAAGAAAGCTTGTCAAATATAAGTTCACCCTACTCTTGGAGCTTGAATTAAAATCTTATATAAATAAGTTTCCTTTAGTTGTTTAAGGTTAATAAAAATCTACAATGTGTTCATAAAGAAATTAATTTAAATCCTTCTATGGCTTTTCAAATAAATATGATTAACTGACAAAACTGTCTCATTTCAACATGTCTTCTAAACCAGATTTCTAATATTATTCTGACTTCACTTTTTTCTTTCAAAATCAATTATTTTGTGTGATAATTTATCAGCATCAAACTATAATTTTAGTCACTGGAAACCTAATCATAGTTGGGATGGGAACACCATAATCTTTTTTTTTTTTTTTTTTTTTTTGCCACTTAGGGCAATGGCAGGTATTAGGGCCTGCTTTAATACCCTTCCTGATAAGGGGTATGCAAATGTCTTTGCAAAACAACTAGAGAAGAAAGGTTACAATAAAAGAATTGCAATACAGAAAATGCAAATCTGGACATGACTATTTCAATCTCTATGCAGCAATCTCCCTAAATGAAAGAATGGAGAAATATCCAGAGATGGAGAAATATCCAGACCATCCTGCCCCTCCTCATAGGGATTTATTTTCCCCATCAATAAGAAAAGTATATTTAGTTTTCAATGGATGGCCAATATTTAGCTGTTCTCCAGTGTTTTTACATGAATGCCTTTGCTACAATTTCAAGACGTACTGGCAATAAAGAAAAAATATGCAAAAGCAACAAAAATCAAATTCAAACCACTTACAGTTCTATGTTTGTATTCAATATGTAAGGAAGGGTCAACACTCCAGAAAAGTTAGCCCTTTTTCTGCCTTATATCACATACTTCCTTCAATCAGGAGGGAGGATTCTAGAGACCCAAACTCTACACTTGTGACTTTCAATCCTGGGTACACATTAGACTCACCTGAAGAACAAAAAGGACCTTTCTCCAGAATCTGAATTAATTGGCCTGGGGAGGTCTCCCCAGATGATTCTAATTTACAGGCAGGATTAAGAACTACTGCTCTAAACCTAAAATTTATTCAGACTAAAGTAAAATTTCTTGGGTTCTTAATTCCTCTATCACCTGCTAATTTTTACACAAGAAACAAAAGTTTTAAAGGTATAGCTCACTGAAATCATTGCAGCAAAAATAAAATGATATCTTTAATCTGAGACTTTTGCCAATTGTCATATTAAATGAATGAGGAAATATTCATCTACATTCTTACTTTGTAATGACAGACACCAGCAGACAGACTAGATTAACTAGAAGGGAATCACAGCTTCTCAGAAAATTCTAAACTGGGTTTACACATAGAAGACTCCTCATGTGTCTTATTTTCAACATCCCTCCTTACTAAAAGCCTTGAGTAACTCATTGCCTAACCACCACTTCTGATAGCTCTTAACAGGATAACATGGAGAAGCAGATGTGGGAAATGCTTAGCAACTGTCTCTATGGGGATGGGATTGGGTTGGGTTAGGGAAGCCCTGATTTGTAGCATTTGCTGATGTCTGTGTTGTAAATATTCTCACCATGGCCAATTTCAAGCTATCAAAGGTTTAACAACTGGCTTACAAAATTCTGGAAAATTTAACAATCTCCTGAGCCAGTACGAGCTGGCTCCAGCACACCACTGTGAAATTGTTAACATGATTTGTGTATCAGAGTCCTGGTTGGTGAGAACTGAGATTTAGTGACATCTTTAGTGAAATGTGTATTACTGCACATTTCTTCCGATAAATGTCAATTTAAAATTTTGATTCACAGTGGCTTGAGGAAATTATCCCAGTTGGGGATATCCTTGTTCTATCCACAATTGGGATTCAGAAATGTACAGGTATATCTGTAGAACTTGAGGGAACAGGGAAAAAGAAATAAGATTTTAATGACTTTAGAAGAGATACTATCAAAAGAAGGGTTTTTATGAGAAGCTGTATTCAGCAATAAAGACTGAGAGCCAGAGAATAGTTGTTATTCTGAGTCAAGTTCAGAATGACAGACTTTGAAAGTTATCTAGATCCAGCTCCTTTGTGCCAAGGGAAGTAAAAAGGTAGTGTTAGTGACCTAAAGGGGTCATTCGCTAAACTCTGTAGCACTTGTGCTGCAAATATAGTTAACTATGTAAGTAAGAGGAGATCCATTCTCCTTGTTTTTGAGAGACTTGTACTGTGAAAAGAGCTGGTTATCAGAATACCCCTCTGGAATAGGATAAGAAGAAGGTAAAGAGATCCTTGGTAGAGACTGGTGTTCCAAGGTTAGTAGTTGGAGACTTAGAACTATGAGGATCCTGGCTTATCTGTTAACATGTTATTATTAGAGGCCTGGGGACATATAGGTTATTAAACTTTTCATCATCTTTCTCATGCAATTTTTATATCTAGGCAGAATTGCATAGTTAGTAAGAGTACAGACTAAGAGTCAGACTAAAATCCCAACTCCACCATTTAATATCTGAGTGACTTTGGGATACATCTCTGATGACTATCAGTTTTATCCTCTGTAAAATGGAGATAATGGTAGTACCAACTGCATAGGTTTGTTACAAGAACAAAATCAGATAATACCTACATGAAGCATTTTACTATTTTGGCTGGGGTGTCAAGAAAATAGGAGCAAAAAATAGAGTAGGAAGTAATGTTACCCACATTTGAGGAAAAATGTATTAGAAAGATGAAATCTCTTGCCCAAGATCATGCAGTTAGTAAGTTGTGATCTAGAATTTGACCCTCAGCTTGCCCAACCCTGAAGCTCACTCCTTCCTATACATGTTCTTTCTCCCCAGGGCTCAACAACCCAAATGGATTCTCCAAGATGCTTACTTAACTTGGAGGGTTTCCATTTACAGATCTCTTAGTGTTAAGCTTTCAGTTTTTTTCATAAAGAAGGATCAAGGGTGGGGCCATTAAATGAGCAATACACTCTATTCCTAAACTGATTAGGAACAGATTCCTGCAGCTTTCCATTCCTTGGCACCCCCTTCTCTCCTCCATGTGCATTACATTTCTAAACTCTGTATTCAGGGCAGATGTTGAGTCAAGACAATGTAGCATTCAAAAAATGGGAAAAAAAAACATTTAAAAAAATTTATTATTATTATTATTGCTGCATTGTCTTGACTCAACATCTGCCCTGAATAATTTTAGTTTAATTTTAGTTTTTTTTTTTCTGAGTTTCCATGTATTTTATCTCTTACACTTAAACATGTCATTATTATTTCATTTTCCTATTAATTGTATTTGGCTATTATATGGGCCTCATCTTCAAGGAAGGTTTAGATCACCGAAGGGTTACAACAGGGGCAGTAGAGGATCATTGGTAGGGGGTGTCTGGGATGGGGTTTCATGGGAGGAAGTTAACCTGAATATACATGAAAGATATATAAAAATGTTCAAACGATCAAGGGGTGGGGCATGGTCACAGTGGGTAGACATTCACTCAATAAATGAGGGAATACTGAATTCCCAGCCTGAAGAGTTCTGCCACATTCTCCAAGAGAGTAGCAACAGTCCCCTGAGTGCAGGGGCAGTGTCTGGCAAAGGAGGATAGTCCACTGATGGGTTCTTGTTATTGATGACAAGTCTTATGAGTCTTTGCTCTTGTAATTGAAACTTAGCCTACTGCTATGGGGTGCCTAAGGGTTACCACCTGAGAGCCTCCTTGTTGCTCAAATGTGGCTTCTCTCTAAGCCAAACTCAGCATATGAATGCATTACCTTCCCCCCAGCATGGGACATGACCCTTGGGAATGAGCCTCCCTGGCAACGAGGGATTTAATACCAAGTGCCCACTGGCAATATGATTGGAAAAAGATCTTGAATAAAAGGGGGGAAAGGTAAAGACAAATGAGTTCATATGGCTAAGAGACTTCAAAAGAGAGTTGGGAGTTCATCCCAGAGGTAACGGTTACGCACACCTCAGTAAGATCTCATAGAACACCAAAGTGGATATCACCCCACACAGAGGGGCTCCTGAGGGCTCTGGAGACACCCAGGTCCATATGGGGGCGGATAGCTCCAGAGATTGATGCCGTATCACTGGGCTCTACTTTGGAATCTGTTTTCCTGAGAGTGACAGAGTTGGACTAAAATAAGTCCTCCCTGCACATGGTCCATCAGTCCCTTCTATTCAAATCTATATGTGATGCTGGAGTTGGTAGGTGTACTTCCAGAGACTGGAGCCTTTGGCTTGTCCATGTGCCAGCTGTGCCTGGAATCTCGGTGGAGCTGCAACTCCTACTCTACAGCCCAATGGACTCACCCAAGTCACCTGGTAAGGAGATGATGATGGACAACGGCCATTCTGGGGAATGGAGAGAGCCTGCAGCTGCAGGCAGGATAATCCCATTCATCATATCCATGGGATATAAGCCTCCTCTCACTTGGACGTAGAGTGGATATCACCATCCCAGACTCCTCAGGATTGGGGGAAGAGCTATGGACTAGAGTGGATTTACTGGTATTCTTTTGTAGACATATTGTGATTCAAGCAATGGAAGAAATTACAAGATTGGTGTGGAGCTAGTGGCCACTGGACACTTTTGGGGCAGGGAGAGGGAAAAGTAGTTGTAATACAGGGTCTTTTTTGGGACTTGGGAATTATCCTGAATGACATTGCAACAACAGATATAGGCTATTTTACATCAGCATATAACATGCAGAACTGTGTGTGGGAGGGTGTGGTCTACAATGTGAACTATGGTCCATGCTTAGTGGCAAAGCCCCAGGATGTGTATATCCATTGCAGGTGGTGTGCCACACTAATGAAAGATGTTTATGTGGGATGTTATGGGAGGTGTGAGAGGTGGGGAACATGGGAATCCCTGTAATTTTTTATAACATTCATGTAATCTAAGCATCTTTTAAAATATTTTTTTTAAAGTATCACACAAATACAAAGTATCAACAATAGCAGTGTATATGTGAACATTGTACTTTTCCATGAATTATCTGTAATCCTGTAGCATTTCTAATGTAAAAATAATAATATTTCAAAATGTTATACTGACAGAAAAAATAAACTGCTTTAAAAAAAAAAAAAAGGCAATGCAGCTTGAACAGCTACTTCCTATTCTACCTCTCCAGGATGGATGCTCCCTGTTCTACCACTCTTACAAGACCAGCACACGACCATACACAGCATGTGGTTGCACTCTATTAGCCAGCAGTGGCTTTTATCCTCCTCCATTATGACCATGGCTTTCTGTTCTCTTTGTTGTTGTTTCCCAGAAATGTGAACTGTATGTGGAACACAAGGTTCCAGAAATATTAAAACGTACTTATTGAAAAGAGAGCATCATGTATCCAAGTATATCCGGAACTTTCTGGGATAAACAAAGTTTAATATCAGAGTCTTTAACATTCTAATACACATCAGGCATCTTCGAGAAGGAAATATGATATGCAGCATTTGCAAATATCATTTTGAAAACATGGAGTGTCACTGCCCACTCATTCTATTCATTGTTTCCACTTGTTTTCCCTTCTCCTCACAGGCTGAACCCACAAACGAGATACCCTAGTAAAATATTCCATTAATACAACTGCAATTGTGGGTCTTGCCCAATGAATTATAAAATGCAACTGCATGAATATGGCACAGAACTTGTAGAACAGGTTCCTGTCTGGGACTAAACTTGTGATTCACCTTTCACTTCAACAGAAAACTCTTATGAAGAAAGAACCAGAACTTTCCAAACCTATCTGAAATATGTGGGTGGCTGGTTAATTGGATAATAAACTCTTGGGATAGTTGTAACAATGAACAGCACTTTCTATTTGGATTAGAGCATAAACCAATATATTGGAAACTATAAACTGATTAGGCAGAATGAAGAAATGATAACGTGATAAAGGCTAAATGGAGAGTGCCTACCTACTTAACATTAATCTGTTTGAAAACACAATTTGAGTCCCAGTTGCATATTCCTGTTTCGCTGGGCAAATTTCCATCCATTTTTCTTCTCTCTTATCATCATTTGCTCTTACCAGACAGACTGGAATACTTCCAGGTTAATTTTATTACATTTTGAATGGCCTATTTGTATTCTTTATGTCATTGTATTATGCTTAATCTTGGAGCTGCTTCATATGTCTTGAACCGCCTCACTTCACCTTTTGCACCACAGGTTATTCATGCTTAATTTGAATGAATGGTGCATCTCTTTAACCTTGAATTGTGAGACTATTGGAACTTCTCTGAGCTGAATCTTTTCTTTCCTTCCCCGTAGAAAAGGTAAGGAGTGATGAAAATATTAAGTGAATCTGTCTTCTTAAATATAATCTTATCAAATAGTACTTTACCTAACTGTACTGATATACAACAATGTTAGTTACATATATTATGTTAACTTACTTTACTTGGGGAGAAGTCAAGTTGCTAAAAATATAGGGACATGGAAGACTGTTAAAATGTTGAATTCTATACAGTTGAAATAATATAGTCCTGAATGGTAAGCTATATCTTCTGTGAAATATGATAAAAAGTTATGCACAATGACAAATTTTCTATTGCCTCATTAGCTCAACTAGTATAGCTCAACTACCTCCCAGCTTTAAATTGTTCATGTAGAAGTCTACAAATTCTAGTAGTTAAGGAACAATTTGTGAACATTAATACCAACTTTAATAATAATGTGCTCATTATTAAGCTATTACAAAAACATTCCCATCTGGAAAATTGTACTAATATGACCAAATGACCAGTGGTTTCATATGATTCATTAGTACATATTTGAAGGAAGAATGTGTCATTTTGTAATTTTTAGTCTATTTCACCCCAACTTTTCTAGGTATGTATCTATAAATTCTTCTCCAATGCATAAAAATTAGAATGTGTTTGATTCAGGACATTACTTAATATTTCCAGGAAAATAAATCAGATGGAAATGTCATTCTATAAATGTAAAAATTGCCATTCTTTTTTTCTCAGAGTACAATTTCTTTTCAGCTGAAACAAATTTTCTAAAGTGTTCTTGTCCTGCACTAATACGGGCTTCCATTATAACCTAATATTAACCTAAAATGCAAACACAATTCTCATTATATTACAATAAGGTTTATTGCTTATTCACTCATTTGTATTGGGTTTCTACCATTTGTATTGGCTCAGGGCTGGGTTTGGTTTTTTTTTTTTAAGGATATATTATAGTCTCTCCCCTCAAGACACTCGTGAATCCCATGCAGACTGTATCATATAAGAACCCATTCTCGGTGGTGATTTCCCTGGAAGGACACCTAATGGTACAACTAGCATAACTCAAGAGTTATTTGAGGCTCTGATTTTTTTCAGATAAGAAGTTATTTTCAGGAAAGATTTGAAGAACGGTTGAATTTTCTCATTTTGGAAGTGCCATCATTTTCCAATTCTTTGGCAATAATTAAACCCTGAAATGTATTCTTTATAATCCTATACAAATTATTGCTTATTTAGGGATCTGCTAAAAGTCAAACTTAGGTTAAAATGCTATGAATACCTGAGAGAAGATGTAGCACATAGGTTCTAAATTACAGTTATTATAATAAAACAAACATGTTACATATTCAACTCTACTTGTTGCATTCAGTAACACCATAAAATAAAACAGATGTGGATTAGAGTGGTTATAATGGATTGTTTACATAGTAGACTTATAAGATGGCTCAGTATTAGTAACACAAGGTGCTTTGAACACTTGGTAATGATGAGGAAGAGAAGTATTGGCAAAGGTGAGACTGAGCATAAAGGTAAACATCTTTGCTTCATTGGACAAAGGGAGGCTAGGAATCAAAAGAAATTGTGGATTTCTGACTCACAAAGTTTACAGTTCATTTAAACAAGAATTGCACTGTTAAATAATCTGGAAAAATCTATTGATTAAAACCTATCTTCATAACCAAAAATAGTAAGGGGAAACTATACATTAAATATAAATCTCTAAGTAAAATTTGTATATATCTTTTAATGCCATATCAAAATGAGAGGATTATTTTCTTGTTTTTATGTCATTTAAAAATGATAGTTTTTATTTTTCACCAAAGACTACAAAGAACTACATTTTCATTTCATTAACATGCAGCCCAGTAAGTAAACAATGAAAGAAGGCTTTATAAACTATGAGCTGAAACTAAAATGTGCTAGATGTAAAATGATTATATTTAATGTTTTCAGAGATGCTCTTGAAAAAAGCTCTACTAAACATCATGTAGTTCCCACCTCCAGTTGCCTTCCTAACTTTCCTTTGCCTAACAACAATACAGTATTAAAATCCTTTGCTGCTCAGTAACAAATATCACCTTAATATTTGTTTTATCTTTTTTATCTGCAATTTGGTTGTTAAAAACGATTTTGCAAATGCTTTTGCTTTACTGCAGATGGAAGGGGGCAGGAATGAGTCGTTGCATGCATGTGCAAGACAGAATAATGCCTGTGTTAGTAGGGATATTAAGAGTCACTGAGCCAGTATGGACAAACCAAAACGTATGAATGAGTCAGTCACTGACTGGGTAGCACAAAATGTCAACCTTCTCAGCAAGGTTCAGCTGAAAGTGAAAATTTGAAGGGAAAAAAATGTGTTTTGCTGAATAGCCTTTGCAAAGACAGGTTTCTCTATGTGAATTGAATATTAACAAATGAAACATCTCAGGAATGCTAAGAAGCAACATAGTTATCTATGTATATTTCTATGCTGACCCAGCATCCAAACCTACTTGCATAGATTGTAATTTAACATTTTTGATGTTCACCATCCAGCTGGACTTTGGACAGATCCTTGGAAAACACATTTTTAACTACTTATTCATCACTCTGTTTCTGTCATCCTCCCCTACAAAACCCCAAAAAAGTCAAGAATTCTAAAAGGAACTAACCAGTTACACTTAAAAGTATTTATTGCTCCACAGAGTTTATTATAAAACTTGCTGTTGCCCTGTATTGCTTATATAGTTTTTGGATGTATATGAATGTGTTGTTATAAACTTAATAGAAAAGCTTTTATTGAAAGAAAAATGGAAATAATGCTTCTTTGTGCATTTCTTTAATACAGCAATAGATATAATAAAGAATGATTGATATCTACTAGATTTGTACTTATTTTTCACAATTTTTTTTCTCTTAGGGGGAAAAAAGATTATTTTTATTTCCCAAACAGGAAAATTGAGTCCCTACATCTTTAATTTATCAAAAGTGGTATTTGTATTTCCCATAGTGGATTCTTACTTCCTAAATGTTCGTATTCAAAATCGTGTGAAAAAAAATCATTAAAATGACCCCACAAAGACACAGTGCTCTGTCCATTCTGTTATGTTCCAAATTGCCTAGTTATAAAACATTGTGGATTTTAATTTGCTTATCGTCACTGAAAGTGGTCTTCAATATGGCTCCTGAAATATTACTGCTAGGTGAAGTCACCTTTTTATAGACATTTTAAAAATTAGTGTATTAGTACACAGTATCTTATGGCTCTCTTGTACTTTTGTGATAAATACAGTGTACTTGCTGTTCACTATATCACAAACACACACACATAAACAAATCATTTGAAGCATAGAAGTGGGATACTTGCTTTATTTTTCTTAAATCCCATTCCTTTAGCATTTTAGAAATTTCTTGGGTTTTCTGTTTTTCAAAAATGAGTGCTCTGAAAATATACCCCCAGAAAACCTGTCAGAGGGAGGGTAGAGATGAAGATGGGAAGAGAGGGAGATGTTGGGAGAATGAGACTGTAAATTACACCATCGTGAAATAGAGAACAAAAGCATTTGTTCATAACATTATGAAATGTGGTTAAACCACTTGGGCTTTCAGTTAACCATGATCAAAACTGAAGGGGTTCAAAACTGAATTGATAATCTAAGCACCTCTTAAAATATATGTGTATATATATATATATATAAATAAGATTTTTGTAAGCAAATACACATATATGCATATATATTTATATATCATTTTGCAAATGTTTGTATGTATTATGAGAATTTTGATTTTTACCCATAATAAAAAAAAAAAACTGAATTGAACCAAATTATGATCATTGCTGAAGCTGAGTGATGGGTACATGGGGATTTATTATACTTTATTATATGTTTGAAAATTTCCATGATATAAGGTAAAAAACAAAATCAGTCTAATTTCTAGTCTACGTATTTTTAAAATTATTCCATATGTTATTTTTTTCACATTTGTCCCTTGGTTGGGGTATGTATGGAAGATAGGACAGGGCAAATAATCAAATTACTATAATTCAAAATGAAACATAATAATCAAAAGAAAAGTAGAAAATTCCATGACATATCTGCTAAAGAGCAGATCATACTAAACTGGAAAGGTCAGGAAATTTTTTAACAGGAAGTGGGTTTTGGGATGGGACTTGAAAAATGGTTGGAAGCAGTTTAGAGGGTGTCTGAAGGAAAGGAAGAAATGAGCAGAGGCAGAGAAGTGGAAAAATCCTGTATGTTTTCAGGGAAGAGATGTTGTCCTATGTGGCAGGGTCACAAGGGACAAAGAGCAGCACTGAAAAGCAGGGGCCACACTATAGGATGATTTAAAGACCTAGGTGTTAAACAAGAGGAATAAGGTGCAACACAGCCAATTACTGTTTAAAATTGCTTTTGTGAAGTATGCAATAAATTTTAAAAATAGTACATAAATTGTGTGTGAAGAATTCAATGAATTATCACAACATGAATAATGTAACCACCTCCAAGATCAACAATAAAACATTACTAATACCCCAGAAGTCTCCCTTGTGCCCCCTCCTTATTCTCACCCCTCCTGCTGTCAAACACCACTAGTTTTGAAATTTTCATCAGGAGACTCATATAGTATGTATCCTTCTGCATATGTCTCCTTTCGCTGAGAATTGTGTCTGTGCCATTCATCTGTGTTGTCCAATAACCATGTCTGCTACACTTGCACTGATGTTTAGTATTCCATTGTTTTAAAGTGTGCAATTTATTTAATCTACAATTGATGGACTTTTTTTTCGAATTTGAGCTATGACAAATAATACCGGTATAATGTAACTTTTGCTGCAAGTTTGCACGCATTTCTTTTGGATAGATTCTAGTACTAAAACTGCTGTGTCAGAGGATATGCATATGTTCAACTGATTGGATAATGGCGAAAAGTTTTTCAAAGTGGTTAAAAAATTTACCCTCTCATTGTCAGTATATGAGAACACTTATTATTCTTTATCTTTGCAAACATTTAATGTGGTTATTCTTTTTTATTTTTGTCATGCTACAAAGCTTTTAGAAATTTTTCTGTCTGGGTTTAATTTATCTCCAATAATTAATGACATCAAAAATGTTTTGATATTTTTGTCACTAGCTATCCTCATTTGTGGAGTGCCTGTTTTAGACTCTTAAATATTTTTCTGCTTGGTTGTCTCTCTTGCATTTTATTGATAAGAACTTCCATATTATTTTGATACAAGCCTTTTATTTAGTATATGCATTGCAGATATCTTCTTCTGCTCTGTTGCTTACCTCTTTACTCCTTCAATAGCATTTTTTAATAATTAGAAGTAATTATTGGAAATAAACCTTCTCTAATTAACTACAATAATTTTCCATTGTAATTAATACTTGTATCTTGGTAAAGAAATGATTCCTCATCTCAATGCTGTGAAAATATTCTCTATTTCTAGAAACATTTTCATATTTACCTTTTATCTTCAGACATGCAATTTACTTGGAATTAATTTTTGTGTAATGTGTGAGATAGAGGTTAAATTTCACTCATTTCTATATGAATATCAAATTGAAGACAAACCAGTTATTGAGAAAGCCATTTTTCCCCAAATTTATGTTAAACCATCTTTATCATACATCAAGTAAATGTATATGTATGGCCTGGCTCTGGATTCTCTTTTCTATTTCATTCGTCTTTCTCTCAATTCTTGTGCCATTTTCTTATATACAATACCTTTATATGAGGTAAATAGAAACAGTTTCCTTGAAGCCAAGATTTCTGGTTTCAGATATTTGATAAATTAAATGAAACAGAGAGGAGGAGGAGGAATAGATGACAAAGGAAAAATAGAATGCATTCATTTAATGACATGTAAATATAAGATGGCTATGAGATTTGCAAGAAAAAAACCATTGGCATCTGAAGGTCTGCCGATATTTGGAAGCCTGGACCTCTGCATCAGGACTTAGGGGTTACCAGTTTGTAGGCAGTAAATGAAATCATCAAAGAGAAAGAAATCACCCAAGAAGAATATGCACTTGTGGAAGAGCAGTGTGGTAGGCAGATGGAAATGATTTCCAGTGGCTCTTGCCTTTCTATAATCCCTACCCATTCAGTGTGAACAGAACCTTTGAAGATGGTGAGCTATCACTCTAGCGACTATGTTATGTTATATGGCAAAAAGGATTTTGCAGATGTAATCAAGTTTCCAAATCAGTTGACTTTAAAATTGGGAGATTATTCTAGGAGAGCCTAACCTAATCAGATAATCCCTTAAAACAGTCTGAATTTTTCACGGTGAGATTTGAAACTTGAGAGGAATGTGATGTTGCTAGCTTTGAGATAGAAGGGGCCATGGCACAAGGAATGTGGCTGGCCTCTGGGAGTTGAAAGTGGTCTCACTGACAACTGGCAAGGAAGCAGGGACCTCCATCCTACAACGTCAATAAACTGAATTTGGCCACAAACTGAATGAGCTTGGAAATAGATTTTTCCCAAAACTTCAAAAAAGTAACACAATCCTGCTCAGACCATGATTTCAATCTGTGAAACTCTGAGCAGAGAACCCAGCTATCCTGTGCCTGGACTTCTGAACTACAAAATTGTGATAAAATAAATGGGGAGTTGTTTTAAGCCCCTTAGATTGTTGTAATTTTTACACAGCAATAGAAAACTAATATGAGCAGCTGTAGGGCAAGATAAAAACACTGGCAAATAGAGACTCAAGGGATTAGTGGAAAAGTATCCCATGAAGAAACCTAAAAGAACCATCAGAGAAGTAGCGTCACAAAGGTTAGGGGAGAACTTAGTTTCAAAGAGAGCACTTCCAATAGTGTGAATTTCAACAGACACAGCCAGAAGTATAAGGAGCAAAGAAGTAAAATAATTCAATATGATGATACACTGGTCACCCAAAACTTGTTAGAGTGGCTTTGGTGGAATAGAGTCAAAGGAGCTCAAACAACAGCTACTTGAGCAAAAAACAGAAAGTGAAGCCACAATAAGTGAGTATAGATTTTTCTTTCATGAAGATTAAGAAGAGAAGGGAAGAAGAGAGAGAAGTAGGAACAAGATAATCAACAAAAGACTTTCAGCTGAGAGGTATGAAAATCTACAATAAAATCAAAGTGAATGTAAAAAGGGAGAGGTTGAAGATATAGTACAGAGGAGAATAACTGATGCAGTGAGGTCTCAAAGCAGATGAGGGAAGATGATATAGAAACCACAGATAGAGCAGTTGACCTTAAACAAGAGGAAGGATACCTCAGTTCTGATTTTTAAGGAGCAGTAGTGAGGAAGGGAACAGATATAACCGATTTTGAAAGAAGAAATGGGCATTGGAGGCACCCTAGACCTGGGAAAGTAGAAATTAATATCCTTAGACATAGGACCCAGACTCTAGACCTCTGCAGACCTTAAGCTTATCAGTACCTTCTGCAAATTTTCCAAGTCCTCCTCTAATACTTGGGATTGTCCAGGAACACCAGGTCTAGACAAGTTTAACTTCCTGGTTCCTGGTTACCATAAGTACCTTCATTGAAATTGTCCAAGGCCCCTGGGTACCAGGAGATGGAGCTGGTGGGGCTATCTGGGAAGGTGGGACCTATTACTTCCCTACAAGATACTCTGTGATCCTCTATACATTGCATGGGGTCTACCAGATGTCTCCAAAGCGCTTCAGGCCTCATGTCTTTTGCGTTGTTCTGGGCCCTGTAGTTAGTCTCAGTTCCAGGAGGATGGCCTAGTGAGCAAATTGCTTTTGCTCACTAGCATAATACTTTTTTTATGGGATTGTGTGTGAATGGGATATCAAATGACACTGACATAGTGATTTTTAGTGACACATCAGACACAGGACAAGTTCAGAGCTCTGACTACTGATGGCCCACCATTGACCCTTGAATGAGAATTTCAGGCCCATCCATGTTCTGTATATGATTCTTCCTGTGGCCTACAGCAAACAAGGGTTGTAGGGGTGGCTGTAGAGGTACTTTATCCTGTGTACCGCCCACTGCTGGCACTCAGAGCAGTTATCTCACCTTCCCTACAGGCTCTATGCAATGTGTCAGGCAGTGTTTTGGTGATGATTGCACCTATATACTCTAAAGCCATTAATGACAATAGCACCATAATAACAAAGAGCCTTTCCAATCAATGTGTTCTCTTGTCTCTGGTCAACATGATCATATAATGTTCTCCTCAGTCAGTCTTAAGTTGTACCAGAAGAGGGATGGCTAGTCTCTGCATGAAATGGACAGCTCTAGTTGATTTTCATAAGGTTCATTCACTTATTCTCCCCACTTGTGATATAGCCTAAAGAAATTAAGAAAAGACTATGCTTGGGAGATGTCTTGCTCTATGCTTATGTTATAAGATGCTTTACAGAAATTTAACATGATGATAAAAATAAATAAGACTTGGATTTGTGGTCATCATCAACAAACCACAGTAAGAACCTTCAAAAGAGTTGCTGGAAGCTTGTATTCATGGGTGGCACAAGAGAGGATGTAGCTTCACAAATAATGATGTAACCAACATTAAATAAATACAGGGAACTGCAGAGGCCAGAAGTTATCTACTGTTTTAATATCAACCAGTTCCTAAAAGACATAGTTAACTTCTACTCATGGTAGGAAATATGAAATTAGCCAGAATGGCTCTATTGATAATAAAGAATATAAAATGACACTCTTGGACCTGAAGAAGAAAAGATGATGCCTTGGGAAGCGGCTGTGGCTCAATCAGTGGGGCTCCCGTTTACCATATGGGAGGCCCCGGGTTCGGTTCCCGGGGCCTCCTGGTGGGGGCAGGCCCGCCAGCGCGGCGTGGTTGGCTGACCCAGCGAGCACGGGCAGCAAGGGGGGAATGAATGAATAAATAAATAAAATCTTAAAAAAAAAAAAAAAAAAAAAAAA
>JAKSZT010053887.1:78314584-78345948 GCA_026826555.1 Tolypeutes matacus | reverse complement strand
TAAAAAAAAAAAAAAAAAAAAAAAAAAAGATGATGCCTAGATACTATGAAGAATCTTTGCTTGAACTGATTGGACATTAAACAAATAGCCAGGTGCCTCTTCTCTATCCATTATTCTAAATCTTTGTCAAGAAACCACTATATCTCACATGGGCCCATTAGTTTTGTACTGCTTTTATTAGTCAAATTGTTTCTAACAATAGGAATCCTACCCAAAATAATTTCTCTTGGCCCTACACACTCAATGGGAAGTCCAGAGTGGAGATAATTCACAATTGCTCTCTCTAATTTTATCAGTGAGGTAAAAGTTAAGGTCATCTGCTATATGGGAAAAGTGAAGTATTTGTAAAGGCTTGAGGGGATTAATGAAGATTTAAAACCAACACTAATGGAAACAGGAGACAGAGCTATTTGTGAGCAAATAAAATGGGTCCTAATCAGTTTTAAGGACCTGGTTAAGCAGTGAAACCACAAATATGTATTGATCAGTCTGGATGTTTGAGGAATTTTACCTAGCAATTCTCATCAGCTCAGACATAAGAGCAGAAAAGGCAGATTGTGAGATAAATTATGGGCTGAGGATTTACCAGATAGACATAGCAGAAGGACAAGGATCTAAGGGAAATTAGATAAGATCAAGTGATTAACTATGGGTTTTAGGATGAGTAGTGAAACAAAGTAAGAGAAAAATGAAACAGAAGATTTTGGAGACCAGATTCAGAGTGGAGCAAAGATGGGAGACTTCTGGGATGATGGCAAGGTAAGAGATAAGGAAGAGTCAGGTGCCAGAGTCTCCTATGACTGTGACAAGAAATTGGGCATTTAATGATGTATAAATAGATATCATAAACCTCCTAAGATGAAGTTTCTTGCCATGAAGGCTGATGAGCAATGTTGGTTTAGTTTCCTGTAATTCACTGTAACAAATTACCATAAATTTAGTAGCTTAAAATACATACATTTATCATCTTACATGTCTGGAGGTCAGAAGTACTCAGTCAATTTCCCTGGGCTAAAATCAAGGTGTCAGCAGGCCTTTGTTGTTCTAGAGGCTCTAAGGAAGAGTATTTCCTTGCCTTTTCCAGCTTCCAGAGGCAGCCTGCACTTCCTTTCTGACCTCTGCTTCTGTCCTTACATCTTCTCTCTCTCTCTGACTCTCCTGCCTCATTTTCTTTCTTTCTTTCTTTTTTTTTTTTTTTTTTTCGGTCTCCCTCTTACAAAGGTGCTTATGATAATATTGGACCCATCTGGATAATCCAGGCTATTCTCCCTATCTTTAGATCCTTAACCTAATCACATGTGCAAAATCCCTTATTCCACATCACGTAAAATATTCACAGGTTCTGGAGACTTGGATGTAAACGTCCTCTGAGTGCCATCCTCAGCCTATCACAAATGGTGAATAGAAAGAAAGAATACTTTTGCCTGGAGCACTCTAGGAACATTTGTATTCACAAGGAGTGGCAGATTTTAGTTAGGGAAAGAAAAATAATGAGTTTATTCTGTGTGTGGGGGGGAAGGTTCTGCAGTTAGAGGACTTGGTTTAGCATGGTATGAGGGGCCCAGAAATTAGAGTTGAAAGGTTTGGTAGAGAAGGAGTAGCAGAGGGTGAATTAAGCAAGAGCAACACGAGGTTGAGAGTATGGGAGAGAACAAAAGACAGGAAAGAAGTACTAGTTAGATGGTGACGATGAGTCGCAATCATGTGGAATTATGAGTTACAGCTAAAGGCTGAAACAGATCTCTGGGCCCCATCACAGCAGCCAGGAACTGCAGCAAGAGGAATCTGCAATGGCAGCTTTCAGGTAAAGAGACTGGGCTTTACATTATTTATTTAAATCAGTAAAATAAATTTGCAATGTTTGGAAGGGATTAGTGTGCTTTCTTTCATATTTGCATTGTTTTCTCATTTATAGAAAAGGACACTGTTTTATCACAAACATAAAATTGAAACATTGAAAGTGCTCCTATTTGCTTGAAAATATATACATTTAGAATGGATTCTGAAACTCATGAAAATTATTTCATTATTATGGAGGAAATGTTGTCTATATTTTACATGTTACATAATATAATTATTCTGCAGGCCCAAGTTGAACAGAATGAGAAAGTCAGTACCAATCATGTCAACTTTAAGTAGCTGTTTTGGAAGAAAGTTAAAAACAAAACAAAACAAAAAACCTCTTGTGTATAAATAACTTTTAAAAATCCTAAGTCTTCTGTTTATTAAGCAAATGCTGTCAATAAGTGGCAAGGTATTTTAATAAAGTTTAAACACTGTTATTATTATTATTGTTTTTTAGGAGGCACTGGGAATTGAACCCAGGACCTCATACATGGGAAGTAGGCTCTCAACCACTGAGCTATACCTGCATCCTTATTATTATTTTTTTCCACACCCTCAAAATTGATTTTCTTCAGACAAATTGATCTTCAGTATACTTCATGAACCATGGATGTCGGTTATTATAGGGGACTTAAATGAAGATTCAGGGTGCCATGTCCTCTGACCGCTCTCACTGCTGGCCAAGGGTAAATTTTTCAATCTTTATTGATTTTCATCCAAAATGTTACTGGAGCCAAGTTGTTATATAAGCCTGCTAATATAACCTTAGCTTAAACCCTTTTCTCTCTTAGACATTTAAATGCATTTTTTCTTTCTTTCTTTTTTTTTTTTTTTTTTTTCTGAGAAAGCTAAAACAGAAAAAGAGAAAAATGAGGGAGACTTCCCTGCCTTAAATTCTAGGAGTGCTTAGATGAGTAATGAGATGGTATTATGGGTTGAACTGTATCCCCCAAAAGACATGTTTGAATCCTAAAGCCCAGATCCTGTGAATACAACCTTAGTTGGCAATAGTGTCCTTGAAGATGTTTTAGTTAAGGAGGCCAAACCGGATTAGGGTGGACACAATCTAATATAGGAAGAGGAAATTTGGATGCAGAGAGAGAGAAGATGCCCATGTGACAAGTAGGGCTGAGATTGCAGCCCAGGGATTGCTCGGAAACCACCAGAAGCCAGGAGAGAGGCATAGAACAGATTCTTCATTTGAGCAAGGCCCTGCCGATTCCACAAATTTGAACCTCTAGCGAATCTGAACCTCTAGCCTCCACAACACTGGTTGATATGGAAGGAAGGTGTTAATATGGTAACCCTGGGTAATTTATGCTCTGATTGGCAACAATGTCTTAATTTATCAAGAAAGGGGAAATATATGCATATTTTTCTTATGTAGATATCTTTTAGAATAGAGCTTTTCAAACCATGGATCATTAAATATTTTATGTCTCAACTAGCAATTTTTATAAAATAAAACAGGAATATCTAGAAATCTTTAACAGTTAAAGCATGTATTGTTTCTTGATGTTTTTGTTTCAGTTGCAGTGATTACACATATGTGTGCACACTGCCATGATATAAAATGTATTTCTTACTGTAGATTGATGTCAATATTTGAAAAATACTACCTTACAATCCTGGGGTCCCTGAGGAAAAATGATGAGAATGGAATCCCCCTTGTAGAGGTGAGCTCTGAATTGGACTGCAGGGAAGTGAGGGTCATTAATTGACATTGGGTAAACAGACTCAATCTTGGTAAAATTCCCATGTAGGTATGGAATGAAAATTGCAGGCAGAACCTAAGAGAGGCTGTTGGAAAGTACCTGTGATGGACACATGTCATAAAATCACCCTAATAAGGTTCTGTTTTCCCAAGAAGCACCTTAACTTGTAATACAAATGTCTATCTTTAAAAAGATATACACATTCAGCCATCATTTCACAAAAATGATATGTTTCAATGAATGGTAAGCTTTCCTGTGATTACTAATAAATATAGTTTTAAGAATTCAAGAAGCAGAAGATATCATTCATTTAAAAGTCACTTCTTCCTTCCTTTCAATCTAGGAATAATTGGAAGGTCAGTTTTTAAAAGAGAGGAGTTCATTGATGCTGGTTCTTTATCACTAGATTTAGCCATAAAGTCTAAATCAGGTCTCTTTTCCTGGGGAAGAATGAAAAAGACTTTTTCCTCTAATTGGGGGGATAGGAATACACCAACATAATCCAATCAGCCAAATTAGTGAGGGAACAAAGTGAGGAGTTGACCCTGGAATATAACCCCAGATTCAGGCATAAAGTTTAAACAAGGTCTTTTACTTTAGAAAGAATCAAAAAGACCTTTTTCTTTAATAGGGGGGATAGGAATACACCAGCATAATACAGTTAGTCAAATGAGGGGGGGTGGGGGGCAGAGGAGGCAGAAAGTTAAGAGTTGACCCTGGCTCTCACTATTTGGGCAATTCACTACTCCAAAATTAGCCTTCTCTAATGCTGTTTTCACAAACATAACTTCTTTAGGAAATCTTTATTTTGCAAATCTCTTTGAAACATGTGCAACATGTATATGTTATGTAAGAAGCAGAACATTATGCTTATACATTGGAAATTAAAATAGATTCTCAAGGAACTGCAGAGATTTTTTAAAAATGTACTTAAAAGTTGTTCAGGTATAATAATCTGTGTCAATAATAGTAAAAAAATTAAGTAAAAGTAATTTAATGTGTTAAATGTCCCACCTTGACTAATTAGTAGATTCAGAATGAAAGGTCTGATTCAAAGTGTTAATGAATATTTTAACAGTACTCATATATGATAATCCACAAGGAAATTACCAGTAGAGCTGAGTGTTGAAAGAGAGCTGCAGAATTCTTTTATAGCAAGTTCCTATACTTTAGAAATACCATAGGAAATGGGCAAAGGCAAGACAAGTAGCTACTCGAGAATCAATAGAAATGGAATATGAGAAGAAATATACCCTTTTAAAAAAGAATGTTTTAATTACCACTTCTAGTTTAACTTCTAAAATATTTAAATTTAGGCTGGAAAAAAAATGGACACTTCATTACATTTAAATCATATGTACTCAATCTCACAAACTTCTAAACAAAATAACACAAGTCTGGGGTTTATTTAGCTTTGGACTCAAATTTCCCAAAGACTTCTATCTGGTTCTGTCACTGGAATGTTATATCTTAACTTATTTCTCTGGAAGTAAAGGGAAGAAAAGATAATTATGATAATTCATCTATTCTTTGGAGATTAAACTCACCGGTAAAACACAGTGGTAATTATCATAACACATATCCTTTCTGGAGGACCTAATGATTCTCTATTTCTTCCTGCTGCATTCCTCACTGCACTGATATATTAGACCTCCTGGTAAGGTAGGAAAAAAGCATCATCATATTGGAGGACCACCCCAAGGTAGCCATTATAGTCCAGGGTATAGCTGTGCTGGCCTTCGTCTGTATTTGTGTGCACCGAGCCTTTGCCCCCTCAGGGCCTTCCCTTCACATTCTGGAGTTGGCCGCAGATAATAGTGGTCCACAGTCAGAAAATCAGCACCTGCCAATCAATCCTCACCCTTATTGATATCAAGTATGTGAAAGACAGTGCCAGCACTTAAAGGAGGAACAAAAAGGCTAATGATAAAGAATATTGATTGATCTGTTAATATGTACCAGACAATATGGTTAGCTCTTTACATGCATTCACTCATTTAATACTACCAACAACCCATTATACCAATAAACCAATTTTATATTAACAGAAAGCTGAGAAACTGAGGGTCAGTAAAATTTTCCTCAGTTAGTAATTGTTAAATTCCATAATTGACTCAATATGATAATAAAATCTACAGTCAACCCATACTCTATACTCTTTAACAATAAGGAAAAATATTGACTGGAAATTATATTGGCACTTAGAATGTGAGCAAGGAATGCCTAAATATTCCAAACCAAACCCAGAAACCTAGAAAACATATCATGAAGGCTGCCCCATTAGCTGAGATGTTGCAGAGCATCAGTACCGTAACTTGTATCCTCCACACTTGCTGGGGCAAGGCTGTGTCCCATCACAGACCTTTGCAACACTTAGTAAAGGGATAAAGGAAAGAAGGAAAGAAGGACCATGAACATGAGTCCAATGAAACAGAATCAGATCTACCAAGACTCCAGATATTGGGTATCAACCGAAAGTACATAAATAAGTATGCTAAATATATTTAAAGAGATAAAAGAAATAATTCTAAGTATGTATAAGGAACAAGAGACTATCAAATATGACTGGATAGATTTGAAAAAGAGCAAATGGAACTTCTGTAAATAAAAATTATTAGCATGGAACTTAAGCATATTCTAAAATGCATAGAGAAGAGCAGAGGGACAAAATTAGCTAACATAATCCTCAAGTTATCAAAACTCAAATTATCAAATTATCACAACAATTATCAAGACATGTTAAAATGCTCTAATATTTAAAATGCATGTTAATGTTACACAGAGCTGGGCAAAGACTACTGCAGTTGGATAGAGAGCAGAGATACAGAACTATTCAAGTATAATATCTTAATATGACAGTGAAGAATTGCACATCAAAGGGGAAAAGATGGTATACAGTAAATAATGAGGGGACAATTGGTTATGTCATGCACAAAAATAAATACTGAATAGATTCATGATTTAAAGGGGAAGTCCAAAATTTTAAAACTTTAGTAATTCTTCAAGGAATTTATTATCTTGAGAAGGGAAGGATTTCCTAAACAAGACACAAGCACTGCAATCATTTTTTTAATTTGATAAATTTTACTAAATAAAATTAGAAATTTCTGTTTATCAAACTGCTCATAAAGAAATGGAAAGATACATCAGAAACTGGGAGAAGATATTTGCAGCACATGTACACAACAAAAGATACTTAGAACATGTAAAGAACTTCTTAAATCTGTAAGGAAAAGACAAATACTCCAATAGAAAAATAAGCAAAAAATATAAGCAGTCATTTCACAAAAAGCAAAACTCAGATCACCCATGTTACAGAGAAGGTGAGTTTGTCCCCAGCAGTTGAAGAGGGTGGATGTTCCAGCCCAATGTTCAGGGAAAGTTTTGCTGCAACAGGCTATAGAGATGGTGGAGCACATTCCCCAAGGGTTGGAGAGAGTAAGGTCAACACCCCATAGGTCTGAGAGGGGTGAGCCTGCCCCCCATAAATTAGGGAAGGCCAGATTGCCAACTCATTGCTCTGAGAGGGTTAGTCTGTAGGCCAGAGATTAGGGAGAATGCTGCCTTCCCTGTACTAAGGGGGTTGAGACTCTACCCCAATGATTGGGTAAACTGTCACCATCACCCCAATGCTTTTGGAAGGTGAGGTCTGGATCTTGGTCACCAGCAGATGCTTGATGAGGGTGGAACCAAGAAAATGGCCATTGGGCAAGCCTACAGAAAGGGTGGGTCCTCATGAGGCCCCAGGGAGAAGAAACCATTATCTTGAGAATGACTCTCAGACTTTGAAATCTAATGAAGCATGCCCTGCAGGTTTTCAGAACTGTTCTGGAACCATGACTCATGTTTCCCTCCCAATTTCTCCTTATGGTGATATAAATGTTTACCCTATGTCTGCCCATTTGTATATTGGAAGCAGATAAATTGTTTTGTAAGTTTCAGAAGTCTACAGCCAGATGGGACTTTGCACCAAGGCAAACTATATTTCTTTAAACTAATTGTGATATAATTTTGTACTTAGCATTGTACTGACTTAAGATTTTTTTTTTTTAATATTGTAATGTCTTCTTGGAATTCAGAGGGTGAAATGTAGCAGTTTGAAACTGTTTATGAATTCCAAAAATAGATATTGGATTGTATTTGTAAACTGATCTGTTCCTCTGGGTGTATTAGATTGTATTAGATTCAGAGGTTTCATTTTTACTCTATTAAATCAAGGTTAGGGCTTTTATTTGACTATGTCATTGGGGTATGCAGGGTTGAGTCTCCACCCCTGTGGTGGGGATAAAACAGACACTCACACAGAAGAAGACACACAGAGAAGCAGACACAGAGAAGATACACAGAGGATCCTACAGCACCGGGAAGAGAGATGAGCCTGATAGTCTACAGCTGACCTTGTGAAGAGACCAGAGCAGCTAAACCCAGAAAGAAATGAGTCCCAGGGAGAAGGACAAGCTTTATGCCAGCCTACAGCTGAGATCAGAAGAAGCTGGGGCCACGGAGCCTTAAGAGGCTGGGGTGATTGATCCTGACTATCAAGGGGAAAGGACTACATCTACATAATGGGGGTAAAGAAGAATTTGCCCGAAATACAGGAGATCTCCTATGATATCTCTTAGTATTGCTATGTCCTGTGATTAAATTCAATGGAAAATTGCAACAATCCAATCCAGGCAGGACTAACAATGGACCAGAATCTTCAGGAATGAAAGTTCGGATCACCTCACAAGGCAAAGAACCAAGTCCAGCTAAGATGCTTGCTGAGGGGAAAGGGAACGTGCAATTTGAATGGGTAGAGGAAGAAGGTTGTGATAAATACAAACCTTGATCATGTGACCAGTATTGAAATGAGGACTGTATTTCTTCCTTGTTTTGTTGAGAATATTTTTATATGTACATAAAATGAGTATCTTTGTTTTCTTCCCTATCCTTTCCCCTTATCATATGACATAAGTAGTATTGGTTTCATGTTGTAGTAATCAAGGGTATCAAATTTAAGAGTGAATATTACTCCAGGACTTGAACCCTATTCTAGAGGTATTTAATGTGTTTCCAGTTGTAAGCAGGACAGTTGAGTACTGTTAGATGAAAAACATATATATATATCTGTTATTTTTATATAGAGATTCAGTATTGTTTAAGGTGATATTTATGACTGCAAAGTTGACAGGGTATGGACGGTGGTGGTTAGGCTAATGTGTCAACTTGGCCAGGTAATTGTGCCCGGTTGTTTGGTCAAGCAAGCACTGGGCTAATTGTAATACAAGGGCATTTCATGGACTTTAATTGTCAGTAAGTTGGTTGCATAGATGGCTGATTATATCTACAATCAACTAAGGAGATTGCTGTCAGCAAAGAGAGATGTCTCAACCAATTCATTAGGCTTTAAAAGGAGAAGTGATTTCAGCATTAAAGGAGAGAATTCCCATCTCTATTTCAGATAGCCAGCATCTCCTGGGGAACTCATCAAGGATCTTCATCTGAGTCCCTGGCTTGCAGCCTACCCAATGGAATTTGTATGTGTGCATCCTCTTGCTCACTTGATACAATTTTATAAAATCTCATATTTACAGATATCTCCTGATGTTTCTGTTTTCCTAGAGAACACTGACTAACACAGTCTGTTATTCCCACTTGTTTCTGTCTTTTTATCTTATCCTGTTAAGTCTAGCCTGTAATGACTTACCCTAAGGTTAGGCTTTATTTATTTATTTATGTAATTCTACTGTCCATCCTCAACTCTGTCCTTTGATTCCTTGCATTCCCACATGGAATCGTGTCTGATCTTCTGTATCCTATATCCAAACTTATTTATTATATGTGTGTCAGAAGAAATTTAACTGCTTCAAAGATCTGTAGTAAACATGTGCCCAAACATTTACATATTGAACCACATAAAATTTTATTATATTTCACTTTCTTTTATTTCTCCTTTGTATTAGAGTTAGCTTATTACACTGATTTTTTTTTAATTGTGTTATTAGCTATGAATTTCATTGCCAGATAATGAAATATTTAATTGAAATCTGTGTGGTGTGTAGACAGGTAGTAATTTCCTTATGATTTATTTTACCTCTCACATATGCCATGTGAATTTGTTTTGTGTGAAATCTTTCATAATAAGAAAAAAAGAAAAGAAACCTTTCCTTTTTTCAGCACTGTAGGAGCAGCATGAGTAAAACTGCCTATGGATGAGGGGTGGGGTGTCTGGATACACGTGAGAGACAAAACAAGGGAATAAATGTACACTCCTAACAACAAGGGAGAGGACCTTCCACATCCTTTCCCATTCATAAAATTCCCACCTACATCTGGGTAATTGGCTGCAGATGGAGATTGAGGGCCAGTAGTTGCAGCTTCTAAAAAGCCATAAAGTCCTGCCTTTTCTTACTCCTCCATGGAAATGGTAAACTAAGAGTGATGTAGCAAGTTTTGCCACCATAGATTTCATGTGAGAATCAGCACCTCACATACCTGAACTCTCATTCTGACAAAATCTCTGCTCAATTTACCACAGCATAGCTGAAGGGTTCACCTGAGGAGAAATTTGGAAAAGCCCACTGGCAAAACAATGCATGAGCAGACCTTGTCTATGACAAGACTCTGGAAGTTGGTACAAGAACAGGTAAATGTCAGGGATGCCATAAGGCAGCTAAGACCATGTCAGGGAATTTTGAAAACTTAGGACCCAGATTCCGGAACTGACTTTTAGAGCTAAAAACATTCATCACCTGGAATAATGTCACTCAGTCCCTAAGAGACCAAAATAAGGATCTTGGAGCACAGAAGTATGACAAAGTTATATTTCCTGGAACTGATTGTAAGGTGATTGAATTCAATGGGAAACTGCAACAACCCAATCCAGGCAGATAGGGCTCAACTACAGTGAAAATATTTGATTCCTGGCTGCACAATTGAACCATAGTGAATAAGGCAGAGAAGTGATAACGTTTACTAGAACTCAAAAGTATGGTTTGCCATTGATAAACTACAATGTGGTTAACCTAATCGACAAAATTGACCTTACAATTATGTTTGCCTGACATTTTATCATGTTTTTGCCCCCAGATTATATGGTTTACTGTGGTAAATGGAAACCAAAAGACAGTGAAAGAAGAAAATATTTTATTATAAAGGGATCTTCAGGACAGAAAAAAGAATTTTTTATTTTGCTTTATGTATTATTTCCTTTTGATATAATCACAGTAAATTATTAGATTTAAATAAATCCTTCCACTACCAACACTGAATTCTTTTATGTGGCTTGCTTTAAATCTAGTGAATATCTGAATTTTTGCCTTAATATTGGAAGTATTTTACTGGGACATAGAGAATTTTCAAATATTTTAAAATATAAACCAAAGGTTTTTTCCCTTTAATAATCTATTAAAAAGGAACAGATTCTATGAAATAAATATAGATTTAGTTTCACTTCCAAGTCAGAAGATTATTTCCTATGAAGAACATTTCCCAAATGTTCAGAATTCCACTTTGACAGTTTAGCTTTGAGTATCAGAAGAATAGAATTGCAAACAGCTTTGAGATTTGGGAACTAAATTAGGGACTTCTCTCCACATTAGTGTCTTGTAAAATTTTCCAAATGTTAGACTCAAACTCTGCAAGAAATCTCTATTCTTAACAGCTTTGAATATCCAAGCAGTTTTCCTTGAGAGGAAAGAAAGATATAGGATTAGTTTGTTGAACAGACATGTTTTCTGTATTCAGGTAATTAATTACTCACAAAATTTTATAAGAAGCAAATTAGGAAACTTCAGTTATCCATTTGACCCATACTGTATTAAATAAGCTCCTGCTGTAGAATTTGCCCAGTACTACACTCATTGCCAAGTTCAGCTGAGAGTATACAAGACCAGGATCTGTGTGAATGTTAAATGAAATTACTTAAGAGCATGCAATTATTCACGATCTACATTTTTCAGTCTTCCTAAAAGCTGCCTGTAAGCCAGAGCACACTAATATTAAGATAGGACCATGGTATCACATTTACTGTCTATTTAGTGCAACTGAGTATTTAATGCTAAGTCCTGTCAAGCTAAACACTAAAAATTTAAAACTTAATAACAATACAGGTGAAGGGTACATGCTTTTTTGTTTCTTTCCCTCAAAATCAAGGTTGTTCAAATCTTGGCTTTGCCCCCCATTGGCTGGTGGTCTTTGAGTGTGGTTATGTATGTGTCTCAATGTATTTATATGCAAAATGAGTGTCTGAGTAGAGGATATTTGAGGGCCTTCATGTCTCCATAGATTCACAACCACAGCATAGGCTGTATTGTTTGGCAGAGGCTTTACTTCCTATTTATAACGAGAGTAAACAACTATATTAGAGAAGTACAGAGTACTTTAAGAAGGAAGGGGAAGTTGAGGTTGGTTGAAGAGGGTATGTGAGAAAGAAGACAAAATAAATAAATTATAGCTCTCTTTTATAAATGAACATATCATTGGGGTCTTTCTCTATAATGTGGACTCTTTATGTTAAAGAAATTCAAATCAGAAACTGATTTTCGTGAAGATAGGCATAGAGGCAATAGACAGAAGACAGAGGCAAGGAGAATTCCAAACAAGAAATCAAGAATTTCCCTTCAAGTTAAAATTACAATATACATAGCCTTCAAACATTCCCAGAGCTTGAAACAAGTTATGCCAATAATTTATTTTACATAATGTATTGTAGATACATTGTAGATACTTGTGGATGCTTTCTGTCAAAAGAAAGGAAAAAAGAAAAAAAAAAAAAAGCTTTCTTCCACATTCAAGCATGTACCTGAACTAACTAAAGTGCTGAAAATAGAACTTCCAGGGTGGGGAGTTATTTTAAAAATACTCTCTCCTTCCACATCCAAGCATTGTTCTTGAACTAACCAGCCCTGAAAATGTAACTTCATTTGGGATTGGAGCTATTTAATTTGTATCTTTGTAATAGCAATGTAATAGCAGTGGAGCAAATAATGAATTGAACTTTGCAGGATTAATTTTATGGGGATCCTGAGTCCCAAATGTAGTATTTTTAAATAAAGAGAGAGTTGCACAAAGAAATCTGTGGTGACAATCAGTGAACACATCTTTGCAAATAGGCAAAGGTCTATTTGATTGAGGTCTGCCTTAATCCACAGTAGGTTGAAAGATGATTCCTATTGGTTCAGAGGCTCTAAATGAGATATAAGAAAAGGAGTGGTAAAACTTGATGTACCCTAAGAGAGTGCTGCTCGTTAATTAAGTAGTCACTATGCACATTCAGAATAGCATCATTTGAGGGTTACCTGATGGCTTTAATAGCAACATTAAGAGTCTGTTCTCAGAAACGGACTCTTAACATAATAAATAATAAATGAATAAAGGAAGAAAAATTGCATTTATTATATGCCTACCATGGGTCAATCACTATGTGAAATGTTTTGCCAGCATTTTCATTTCATTCTTATGTTGCTTTCGAAGTATAAGAATTTCCGTTTACAAAGATATGAATTTGTCCCAGACCACACTGAAGTAAGTGGGGCAGGGCTGGGATTTGAGATCAGGCTTCTCTGATGCAAAAGTCAGTATACTTGCACTCTGTATTGTAAGCCTCTGTGGTCACAGCTGTAAAACTACAATGGGAATAATTTCTCAAAAATAAAAAGCCTATTCTTTCTAATTAATTATTTTCAGGTGAGCTAGTTACTAGCCCCTGCCTCTTGGTCTGAAAAATGGAGACAAATAGTTCTTTCCTGCTTGATAGGCATGGTCAGGTACTCAATTTAGTAGAATTAGTGGAAAATTTATCCAATATAATAAGATGGATATTTTGAGGGTCCTTAATGCTTTTATGAAGAGAATTTTAATGCTTACCATTGAAGCTCAAGTCCACTTCCAGTTCAATATGCTATTCTTAGGTGTGTCTCCACTGAGTTCAATATCATTTGGATCCAGAATTTTATCTGAAGATGAGTAATGAATTGGCTGCTTTACAAATGTAACGTGAGCTCAAAATATGATTATTAATTTTATCAATAGGTCTATTTTGTCAGTATTAATGTTTGTGTGTGTTTCATTGCTGTACTCACCCTTTTCACTGATTTTAAGCATGTCAGTGTTATATGAAAGCTGTATACAGGCTAAGCCTCAATATTTATTCCACAGTTTGTTAATCTAGAAACCCTAGGGCATTTAATTCTAATTCTTGATAAGTCAAATAATTGAACTTAACAACTCATAAGGAAAAATATTTGAAAATGTGGCCTCAGCATATTGATCATGATGGACTACTTTATGCCATGGTAACAAATTAACCCCTAAATCCCAATGATTTAGCAAAACAAAAGATTTTTTCTTGCTCATGGTACATGTTTCTCACAGTTTGGAGAGGGTCTGTGTTCCACATAGTCAGGCAGGGATCCAGAGTGCTGAGGCACTTGTAGCTGCACTATCTGAAATGCAGGGAACTCTTGGTTACTACGGCAGAGCAAAGAGGAGATGGAGAATCCTTTGTGGGCTTTTCATTGCTTTAGCCCTGTGACATAGGTCACCTCCAGTAACATTTTATTGGCCAGAACTGGTTATAAAGCACTGCCTAATCGCAATGATGTCAGGAAACATAAGAGAGGTCTGCTGTTGCAGACACACAGGAACCATTTAAGTCTCTACTGTGTCTAACTAAACTAGTTTCATGAGCCCAGTAAAATACAATATGTTCTTTAAAGTCATTGCTAGCAGCACAAATCATTCTCAAAGATATTTGCTAAATTCACGTGGGAATTTCACATCTCTGCTTCTTCCCTATTTAAGATATGTTACAGTGCCATAACCTGCACAGTTTTCCTATGACATTGGTCATAATAAGCCACAATACAATGTATAAAAACTGGAACTTGTAAAGATCAAATAAATGCCCTAAAGTAACAAAGCTATGAGGTCGTGAAGTTGTGACTTTAAAGTGGGCCTCTCTGAATACAAAAACTTTATTTCAACTAAAATGGGCTTCCTCCCTATCACAACAGAATTAGATCTCTGCAGCTTTGAAGGAGATAAGCATGGACATTTTCTTTTCCAAGTCCAAGTTCCTTCCCAATTTAAATTAACTACCAGATCTCAGCCATAACAACATTGCTAGAATAGCTGATTTCTTTTCACACCTTGAAATCTACCATGCCATGCCAATCTACCATGGTTCTAGAAACAAATCACACCCCATATAAGAAACTGAGCTTTATTTAGTCAGAAGATGAGGTGAAGTAAATAGTCCTTACACTAAACATGGTCTTTAGTAGAAATTTACAGACTTCCTTTATGTAAGGCAATATATTTTTCTGTGTATAGTGTTCTTACTTCTCCAGGACATATATCTGAAAACTCTCATTTTCAAATTCCTTCTTGTAGAAATAGTAAGGAGATGTCATTCTCCATTCTTTCATTCTTTTGGAATTTGCAGGAAAACTTAACTAAAATTCAGGAAATAAAAGAAAAGTTTATTAGTCTTCCAAATATGAAAATTGAGTTGTGTTTAATTTAGTTAAAGTCAAAGTTTATCCTCTAATAAAAGAAATATATATATATATATACATGTCATTTAAGTTTTGGGACAGATTTATGTCTACAATTTTTATATTCTATTTAATACCAGTAATTCTTTAAAAACTAAACTGTGTTCTGAAATGATTATTATGAGCAAGAATTATAATGATATGTAAATCACTTCAAACCATTTGAAACAAAGAATTGCCAAGAAATTGATTTTTTTTTAAATTTTTATTTATTTATTCCCCTCCCACCTGCCGCTTGTGTTCGCTGTGTCCATTCGCTGTGTGTTTTTGTGTGTCTGCTTGTCTCTCTTTGTTGCATCATCTTGCTGCACCAGCTGTCTATGTGAGGTGTGCGGGCTGGCTTGCCTTCACCAGGAGGCCCCAGGAATCGAACCCAGGGCCTCCCATATGGTAGACGGGAGCCCAATCACTTGAGCCACATCTGCTTCCCAAGAAATTGATTTTTAAACATATTTTTGATTATAAATTATCTCTCCTTGAAATTGACCTTTGTGATTAGGAATATCAGCTAATCCATGTTTTATTTTCTTGATTTACAAATCAAATTATTTCCAGAGCCCTAGGAAATAAATGTTCAATGTCTAATATGTTAATACTTCACTTATGCAGAGACCACTTATCTAGTAACTTTGAATATCCAGAACCCAGAAAAAGCAGAAAGGTTTTGGACCAGCTTAACTAGATAGCACAAAATATGTTCATTTACTTTTAGAAGGTTCCATCTGGAACATACTCAGAGCCTGTGTGCTCATATTTTAGATATAATTTTTACTGTGTCAATAATGTGATTTACCAATGTCATGAATTGGAGGAGGGACATTTTAAAAGGAGAGAGGGTTTATATTGGCAGGTAAGCTTCACTTGTTTTATATCCCTCCTTTTGCTAGATATGTAATTGTAGCCAGAGTAAGAGTCAAAGGCCAAAGGCTGAGCCTTGTTTCTGATGGAAGTGCACAAATAATGCTGGGATATTTTTCTCTTGACAAGTATACCATGGTAACAGTGTGGTGATCCAGAAAGGGGTAGAGGTGAATAGATTTGGATAAGGCACTATGGGAAAGACTGAGGCTTGTAGGATGCATTGGGCTGATTGAGGGGAATCAGAGTAAGAGGTTGAAATAGAAATCATAAAGAATAGCACTGAGGTCAAACCAGCAAATTTTTTTTTTTTTTTTTTTTTCTAGAGCCTCAATTGTGTACAAGGGTATGCGTGACAGAGAACAAAACCTTAAAAGGACTGACAATTTATAACTAAATTCACAAAAGAGCATTTATGTCCTCCTCATGATTTTCTAAATCAAGACAAAGAGCCTCCAACACTCTGACATCAAGATGAAAAATGTGTATTCAGATACTGCATTTACCTTTTCCTATCTGCACTAAGTTCTGTCCTTTCCGATAAGCCAGTAAGTAATCTAATGTAAATTTTGTTTTTGTTCTTTAAAAAACACCTCTTTTTATGGACAGGAAAATGGTTAGAAGCTGAGTCAAGGAAAAAAGTGAATGGGAAGGCTTAAGCTTCCTTGTACGTGAAAAACAATAATTTGTGATTAATTAAAAGAATATTATATTTTCTAATAATTCCTGAAGTGTTCTGAAGATATAAAAATCTGTCATAAGGGGAAAAAAGTGCCCTTTTGGTATTGTTTGAATAGGGCCAATCCTTTTACTATTAATATCCAGAATATATGGATATGGATATAAATCCTTTGATGTTTGAAGGTATTCAAATCATGTGAACTGTTAAGACAGGAAAAATTTAAAGACATTCTTTAATGGTAAAGAATAGTAAAGATATTTAAGTAGATAAACATTTAAATAAGTAGTAAAGAATAACCAATACATTCTTAAAAACAAAAAGAAACTTGGTGAAATATAACTATAAAGAAATGCAAGAACATGATTGTCATTGAATCTAGAAAGTGGTTACTTTTCAGGATTAGTAAGAGAGAGGAGGGAAGGTAGAGGATATATTTGGGAAGAGATACAATGGATGTTTCTGGTCATTGCCAATATTCTATTTCTTGGGCCAGTTGGTGGTAAATCATTGGGGTCTGTTTTCTATATGTGTGCATATGTGTGTACTTACCTCTATGTTATTTCATCATTTTAAAAATTAGTTAAAACATCAGTGTTCCCAAACAGTATATTGGTGACTTGTTAAAGAATTTAAGTATATATTATAATAATTATAGAATATTAATTATATTATGTATATTATACTAATTTTATTAATTATATTATTTATATGCTGATAAATTTATAGCCATAAAGGTTTTTCATTTAAATTTTGATAGAAGAATAAGATTTGGGTAAATACATTCATAACCACTGGTGCACTGTCTTTCATTTCTTCCTTCCTTTTTCAGGGACTTTGAGTCTTCTTTTCCTCATCACTTTTCCCTCTCCAATGAGTCATTTTCCATAGCAGTCTAAGTATGTTGTAATATTGCTCATTTGAAATGAAACAATATAAAAGCAAACAAAAAACCTCCCTTGTCCTTTGACCTGACAATACCTTCTAAAAACCATCCATTTTCTTTCTTTCACTTCCGAGCAAATCTCCAAAAAGACTTGTATAGACTTGCTGGAAATAAACTTCTCCCATTCTTTCTGGAACCCATTTCAGTAAGGCTTTCATCACTATTCCACTAAAACTGCTCTTGTCTGTTCACCAAAGACCTCCATATTGTTAAATACAATTGTCAATTTCTAGTCCTTTCTTGTTCAACCTAACAACTGCTTCAGAGACAGCTGATTGATTACACCTTCCTCCTTGAAACACTTCTCTTGAACTCTCAGACACCACTCATTCTTGGTTCTCCTTCTATCTGACAGGCTGCTCTTTCTAGGTGTCTTTTACTCTCCTCTTCTGAACCTTTTAGCACACTCATACTTGTGAGTATTAAATAAATTTTTGATAAATGAATAATTGAATGGATGAAAAGACCACAACACAAACTATAGTGCCAATGTCAGCAGTCATTTCTTTAGACTAGGTTTTCAGGGATCATCCATGGTAAAAGTTTTGATCAATTTGTGCTTTGTTTAGTTTTTAGTTATAATAAACTTAGTGGGCATATTTCTGATTTCATCTGGCTAATTTAATCCTAAACTGCCTTGTCCCATTAGAAATTATTATTTCTATTTTAATCTTACTCTACATCATACTTCTATAAAAATACAAGATTAAAATTCAAAGAATTGCTTCAATTAAATAAGCTCAAATTGTATCATTTTATGACATTCCCATTTCCACCCTTTTATCCTGTGTTTTTCACTGCCTTTAAAGTTTCTGTTTTCATTGCCTTTAAAGTTTCCCTTGAGGCCAGGGAACACTTACTGCCTATAACTGGGCTCAGTCATACTCTTGGCAAGAATCTAAGAAGGGTGGAGAAAAATGAGAAGAGATGGTTCATTTTGAGAAATCAGCCTCTACTTTCCCCATACAAAAGTATATCCACCAATTTACCAAACATTTATTGAGCACCTATAGGGTTCGAGGTACTTGCCAAGGGCTAAGGAAACAAGGACTGAAAGTTATTCCTACCTTTAAAACTTCATATTTTTTGATTGAGTCAGAAACAATTCATTATAGAGTTAACAATCTGTTTTATTATAAAACAGTATTCATAACTTGGAAAAGACACAAAAGAGATTAAGGTTATTAAGTGTTATTTCAATGAAGTGCTGGACTTAACTCTCTATTGACTGGGCTAGTTTACAACTCTATAAGGGTAGATATTAATTTATAGACTTTTGTCCAGCAGAATTACAAATAATTCCTGTCTGGGGGAACAAATAACTACAAAGGTTTATTTCTCCTTATGACATTAACCAGTTTTGTAAGCTAGAAAACTTATCTTAATCCTCCTTTATTAAACTTCACATGTATCTGTAACAGTGGTTTGATGAAGTCAGCTCAGGCTGGGTCAGGGAAAACAATTGTTTAGTTTTCAGGAATTTTAACAGCTGGTTGACTGACTTCATGTTGATAACTTGAAATCAGCCATGGTAGGAATACTAGTACCATAAGAAATGGACAAATACTTCAAATCAAGGATTGGTTTGTTTGTTTCCTGGAGATCCAGTCAAACCTTTTTAAAATCTAATTGAGGGAGTGGATGTGGCTCAAATGGTTGAGTGCCTGCTTCCCACACAGGAGGTCCCAGATTCGGTCCCTGGTGCCTCCTCAAAACAAACAAAAAAACGACAAGCAAACAAATGGAAAAACCAACTCAGGGAAGCCCATGTGGGTCTGTGGTTTTGTTTTGGGTTCCCAAAAACCCCGCCCCGCCCCCCTACCCCAAAAAAAAAAAAAAAAAAAAAAAAAAAAAACTCTTTTTGGTTCCCATATTAATTGATGATTTAAATAAGTTTTGGCCTATGCTCATTTTATATTTTTATAAAAACCATGGTTTTATAACCTTTTAAAAATTTAACAGTTGAATATCAGTTGCCTTTTGCAGGAATTATTTAGCCATCATTCTATTGTGTGAATGAAGATATCGATTTGCAGTCACTGAAGCAAACACAGAGAGTCTGCTATAGGATGACATCTGAAAGGTTACAATTGTGACAGTTCATCTCAGCCAAAGGAAAAGAATAGGCAAATAATATACACTTTCCATAATGATAAATTCACCAACTTTTTCAAAGTAAGGTCTAATTCCCTTTTAATGTATGTGTTGATTGCCAAGAAATTAGCCTTTTTTTAGTGTGCTCTTAACTATGACAATTTTTGAAATTTTAAATAAGAGCTTTGTTGGTCCCTTCAATAAAAGTTTAAAAAAAATTATTCTGGTCCAGGTTTTGCCATGGCATCCCACTAAATTCATTTTTCATTTTTACAAAGCAGTAAAAAAATATCAACTTGGAGACCTCCAAAACTCTTATGAGATAATCAGATATAGGTAATTTTATCCTCATTTTACAGAGAAGGAAACAAAGGCCCAGGGCATTAACTTGAGAAAATTCACGTACTGACTATGGTAGATAAAATCATGTAGCAAAACAAAAGACATGTTCTTAGTCTTAATCTACGTACCTGTGGGTTATTATTCAAAATAAAAACATTTTGAAGATTTTATTATTAGTTAAGGTCTTAATCCTATTACTAGAGGCCTTATAGAGAAGGCCACAGAGAAAGAAGCCACAGAGAGCAGCCAGAAGCTGGAAGTCAAGGGCACTCAGAAGAGAAGGAAGAGGACAATGCCATGGGCAATGCCATGTGACATAAAAAACAAGAAACTCTGGGAAGTGGGTGTGGCTCAAATGGTTGGGCTCCCGTCTACCATATGGGAGGCCCTGGGTTTGGTTCCCAGGGACTCCTGGTGAAGGCAAGCTGGCCCGCACCCGCAGAGAGCTGGCGCAGCAAGATGATGCAACAAAAGGAGACAAGCAGACACAGAGGAAATTCGTAGCGAATGGGCTCAGAAAGCAGACAATGAGCACAAGCCGCACGGCAGGGTGGATACTTAATTAACTAATTAATTAATTAAACTAAACAAGGAACCCCAAAAATCACTAGCAGCCAGCCCCAGAATGCCACAGTCTTTAGGGAGAAAGCATTACTTTGCTGACACCTCAATTTTGGACTTCTGCTAGCTTCATAATTATAAGCCAATAAATTTCCAATTTTTAAGCCAACTCATTATATGGTATTTGTTTTAGCAACCAAGAAACAAATATCCAGTCCTAGCAAACTAAGACAGTGACAGAGCAGAGATTCCAACCCAGACTTTGTGACTTCAAATGTAGTGTTCTTCCAGAGATTCTGGGTGGTTTTGAAGAGGGGGTGATTTGATTGTGATAGTCTGTAATGCAGAAAACCAAATAGAGATGACTGAAAATAATATAAAATAATTTTATATCACTGTCAAGTTAAAACTAGCTAGTATACAGCTAATATCAAAATTACAGGACCAAGATTGAAGCTAAATTTAGGTTCCTAAATTGTTTTATTTTCCATACATATTCAGTTAATAACTTATCACTGCCAAAATATGGCAAGCAGAGAAAACATTGGGTAATTCAAGATGCTTAGTTTGTGTGTTCAGATTTTTAATTTGTGGATTTGCCCAGGAACAAGTTGCTGTATCTTCAAAAGAAAAGGCAATATTTCTTAGCCATAGGATAAATTAGTCCCTTGAGTTTCTTTATAGTTTGGCCATTAGGCAGCAATTCTTTATTTTATTATGAGGTTTTGCATAACCAATGGAATTTTGTTTTAAATCACTATTGTGTTTTTCACAGTTGGATGTTAATTATGGTTTTGGAAATAGAAGTCTAAGAAAGCTGAGTCATTTCAAAGCTTTTCATTGAGTACAAATGTTTTTGGTAGCTAAGGTAATCTCGGGGAGGCTCTTTGATGAGATCCTTGTTGTTTAAGATTTTTGGAAAGGAGAATTTTTAAAAAGCACCTCTTAAAATATATTTATATATATACATAAATAACATTTTTGTAAGCAAATGCACATATATGCATATATATTTATATATCATTTTGCAAATGTTGGTATGTATTGTGAAAATTTTGATTTTTACCCACAATAAAAAAAAAAAAAAAAGGACGTAAAGTTGGCTAATAGCCTGCTTTATGCTTCACTTTGCACTTAGAAAAGACGGCTTTATTCAGGTCAGATCCACACATAGCCGTGAATGAAATAATTGTTACTGGAGTGAATTTGTGTGAACCTGAACATGTTCAAAATCATAAGGATTGTCTTTCTCTTTATTTTCTCAGTGGAATGCAAATACAATCCTAATCTATAACATGGTTGCTTGTTTTTTGTCACTTTTTTGATAGGCTTCAGGAGAAAAGTGAATGAAATAGGAAATAAAACTTTGTTCTGATTGTTTCCATCAAAAGTAAAGGCCTCAAGGCAAGGCTCTACTTTATTTGGGAGTAATGATCCAAAATCCAAGAACCCCTTTATATTTTTGTCTATTTGACTAAGCTGAACTACATTTCCCAGAATTCCCTTTCTTATGTTTCCAGTTAAAATGCTTCACAAGCAAGATAAGATTCTTGGAAGAGTTGGAGGGAAGAAGGGCAGCGCAGTTGTTGCTGACTTGCTGACTCATCCTGTTGGTGTAAAGCAGCAACGGAGCCTGTAATGGCTCTGCCTTCATGGCAGCCTCCGGCAGCTTCTCTGACTTCTGAGCCCTATGTACCTGTTTAGTTATCAGGAAGGGCCTGGCTCCTGAAAGTCATGGCACCCACACCAGAGGCAACCAGAGCTGACATGGCTTTCAGGCCTTCCTTGTGAAGTTCCAGCATATGCTTTTGGATTCCAGCCTCCTCTCTATCTCCCTCACTTTTCATCCACTTTCCCTTCCCAACTGCTTGCTTTGAGAACTTGAAACTCCAGCATTAGATGTGAAAATAGCAGCCTTACTTAACTGCATAAGGCCAAATTCCTATAATGACATTATATATATATATTTAGTGGCAATGCTCCAAAATGTTTTTATCAATTATAGCAAATGTAACACACTAATGATGGATATTGTTAATGAGGGAAAATGTGGGAGGTGTAAGGAAGAACCGGCTATGGGAATCCCTTATATTTTTATGTAACATTTATGTAATCTAAATATCTTTTTAAAAATGTATTTTTAAAATATATATTAAATATAATGTATATAATATATAGGTATATAATATATATACTTATCTGATTGAACCCTGAGTGATACTGTGCCCCCTCAGAAATATGAGAGGCATCTGAATAGTTGAATAAATGCCCCAATACAAAAAGTTTTTTGCTCAATTATCAAAAATATCAGAGACATGGTCCACCACCAACAACTGCTGACATCCCCAGCTGAACCCTACTTCCTTCAAGTAACAGAGAAGATGGAAGAACATACAACACCAGGTGCCCTGAGAAGACTACAAATAAGTCCCAGACTAAAAAAAGGTAGTTGAGAACAAGTAACCCATTCTGTTCCTCAGCAAATAGATTTGTATGAAACTGACCAGGTTAAATATGATAAGATGAAAGAAATAACTTTCTTTACATAGAATAGTAACTATGTAAAAATTTTAGGTGAATAAAAATGAAAAATAAATTCAATTATATAATACAAATAAACAATCCAATTGGGAGAAAAGAAGAAAATTTTCCATAACGTTTGTTTTGTGTATAGAAAAAAAATTTAAAGCAAATGAAATCAATGAAACAAACTGAGACTTTACAACAACATAATGTGATGAATAATGCACACATAAGTCATTTAAGGACACTACTCTGCTAGAAAATGAGTACAAAATTAAAAGAGTCAAGAAACAGCACAGACATAGTTGCAACCTAATTGGAGGTATGGAGAAGGTTTCAAGGTAACAACAATGAGAGCAGAAGAAAAGAATGGTGATAAGATTCGATTTGAGAAAGGCAATAAATATAGTGGATGGATAATAATAATACAGTTTAAGGGTATGTAATGAATCTGAGGTTGAGGAGATTATTAACAGTACAAAAAATATCTACTATATTATGGTAGCATAATTTTCCTGAAATAAAAGGAGACATGTATCTGAAAATAAAATGGGCATTTCCAGGAAATACTGTTATAAATTTATCAACACTGTGGTAAATCTTGATAAAGTATCTGAATTTCTAGAATAAACAATTATTAAGGTGCACAGACAGAAAAATAGGGTATCAGAAAATGGTATTAGGGAGGAAAGGAAAAATGAAAGGGAACTGGGCTGGCAGAAGATTTCTCCACAGCAACATGTAAGCCAGAAGAAAGTATATCTACAAAGTTCTGAGAGGAAAAAAATGTGAACCAATATTCTGTCAATGTCTATAGTCTGACAAGCAAATGACAAACAAAAGAAAACTGACAACACATACAAAGGATTTAATTTTTAAAAGCATAGTAAAAGGACTGTGTACAGTGGTATAAGCAGATTTAAAGTAACCAACAAGGAGTAATTAATCACCCAGAGACTAGCAACTGTGGGAAGCCATTACTATCTCTAGACTTGACATGGCAAAAAGAAGAAACAGTGTTTAGCTTAACCCAGTGAGAAGAAAGACCACCTGATAAGAGCATGAGCATACAACACAGCTACTTTCAAAGCCACATCCTAGCAGAGAGGTAATAGGGGACCAGCAAACAAATACCTCAACTTCTCACCACCTGTTTGCATGTGAACTATATGCTAAGAATGGTTTTAACATATTAAACTGGTTGAAAAAAATCAAAAGAATTATAATATTTCATGACACATGAAAATTATATGAAATTCAAATTTTGGTGCTCATAAATAAAGTCTTATTGGAATACAGCCATGTTCACTTGTTTATGTATTGTCTGTGGCTGCTTTTTTGATACAACGGTAGAGTTGAGGAGTTGCAGAGACCACATGGCCTACAAAATCTAAAGTATGTACTGTTTGGCCCTTTACAGAAAAAGTTTGCCAACCCCTATTCTGTGTTAATGTACCACAAATATTTATCCATTTGACTATCAAAAAGCATTCGGGTAGTTTCCAGTTTAGGGATATTACAAATAGTGCTGCTATGAGCATTCTTATACATTTCCTTTGTGAACATATGTGTGCATATCTACTGCACATACACTTAGAAGTGGAGTTGTTGTGCTATAGGGAGGCACTGCCAAACAGTATTCCAAAGGAAATGAACAAATTTACACTCCATCTGGCAGTGTTTGGGAGTTCTGGTTGTTTTATACCCTTTACAGCACTTGATATTGTCTTATTAATTTTAGTCAATCTGGTGAGGTTTTAGTAGCACAGTACATTTTTATTTTCCTCAGTGAAGGTGACTGGGCTTTATCTTCAGGTATTCAATTTTTTTATGCTGTTTTTGATGGCATCATTTCAAAATCCATATTTCCTGTTTGTTCTTTTCCCGTTTATAGAAATAAAATATATTGCTGTGTATTATTTTATATCCAACAACCTTGCTAAATTCATTTATTAATCTAATTTTTTGCATTTTCTGTGGATTTTCTGCCTACACAATGATGTCTTCTGCAAATAATGACAATTTTATTTATTCCTTTCCAATTCTTCACTACTTTTCTCTTTTAATGTGATGAAGTACAGGATTGAATTTTGAGTGGTAAGCAATCTTTACAATCCTGAAATATACCTTACTTGATTGTAATGTATTATGTCTTTAATTTATTGCTGGATGCGTTTAATAATTGTCAAGAATTGTGAAAAGTCTGAAATTTTACCTTGCAAACTAACATGTTAGCCTGCCACAGTTTTGCGGATGTCAGTAGAAAACACAAGAATCCAGAGTCAATGAAAATTTAATTTTTTATTAACAGCAGTAGCAGTAGCTGAGCATCAGCATTAGGTTGGTTCCCTGAACCCCAATTTCCCAGGGCAATTCAAAGAGGGCCTGAGGATGCCTGTACCTGCAGTGGATTTCATTACAGAAAGGAAGCCCTGGGACTTCCTGAGAAGATGGCAGAGCAGGGAGCTTCACTCGGTCCTTCCAGCAGAACAAGTATTAAATAGGCAGAAACTGTCTGAAACAACTATTTTGGAACTCAGGATGTCAGAGAATATAGTACATCATCCAGGGAAGAGCAGGAGAAAGAAGCTGATAAACAATGGTAAAGAACAGTAAATTTCTCTGCACAGCAGCTACAGGTGCCCATTCCCCACTCTTGTGGCAGGCTGCCATAAGGTTCAGTCCTTGGCTAACTGCTGATGCCAGAAAGGGACATAAAAATCCTCTTCTTCAACAACAGGAGTGGGCACGATCAATCATTGATTACAGCTTTTAATTAGTGAAATCTGATCACTGGGTCCCAGCTCTGAGTGCATCTATTGTTTCAACCTTGCTCTGGACAGAGGCAGTGGTGATCTAAAGATGCAGCACTCCTCAGGTCTGTGAGGGACTGTTAGCTGAAGAGCTGAATTTTCTGGGCAAGCAAGGAAAGCTTAACTTTGGGAAGCCATCAGGGAAGTTTTGGGCACTCTTCATGACCCTCTTCAGAGGGCAATTGGAGTTGGAGCCAGTCTGCACTCCTTTCGTGGGTCTCTAGCACTGTTTTGGCTGAGAAATACTGAGCTGGAAAGTCCTCCCTGGTGTGAACCTCTTCCATAATTTTCCCTAAAGGCAAAAGGAGTATGAGACAACAGGAGGAGTATAAAAAATTATAGAGGCAAACAGTCTAGGACAAAGGCATGCCAGTGTCAAATACCTGGGATAGGGAAGTTTGTACCTGTGAAACAAAGGGGATGATCAAATTCCGTAAACAGGGAAACTCCAAGACAAGTAACAAGCTAAAGCCCAGGACAAGAGAGAGGCCCAGAAAGACAAGGAAAATCCAGCACTGTATCTAACTTGGGGAGATCTCCCTGCAAAGAGAGGTGAAGCTCAAGAAAATCTCTGTGTTATCAACAGCTGAACACAAAATCAAGAAACAGATATCTCAGAGAGTAAATCCCAGAGTTAACATTTTAAAATATTAAAATGTACAGTGTGAAACAAAAGAGTAAGAGACGAACAAAGAAACAGGAAATGATGCTGCATCCAAAGGAGAAGGATAAAAATACAAAAAACACCAAGGAAGAAGGTGAGAATGATAACAAACTGAACAAGGCCTTTTTAAAAATTATCTTAAAAATGCTCAAGGAGATTAAGGAAAGTACAGAGAAAGAATTAAAGAATATTAGGAAAACAATGGATGAACAATATGAGAGTCTAAGTAAAGAGATGGAAATTTTAAAAAGGAACCAAACAGAATTTTTGGAGTTGAAGACAACAATAACTGAAATGAAAAATTCCCAGGAGGGTTTCAAGAGTGATTGGAGTTGGCAAAAGAAAAAATCATTGAACTTAAAGACAAGACACTTAAGAGTCAGGCTGAGGAATAGAAAGGAAAGAAATGTAAAAATCAAAAATAGCATATGACAGCTATAGGACACTACTGACCCTGCTGAAGTGAAATGGTCTATAAGTAGGTACTATGAACAGTATGGCAATAAATTAGATAACCTAGATGAAATGGACAAATTCTTAGACACACACAAACTACCAACATTGAGTCAAGAAGAAATAGATATCAACAAACCAATTACTAGTAAAGAAATTGAATTAGTAGCCAAAAACCTCCCAATAAATAAAAGCCCAGGACCAGATGGCTTCACAAGGGAATTCTACAAAACATCCCAAAAAGATGTAACTACAATTCTGCTCAAAGTCTTCCAAAATATTGAAAAGGAGGGAACACTCTCTAACTCATTCTATTAGGCCAACACCCTCATACCAAAGCCAAATAAAGATACCACAAGAAAACAAAACTACAGATCAATATCACTTATAAATGTAGGTGCAAAAATCGTCAACAAAATACTAGCAAACTGAATCAAACAGCAAATTAAAAGAATTATACACCATGAACAAATGGGATTTATTTTTATCCCTGGTAAACAAGGTTGGTTCAACATAAGAAAATCAATTAATGTAATATACCACGTTAACAAAATGAAGGAAAAAAAACCACACGATCACTTCAATTGGTACAGAAAAGGCATTTGACAAAATACTGCACCCTTTATTTATTTATTTATTTATTTATTTATTTATTTATTTATTTTTATTATGGGTAAAAATCAAATTTCTCACAATACATACAAACATTTGCAAAATGATATATAAATATATATGCATATATGTGTATTTGCTTACAAAAATGTTATTTATATATATATATATATACATATATTTCAAAGGTGCTTAGATTACCCAAAATATTACACGGAACCCATTGGGATTCCCATGTTCCCCACCTCCCACACCTCCCACCACATCCCACACAAACATCTCCCACAGTGTGGCCCACCACCCTCAATGAACTTACACATCCTGGAGCCTTGCCACCAACCATAGACCACAGTTCACACTGTAGACCACACTCTCTCCCACTCAGTTCTGAGTGGTGTGTGCCGATTTAAAATGGCCTATATCCGTTGCCACAACAGTAGTCAGGAAAACCTCCAACTCCCAAAGAAGCCCCTGTATCTCAACTGCTCATCCCCTCCCTACCCCAAAAGTGTCAAGTGGCCACTGGCTCCACCTCATTGTTAAAATTTCTTGCATTGCTAAAATCACCATATGTGAACAAGAGAATACCATCAAGTCCACTCTAGTCCATAGTTCTTCCCCCAATCCTGAGGGGACTGGGATGGTGATGTCCACTCCAACTCCAAGTGAGAGAGGGCTTATATCCCATGGATATGGTGGGTGGGATGATCCTGCCTGCAGATGCAGGCCCTCCCCATTCCCTGGGATGGTCATTGCCCATTGTTGTCTCCTCACCAGGTGACTTGGATGAGTCCATTGAGCTGTAGGGTAGGAGTTGCAGCTCCACCTAGATTTCATGCACACCTGGCACATAGGTAGGCGGGAGGCTCCAGTCTCTGGAAGTATACCTAAAAACTCCAGCATCACATATAGGTTTGAATAGAAGGGACTGGTGAACCATGTGCAGGGAGGACTTATTTGAGTCTAATTCTGTCACTCTCAGGAGCACAGATTCCAAAATAGAACCAACTGATAAGGCATCAGTCTCTGGGGCTATCCCCCCTTATATAGGACCAGGGTGTCTCCAGAGCTCTCAGGAACCCCACTGAGTGGGGTGATAGGCACTTAGATGTTCTATGAGCTCCTACTGAGGTGTGCGTAAGAGTTACCTCTGAGATGACCTCCCGACTCTCTTTGAAGTCTCTTAGCCACTTGAACACATTTGTCTTTACCATTTCCCCCTTTTATTCAAGGTCTTTTTCCAGTTGTGTTGCCAGTTGGCACTTGGTATTAATCCCTCGTTTCCAGGGAGGCTCATTCCCGGAAGTCATGTCCCACGTTGGGGGGAAGGTAGTGCAATCATATGCTGAGTTTGGCTTAGAGAGAGGCCACATTTGAGCAACAAGGAGGCTCTCAGGTGGCAACCCTTAGGCACCCCACAACTGCAGGCTAAGTCTCATTTACAAGAGCAAAGACTCACAAGGGTAGTCATCAATAAAAAAAACAGATCTGTGGGTCATCCTATTTTGACAGGCACTGTCCCTACACTCAGAGGACTATTGCTTCTCCCTTGGAGACTGTGGCAGAGCTCTCCAGGCTAGGAATTCAGATTCCCTCATTTATTGTGTGATTATCCACCCATCGTGACCATGCACCATCCCCCGATCCTTTGAATGATTTTGTATATCTTTCATGTATATTCAGATGAACCAATCCCCACGAAACCAACACCAGACACCCCCCCCCAATAATCCCCTGCAGTACCCATTGTAACCCTTCTGTGATCCAAATCCTCCATGAACATTTAGTCCATAAAATAATCAAATACACTTACTAGGAAAAAGAAACAAGTGTGATAAGCTTACATGCAAGAGACAAACATAAGGAAACTCAGGGGAAAAAAAAAAAGAGAGAGAGAGAAGGAAAAAAACCAAATAAACAAAGAACAAAACAAAATAAAATATAATTAGTGGATTGGAACATTCAAAAAATGGGCAAAAAAGCAAAGGAAATGCCTTTAAAATATATATATTTTCATTTTTTTCCCTTTCTCCTTTTTTTTTTTCTGCCTTTTATCACTGTGTTATGGGATGTCTGGTGTGCCATGACACCTTCCTCCTCTCAATCCCCATTGTCTCCCAATTTTTCATTTAATTTTCAAAGAAGTTTTAGGTCACAGCAAAGTCACACACGGAGTGCCGGAGACTCCCAGATAGCAAACCATCCCCCCTTCCCCACCCCATATTAACTCCCCCCCTTTTCTTTTTGGTTGTTAGCATTGTTATAACTGTTATGCAGATAGCAAAATACAGTAACTAAACATTGTCATTGATTAACACTATAGTTTACAATTTAGATGATACAGTTTAATAATTTTGATGATATTTACCATGTCCTGTGTCCATTACTGTAAGGTAATGAAAAACCTTCCCCATGACCACCAAACAACCCATTAGATCTTGACTGTTCCCTTCTCCCCAGCCCCGCAGGGCCCGTGATACCCCCCTCTCCCAAACCATGGAATGTCAAGATTCACAGTTACATGCCCTGGGGATTTGAACCAGCCCTTCCTAATCCACCCACCCCCAATGCTGCACCACCAAACCCAGGAACACCACCACTCATCTGCCCCATCCCCCAACATGCAACCACACTCTATCCCTTTACCATAGATTATGTCCATATGGGTGATGGCTCAAAGCCTGCTCTTCTCTTACTCTCCTTTGTTAACCTATCTTTCAGACTATGGTTCTCAGAGACTGCTCACTTTCCTCAGTTCAAATCAGTGAGGTCATATACTCTTCATCATTCAGTGCCTGGCTTGCTTCACTCAACATAAGGTCTTCAAGATTCATCCATGTTATTCCATGTGTTAGCACTTTATTCCTTCTTATAGCTGAGTAATATTCCATTGTATGTATGTACCACATTTTGCTTATCCTTTCGTCTGTTGATGGGCACCGGGGCTGATTCCAACTTTTGGCAATGGTGAACAATGCCGCTATGAACATTGGTGTGCATATATCTGTTTGTATTTTTGTTTTCAGTTCTTCTGGGTATATACCCAGCAGTGGAATTGCTGGATCATACGGAAGATCTATTGCTAGTTTCTGAGGAACCGTCAAACTGTCCTCCACAGTGGCTGGACCATGCCGCTGTCCCACCAGCAGTGGATGAGGGTTCCTATTCCTCCATATCCTCTCCAACATTTAGTATCTCCTGCTTTTTTAATAGCTGCCATTCTGATGGGTGTAAGATGATATCTCATTGTAGTTTTGATTTGCATTTCCCTGATAGCAAGTGATGTTGAGCATTTTTTCATGTGCTTTTTAGCCATTTGTATTTCTTCCTTGGAGAAGTGTCTTTTTAGGTCACTTGCCCATTTTTTATATGGGTTGTTTGTCCTTTTATTTTCGAGGTGAAGGATTTCATTATATATGCAGGATATTAGGCTCCTATCAGATATATGGTTACCAAATATTTTTTCTCATTGGGTAAGTTGCCTTTTTATTTTCTTAATAACATCCTTAGAGGTGCAGAAGTTTTTAATTTTGAAGAGATCCCATTTATCAATTATTCTCTTGCTGCTCGTGCTTTGGCTGTGAAGTTCATGAAACCATTTCCTATTACAAGGTCCTGTAGATGCTTCCCTACATTATCTTCCAAGGTTTTTATGGTTTTGGCTCTTATATTTAGATCTTTGATCCATCTTGAGTTGATTTTTGTATAAGGTGTGAGAT
>JAKSZT010053887.1:78302461-78314184 GCA_026826555.1 Tolypeutes matacus | reverse complement strand
GTTTCTTTATTGATTCTCTGCCTAGATGTTCTGTCTAATGATGATAGTGGTGTGTTGAAGTCCCCTGCTATAATTGTAGAGGAATTTATTTCTCCTCTTAGTTTTTCCAGAGTTTGCCACACGTATTTTGAGGCACCTCGATTAGGTGCGTAAATGTTGATGATTGTTCTCTCTTCTTGATAGATTACTCCTTTTACTAATATGTAGTGTCCATCTTTGTCTCTTACAATAGTTTTGCATTTAAAGTCTATTTTGTCTGATATTAGAATAGCTACTCCTGCCCTTTTTTGGCTATTGTTAGCTTGTAAAATGGTTTTCCAGCCATTCACTCACTTTCAGCCTCCTTGAATCCCTGGGCCGAAGGTGGGTTTCTTGTAGACAGCATATAGATGGATCATATTTTCTTATCCATTCTGCCAATCTGTGTCTTTTGATTGGAGAAGTTAATCCATTAACATTCAGTGTTATTACTCGTAACGAATTTCTTACTTCAGTCATTTTTTCTTTCGGTTAATGTATATCATATGTTGTTTTGTTTCTCTTTTTGAGTTTTCAGTTGTTTTTAAACTCTCCTCCAACTCTCTCTCCTTTGTTTTTTCCTTTCAACTTGTAGAGATTCCTTTAGTATTTCTTGAAGTGCTGGTTTCTTCTTGACATACTCTCTTAATTGCTGTTTATCTGTGAATATTTTGAACTCTCCATCATTTTTGAATGCCAATTTTGCTGGATAGAGAATTCATGGCTGGAAGTTTTTTTCTTTTAGTGTTTTGACTATGTCATACCACTGTCTTCTTGCCTCCATGGTTTCAGCTGAGAAATCAGCACTTAATCTTATTGTGCTTCCCTTGTATGTGATGGTTCTCTTTTCTCTTGCTGCCTTGAGTATTTTCTCTTTGTCTTGAGCATTGGACAATTTGACAAGTATATGTCTTGGAGTTGGCCTGTTGGGATTTATACTATTTGGGGTGCGCTGTGCTTCCTGGATCTGCACATCCATCTCTCTCAATAGAGTTGGGAAGTTTTCAGCCATAACTTCCTTCAACACTCCTTCTGTTCCCTTTCCCTTCTCTTCTCCTTCTGGGATGCCCATAATGCATATGTTTGTGAGTCTTGCATTATCGGTTAATTCCCTGAGACCATACTGGATTTTTTCTATCTTTTTGTCTATCTTTTCTACAATCTCTTTGATTTCAACTGTATTGTCTTCCATATCACTAATTCTTTCCTCTGCCTGTTCAATTCTGCTGCCATGTGAGTCCAGCGTCTTTTTCATTTCTTGACTTGTGTCTTTGTTCGCCATCATATCCATTACCTTTTTAGGTGTGTTAGCTATTTCTTCAGTATGTTTTCCCAGTGTCTTCTTTATATCCTTAATCTCCTCCTTCAGTTCTTTAAGTTGGTCCATGATATTTGTTTGGATAGCTTTGATTAGTTGTTCAATGTACTGCATCGCTTCCTGGTTTTTATTTTGTGTACTGGACTGGTCCATGTTTTCCAGTTTCTCAGAGTCATTTGTATTTTTCTGTTGCCCTCTGGTCATCATATTATCTTGATGGGTTTGTTCAGTTGATTAGCTTTCCTCTATGCTCTAGAATTTTATTTAGCTGTTGGTTCTGCGTGTGAGTTAAGTTTTCTCTTTGGCAGTTTTTCTTCTTATTTTATTTCCTTGCTTCTTTCTATGTTCCCTTGAAGGCAAAAGGTTAGGGCCAGAGGAATCAAAAGATGTAAGGAAGGCAGAAGGATAATAGAAATATTGATAAAAGTTAGAAGAGGGGCCAAATGAGACTTAATGAGATGAATATTTAACTTGTGTAGGCAGTGTAGAGTACTAGGAAAAAATATGGAGTTCCTACAATGGACTGGGAAAACAAATGGAGGAATATATATATATATAGTGATTTATATGGCTAGAATTATGAGGAGGGAGAGAAATAGTAGAGAAAGGTCTGAAAGGAAAAAGTTAATACTAATAAAAAAAAAAGAAAAAAGAAGAAGAAGAAAACAAAATAGATGGGATAGAAATTGACACCCTTAAGTTGTGGGCCTATGAAAAAATGTTGTCTCTAAGAGCCACAACAGAAAACAGAAGGCAGAAAGATGCAGGAAGGATAAGCGATAGTTTGTGATACAGAATCAATATATACAGCGAGTGGAAAATTACTGAATAAGAAGCCCAGCAAAGAAGCGAACAGCTGGCAGCACCTATTAAAAAAAAAAATAGAAGGAAAAAGGAAGGGGGGAGGAAAACAGGAATAATAGTAATAGACCAGAAAGTAACAGAGAGAAACCAAAGATCCACACAGGCAAGCAGTCAAACAGAGCTAAGGGGGGTCAATGATTCCCCTAGGGTCCACGTGGATCCTTCCTGCCTACTTGTGTTTATCAATGAATTTCCCCACAGGGTTCTATATGCAGGTCCTGAAGCAGCTTTTAGCTATTAAACTAAATTAAAAAGAATTTATTTTTCATTTGTTGAGGTGACCTCACTTTTTTTTTTAGCCAAATGCAGGACCCAAAATAATTCCTCCTCTAGACCAACCCCCTTACGGAAGGGACCCTAGCTGGGCCCGTGGAAATTAATCAAGCACGTCCCACTTTCCAGACTCCCCAGGTTAGCTGAAGCTCTGATGTTAGTCAGTGAGGAGTGCTAAAGATAGCGGATTCTGCCCCTTTTGGCGCCGAGCTCCAGCGTCACCGCGCTGCTCAGTAAATCAGTTTGAGTGCAGATTCGCGTCTGCTCTCAGCCTAATGGTGCTTCAGGTCGGCTTATCTGCTCCCCAAAGCTATGGGGCGGTGCAGGCAGCCAGATCAATGTCTAAAAATATAAAATACCCTTCCCTGTCTTCCAACCGAACCCTCCCTTTTTTGGGAAGTGTCCCTTCCTCCTGGCTCCTCAGCGGTCCGGGTCTTATCCCTGGGTGGCTAGGGAAATCAGCTGCATTTCCTGACCAAAATCCCCCCTCCGGTTCACTGGGTGCTGATTAGCTCGTTTTCTCTGTTCACACAAGGTCCAAGGGGCACCAGGCAGCCAGATCCCCAGAAAATAAAACTTTTTCGCCCCGCCCGCGGCTACAAATGGCCGTTTAATTTTTTTTCCCTAACCGGGGGCTCAGCTGCCTGTGCCAACCTCCACCGGCAGCCTCAAAACTCACGAATCTCCACCGTTCGGTGCACGCCGCCTATCCGCGCAGATAGATGTCCCAAGCTTCTCACTCCTCGCGTGCACAGCACAGACCCCCGGGCAGGACCCCGTCCACAATCCGCCTTGCTCTGGGAGCTTGCAGTGTGCACCCTCCTACACTAACGCCATTTTGGCCCCTGCACCCTTTCTTGATAAAAGCACTTGGAACTCTAGGAATAGAAGAAAACTTCCTAAAAATGAGAAAGTGAATATATGAAATGCCAACAGGTAACAACATACTTAGTGCTAAATGACTGAAAGCTTTCCCTCTGAGATCAGGGACAAGACAAGGATGTCCACTGTCACCACTGTTATTCAACATTGTATTGGAGGATCTTGCAAGAGATATTAGGCAAAAGGAAATAGAAGGAATCCAAGTTGGAAAGGAAGATGTATTTCTATTCACAGGTGACAGATTCTATGTAGAGAGAAAATCCTGAAAAATACTCAACTCCAGGAGCTAATATATGAATTCAATAAAGTAGTGTAGAGTTTCTATACACAAGCAATGAACAACCAGAAGAAATCAAGAAAAAAATTCCATTCACATGAGCACCCAAAAGAATAAAAAAATATCTAGGAATAAATATAACCAAGGATATAAATGACTTATACACAGAAAACTACAAAACATTGCTAAAAGAAATCAGAGAAGACCTAAATAAATGGAAGGGGAAGAGAATGGAAAAATGGCAGAAAGAATATTCGAGGAAATAATGACTGAAAACTTACCAACCCTTATGAAAGATATAAACATTGATATCAAAGTAAGGACAACAACCCCCAAACAGAATATATCTAAACAGACCTACCGTGAGATAACTACTATTCAGAATGACAAATACCAGGGATAAAGAGAGGATTGTGAAAGCAGCAAGAGAAAAGCAACGCAACACACAGAAAGGAGCATCAATAACACTAAGTGCTGATCTCTCATCAGAAACCATGGAGGTGAGATGTATTTAAGGTACTGAACAGGAAAAACTGCCAGTCAAGAATTCTTCATCCAGCAAAACCGTCCTTCCAAAATGAGGGCAATTTAAAGTCTTAATAGACAAACAGAAACTGAAAGAGTATGTTGCCAAAAGACCAGATTTGCAGGAGATGATAAGAAGAGTGCTACAGTCTGACAGGAAAAATCAAGGGCAAGAAACTTGGACAAGAGTGTAGAAATGCAGATTATTAGTAAAATTAATGTAAAGGGTAAAAAGACAGATAATAGTAAGAAATGACAATGGAAAGCCAAAGGATAAAATGGACAAGTTAAGTAATGCCTTCACAGTAATAACATTGAATATTAATGGATTGAAATATCCAATAAAAAGATGCAGACTGTCAGAATGGATAAAAAAAATAAGCCATCTGAATGCTGTCTACAAGAGACTCACCTCATATATAAGGACACAACCAGGTTGAAAGTGAAAGTTTGGAAAAAGATATTCCATGTATATAGAGCTGGAGTATTGATACTAATATCAAGCAAAATAGATTTTAAATGCAAAACTGTTATAAGAGATGAAGAAGGTCATTACATATTAATAAAAAGGGCAATTCACCAAGAAGAAAGGACAATCATAAGTATTTATGCACCTAACCTGGGTGCTCCAAGATACATGAGGCACATTGGAAAAACTGAGGGGAGAAATAGATATCTCTACAATAATAGTTGGAGTCTTCAATACATGACTTTTAGCCTTGGATAGAACATCTGGACAGGATATAAATTAGGAAACAGAGAGCTTAAATAACATGATAAATGAACAATACCTAACAGACATTTATGGAGATTTAAACTCCAAAAGAGCAGAATATACATTCTTTTCAAGTGTTTAGGATCCTTCTCCAGAATAGACCATATGTTGAGTCACAAGACATGTCTCAATAAATTTAAAAAATTGAAATTATACAGAACACTTTCTCTGCTCATAATGGAATGATGCTGAATTCAATAATAGAAGGAAAAAGGGAAATTCACGAATGTATGGAGATTAAACAACCTAGTCTTAAATAGTCAGTGGATCAAAGAAGGAATTGCAAGGGAATTCAATAAATATCTTGAGATGAAGTAAAATGAGTATAACATATCAAAACCTGTGGAACAAAGCAAAGGCAGTGCTGAGAGGGAAAAGTATAGCCCTCAAGGCACACATTAAAAAAAGAATAAAAAGCTTCAATTAAAAATGAAGACTGAACTGCACAACTGGATGAACTTGAAAAAAACTCAGCAAACTAATGCCAAAGCAAGCTAAAGGAAAGAAATAATAAATATCAGAGCAGAAATAAATGAAATTAAGAACAAAAAGCAATAGAGAGAATCAACAAAACCAAAAGTTGGTTCTTTGAGAAGATTAAAACAACCTTTAGCTAGACTGACAGAAAAATAAAGATGTGAGTAAATAAAACCATAAATGAGAGGGGTGATACTACCACTGACTCTGCAAAAATAAGAGATCATAAGAAGATACTATGAACAACTGTGCACCAAAAAACTAGACAATGTAGACAAAATGAACAAATTCCTAGAAATACACGAACAACCTACACTGACCCTAGAAACAGAAGGTCTCAACAAACCAATCACAAGTAAAAAGGTTGAAACAGTCATCAAAAACCTCCCAAAGACAAAAACCCCAGGAACAGATGGCTTCACAGATGAATTTACCAATTATTCAAAGGTGAACTAATACCGGCTTGCACAACTCTTCCAAAAAATTGAACAGGTAGGAACACGACCAAACTCATCCTCTGAAGCCAATATCACCCTAATACCAAAATCAGATAAAGATACTATGAAAAAAGAAAATTACAGACCAATATCTCTAATTAATATAGATGCAAAAATTCCTCAAAAAAATTCTTGCAAACTGAATCCAAAAGCACATTAAAAGAATTGTATACCACAATAAAGTAGATTTTATCCCAGGTATGCAAGGGTTTTTCAACACAAGAAAATCAATTAGTGTAATAAACTACATTAACAAATTGAAGAAGAAAAATCACATGAGCCTCTTGATGGATGCAGATAATATAGCATCTTTTCTTGAGAAAAGCACGCCAAAAGATAGGAATAGAAGGAAGCTTTTTCAACAGGGTAAAGTGCATATATGCAAAACCCACAGCTAGCATTGTACTCAAAGGTGAAAGACTGAAACTTTTCCCGCTAAGGTCAGGAACAAGACAAGGATGCCCACTGCCACCACTGTTATTCAATGTTGTGCTAGAAGTTCTAGCTAGCACAGTTAGGCTAGATAAAGAAATATAAGGCACCCAAATAGAAAAGGAAGAAGTAAAACTTTCACCATTCGTTGATGATATGATCTGCGTCTAGAAATAAGCCAAACACAAAAGGACAAATATTGTATGGCCTCACAAATATGAACTAAATCTGATGAGTAAACTCACAGAGATAAACTCTAGAGTTGTTACTAAGAAATATAATGTGGGTTGAGAATGGGAACTGTTGCTTAGTGTATGTAGCATTATCAATAAGGTTAATTGTAAAAGTGATGAAATGAATATAGTTGATAGTAACATATTATGGTGAGTATAACCATCACTACTGATTTATAAATCTGATCGTGGCTGAAAGGGATAGTCTGTGGACATAAATGTCAATTGTCTCTTCTGTCTATTTCCATGACTATATCTACTGCCTCATCTTGGTTTATAAGCAAAACCTGGAAAGCCTACAAAAATAAGTGTTTTGTGGTTTATTTAGGAATAATACCAAAAATATTGCTGTTATTTTTGGTGAAGAAAATCAGTTTTGTACAGTTTATTTCAATCTAAATAAAATATGAATTTTGTTTAAAAAATGTCAATTGAAAGGAAACTAGAGAACAATCTAGGGAATGTAAAACAGTGAAATCGGTGGTGGATGAAGATTGTGGTTAATATTATAAACATAAGAAAATCTTACAAAATGCTAAGAATATGGTGATACATAGAATAATTACAACTAATGTAACTTATGGGTGAGAGTTAACAGCAATATTGGAATATTTTGCATCAATGGCAAGAAGGTATTTCAAATCTGAGAGGGAAGAAGGGGGTATGGGATTTTTCCTTTTGGAGTAATAAAAAAACATTCTAAAATTGACTATGATGATGACAATACAACTCTGGTGATGAAAATGAGAGCCACTGAGTGTACGCTTTGAATAGACTGTATGAAGCATGGGACTGTATTACACAGGGAATCCAGTGGAAGATGGACTGTGGTTAACAGGACAAATATGAGAATGTTCTCTCATGAATGATAAATATACATTACTAATATAGAGTGTTAATAATCGGGTCGGTAGGGGGAAAAATACACCAAACGTAAAATATGGGCTATAGTTAGTAGTAATATTTTGAAGATGCTCTTTCATAGTTTGTAACAAATGTTTCACAACAATGGAAAGTGTTGTTGGTGGTGAGATGTATGGGAGCCTTGTATGAGGATATGCGTCTTTGTTTTGTAAATCATAACTTTTACTATATACTTATTTATGTATGTTCATGTATGAATGATATCTCTCAATAAAATTTTATTTTTAAACAATTGAAGATTTCAAATTCTCTTTTTATTATTGATTTTTATTTTAATTTCAAGTTGCTCAGAGAATAAGTTGAATGATTTCAATCCTTTATAGTTTTCACAATCTCTTTATGGCCCAGCATATATTCAGTTTTGATAATCAGGGGCTACCATTGAAATTATTGACTTCAAAACATACTACTGTGGCTGCAAGTTAGTCATCAGGAAGCTGCTACTGCCACAAAATCTTTCCAGCAAACAGGAAGCTAGTAACTGGTCACTGGGATCTGCCGAAGAAATACTCAACATCTCTGTGACCATGCAGGCCAACATTGATAGCCAAGGCAAAAGGAGGCTAGAATTTGTCTATTCCCATCTTCCAAATTCTGCTAAAGAGCACTGAATTCGTGAGACTTATTTTGAATCCAGAACCCTGGTTGTGCAAGGGAATCTTGGAAATATAGTTTTTAGCTTTCTAGCTTCTGCAGGGCATAAAAGCATACTACAAAGAGGTGGAAGTGGACAGTGTGTACCACTTCACCATATTCCCGACCCAGTACAATCTCTTAAACTGAATTTTTCTCTTTTTAGAATAAAAACAGGGTACATGGAGCCTGATGAACTATAAAAATAATATATTTAATTATGTCTTTTGATGTTCTTCTACTTCCCCTGAGAAAATATTTTTAAAATCTTTCTTTAAACGCAATTGACAGGTCTTCAGCATCATAAGAGGAATTGGTCTGAAGGCATCACAAAACAGTTATAAATATATATATATAAAGGGCTTTATAATAGTCATACTTTGACCCATTACTTCTACTGCTAAAATAAATAATTATAAAGTTAAAAATATGTTTGACTGTAATAACTATAATAGTGAAAAAATTGAATAAGCTAAATGTATTAAATTATGAAAATGGCTAAGAAAATTGGAAAGTATATGATAATATTATACCGATATTATGTTTATTATGTCATTCTGTATATTATATATTTTCTGGACATCACATATTAAGGGAAGAATATCAAATTAATATAAATTTGCAAGTGAAAATGAGCCCATCAAATAGAATGGATTAAGTGTCATTCACTTATGAGTGGAGAGTTTAAAATTAAATAATAAGGTCTTGCTCTTTCCACTTAGCTAACTATGCTGTTCCATGTATTCAATTGAGTTCCAATTGAGATTAGTAGAGATTTCTCTACTCCATCACTTGAGATAAAATCAAAGCTGCAAAATTTTATGCACAGTATCATTTTACCTATGTAAAAAAATGTATGAAAGAATGAAAGGTAAAAATTAAGTCAAAACACTGGACAATATTTGCCATCCAGTTATGAGATTATGGGAAGTTTTTTAAAAAATTTCTTCTTCTGTTTCTTTATACATTTCATCACTTCCTAAATTTTCTACAAGAATAATGCACTTATTTTGTAACTAAAAATAAATATAATTTAAAAAATAAAATAAATAAAACAAAACAAAACAGATTTTCTTCTCTCTAACATGATAGCCTAGTATTTGAAGGGAAAAAAATGTTTTTTGAACTGCTAAGATTATGTGCATTAAAGGCAATTAGAAGAATTAGGACCTGTTTTTACTCCCCATGAAAAACTCTAAAGGGATGTTGTTATAGAAAATTTGAGAATAACTTTCAGAAGAAAGCAGGAAAACTACAGAATATACAACTCGGTATTGAGCTTATCTACTAGATTTTTTAAAAGACTTGTTTAACATTCTTACTTTTGAAATATGTAAACAATAAAAACTGGCCTGTTTATCTTGTTGAAAACAAGGAGAAACTTATCAAAATACCCGAAGTTTATTTTTAACAACTCAGTTCAGTTTTACTCAGTCTCAGTTGAGCCTTTGAGAAATCCCAGGGAAGAATGCACAGAGCATAAAACAGGATTTTTACTGTGACTCATCTTCTGACCTGATCTGCCACTTATGTCCCAACTGAAGTGAGAAAAATTCTGTGGAAATACATGGTCCCTCAATTTATTCTTAAAATCATTAAAAGGCCTACATGCCCTTTCTTAGGAAATATTTTAAGAGCTTTGCAAAGCTGCTGAGTTATCCCAGACCTCTGAGCAATTCCTTTCCCTCCCCCTGTAAACTGATATTGGCAAACTAGACTGTTACTCAGGATTTGATCCTGTGTTTTAATTATAGTGGATTTCCCAGAAACTTAACACTATTTTTCACAGGAATAATGTGTTCACAGGCATGCATCATGAGAAGCAATACTCTTGCCTGAAAGACAGATTTTAAGAATGGTTAAGTATCTACATTTGGATGGAAAAGTAGATATAGTTTGGGAAACAAGAAGCCTAAGTATAGTTGCTATTCTATCATTTAGACTACTGCTGAACAAATCCTTAATATGTCCCAGTTTCCTTTTTTGCTGACTGCATGCACTTATTCCCAGCCCTAAACCTTGGGGAGAGAAATTATCAAAAGATTGCTTACCAATCAATGAGTTACATAGAAGTAGATCAAAAACAATATATGTCATTAATTAACCTAGCTCTTCCTAGTAGTCGGTTACTGAATGATTTTTGACACTTGTACATGGCTACTAACAGCCAACTCTATGTTTAGGAAATGTTTGTTACAAAAATTTGTAGTCTTTCAGAAATCTTGCCCTACCAAATCCTCTCACTTCAAAGATGACAGAGTTGGAGCAAGAAGGCATGTCTCCTGTTTCTTTTTCAGATCTCTGTTCCCTTTACCACCATTTCCCTATAATTTGGCAATCTTAAAATGAAAGCCATGTATTACTAATGGCAATAATTTCATCCTATACCCACACATAATATATATTCCCTTTCTTTTGCAGCAATATTTGCTGTGACATTACATTTTAAGGGAAGAGTATCAAATTAATGTAAATGTGAGTGAAAATAAGTCACATATGATGGGTTAAGTCTTAACCACTTGTGAGCAGAGAAGTTACAGTTAAATAATAAGATTATGCTCTTTCCATATAGCTAGATGCATGGGTTCCAGGGTTCCATGCATTCAGTGGGTTCCAACCGAAATTAGTAGATGTTTCTCCATCTTCACCACTAGAAAGAATAAATGCAATTTGGTCTTCTTTAGTTTGATTAGTTTGATCATGAGAGTGTGTGTTCTCCTGAATATCATTAAATGAGACTCAGAGACATGGACAACCTGAATTAAGAAAATGTTTAGATAGAAGGGACTGGTGAACCATGTGCAGGGAGGACTTATTTGAGTCTAATTCTGTCACTCTCAGGAGCACAGATTCCAAAATAGAACCCACTGATAAGGCATCAGTCTCTGGGGCTATCCCCCCTTATATAGGACCAGGGTGTCTCCAGAGCTCTCAGGAACCCCACTGAGTGGGGTGATAGGCACTTAGATGTTCTATGAGCTCCTACTAAGGTGTGCGTAAGAGTTACCTCTGGGATGACCTCCCGACTCTCTTTGAAGTCTCTTAGCCCCTTGAACTCATTTGTCTTTACCATTTCCCCCTTTTATTCAAGGTCTTTTTCCAGTTGTGTTGCCAGTTGGCACTTGGGAAAAGTTTTCAATTAGCAATAATCGTGCCTCGGATAAACCTCATTGGCTACGATACTGCCACTGCACAAAGCTGCCAGTTGGCACTTGGTATTAATCCCTCATTGCCAGGGAGGCTCATCCCCAGGAGTCATGTCCCACGTTGGGGGGAAGGTAATGCAATCATATGCTGAGTTTGGCTTAGAGAGAGGCCACATTTGAGCAACAAGGAGGCTCTCAGGTGGCAACCCTTAGGCACCCCACAACTGCAGGCTAAGTCTCATTTACAAGAGCAAAGACTCACAAGGGTAGTCATCAATAATAAAAAAAAAAAAAAAAAAAAAAAAAAAAAAAAAAAAAAAAAAAAAAACATCAGTGGGTCATCCTATTTTGACATGTGATGCTGGAGTTTCTTAGGTATACTTCCAGAGACTGTAAGTATATCCATATCCATGGGATATAAGCCCTCTCTCACTTGGAGTTGGAGTGGA
>JAKSZT010053887.1:78115475-78302061 GCA_026826555.1 Tolypeutes matacus | reverse complement strand
CCATATCCATGGGATATAAGCCCTCTCTCACTTGGAGTTGGAGTGGACATCACCATCCCAGTCGCCTCTGGATTGGGGGAAGAACTATGGACTAGAGTGGACTTGATGGTATTCTCTTGCTCACATATGGTGATTCTTGCAATGCAAGAAATTATAACAATGAGGTGGAGCCAGTGGCCACTTGACAGTTTTTGGGTAGGGAGGGGATGAGCAGTTGAAATACAGGGGCTTCTTTGGGAGTTGGAGGTTGTCCTGAGTACTGTTGTGGCAATGGATGTAGGCCATTTTAAATCAGCACACACCACTCATAACTGAGTGGGAGAGAGTGTGGTCTACAGTGTGAACTGTGGTCTATGGTTGGTGGCAAGGCTCCAGGATGTGTAAGTTCATTGAGGTTGGTGGGCCACACTATGGGAGATGTTTGTGTTGGATGTGGTGGGAGGTGTGGGAGGTGGGCAGCATGGGAATCCCAGTGGGTTCCGTGTAATATTTTGGGTAATCTAAGCACCTCTTAAAATATATGTATATATATATAAAAAAAATAAAAATAAATTTCCAAAAAAAAAAAAAAAAAGAAAATGTTTAGAAGCTGTCTAGTCTAACTTGACTACTGATGGAATTTATCAACTTCATTAAAAGAATGACCTTTTTGACATTTACAGAGAAATATATAGGGACTCGAGGTGATGGTCCAGGGTCTTAGAAGAGCCAGTAGGATTTGAGTAGAGGAGGAATCAGGAATCACCCTGAAGACAAATCAAAGAAGATGGCAGATTTAAGAGATAATCTTGGACTAAGGCAGTGCTAGATAAGGTGTGCATAAAGTCAGGAGGGCAAGGAAGAGACTGATCAGGCATAATGAATAAAGTTTCTGGCTCACCAGGCTAAAAAGACCTAGAGTTGTGTCATTGCTCTCCAGCCAAAGACCACCAGGGACCCAGGTCTAGGTAAACGTGGTGGGTTTATTACCCATTGCAGCAAGGGAGAATGCACACCATAGAATTTCAGTAAGAGGGTATTTAAAAAGACCTATGGAATTTAGGCTTTACTTGGGTAATTTGTACCTAAGGTTGGAGGGATTTGCTCTTGACTGGGTTTTGTCAGAAAGTGGGTCAATTTTATGATTGGGTATCTCAATAAATATTACATATAGGGAGAGCAGAATAGAGTGAGGCTAAAGTTGTGAATGGTAGAGAAACAGCAATCACTCATATTAACCAGGAGAGGGGGGAGTCATTTTGTGATTAGGAGAATGCTTTGCTTCTGTTTAGACATGATTACAGAGTGGCCATGTTTTCATCTTGATCCATCACAATCACAGAATGGCCTTACCTGATGTTGCTATTATGTGAAATTGGAGAACACCAAGACCTAGTTGTGAGCATTAGGCCAAATCATAACAGCATCAAGTCCTAGCTGATAGGCCTTACCAGCTTCTGGATGTCAGGGGCTGCTTTTCTCTTTCTTGGTGGGAAATGATCCAGTAAACCAGAGCACTCTGTAGGAGAGCAGTTGTAACAAAGAAAGTCACACTGAGGTCTTTATTCCCCATAAATTCAACAAGGTCTACTGAATTAAGCTAGATTTTAGAATACATGTGTTGTGGATGACATTGGTTTAAAAGTCTGCCATTTGACCTACCTTGTTGATATGGGCATGTCTCTCTAGTAAGAAGAATTTTAATATTTGAGTGGCATGACAAGGTATTAACCTTGAGGTCATGAAGGAGCTGCTGAAATTGGTCCAAATGCCATCTTGAAGTAAGATTGGGCTTGTATAAAGGATATTCAAGTTTGCCCATCATAACAATGCCAGCATGATGGTGTGGATGAAAGTTTAGATACACAGAATCATGAAGAAACACATGGAAAAAATCTAGCTGATAAGAAGAGCTTCAAAAAAAGAAAATATAGAGGAAGTCTTCCTCCTAAATTAACTCTGAACCCTTGCTTCCAGCCTCAATTTACATAGCCCAGGGCAGTGCTTTAAAAACTCTTCTTCATAAAGGTACTCAGGGCTTCCACATTCTGTACATATATATATATATATATATATACACATAACATTAATGGATTACATAGTAAAGTTTAACAATTAAGAGCAATGAATACAACAAACTTGTTACCTTGTGATCAAAGTCTCATTTTTCTGAAGATCCAAGAATGAATACAGACCTGTGCACACAAAATTTTTCCCATTGTAAACATTCCCACCACATATTGTGTTGGGCCCAATTAGTGCCTAGAAAAGAATCGGTAGTCTGTGCTGATGTATGTCACCCAGCTCAGGTGACAATAGCATGCTAGAGATATTTTCGCACTTATTTTCAGTGTCTGGTTTTGGGATGCGTGTTTTATTTGTTTGTGATGATGATCTGTTATATTGCACTGGGTAGATGTGTAAGTAATGTGGCCAAAGGGGTTGGATGATATGGGGCTGGTGTGACATCTATATTTATCACAGGAAGCCCTATAAATGGCAGGAACAAAGAATGGTCTCTTTGAATAGGAAACAATACATAAAGCACTTATCATAGTGCTTTGCACATTGCAAGTACTCAGTAAATATCAGGGGTTTTTTATTAATAATATTTTATGATAAATTTGAGTCCATTTCCTGCATGATCTGTCTCAGTGCCCAGGTACAAATACTTCTGGGATCGAGTATGGGTTTTTCAACAAATCCACTCCCATGGCTTTTGCCCTTCTGTCTCCCTGATATTCAGAATACAATCATTTTGAGGTCATTGAGAGGATGAGGTTTGTGTACAAATTTTTTACAAACCATTTATGATGGAACTCCTTATGAAATACATTGGTCTTTCCTTAAACAGAGCCTCCTAGGCATAACTGAGCATCTTTGGATGACCCAGGCTCATCACGTGGAACATGATTTACAGTTCTTTGCTCTAATTCAGAGACTTCCTTAGGTACCACTCAGAGTGAGGTCTGTTTGCCCCAGTAGTGGAGGCTGCAGGCTACTTTATTGGCTGTTTGTTTACTCTGTAGGCTTCTAATTTTTAGTTTCACCTTCTGGTTTCAGACTGATACAGCTCCCTCACTACTGTCTGTTTGCCTGCTTCCAACTGGATGCCCTTCTCAACCCTTTTCAATCAAATCAGGTTTCCTGAACTTGGTTAAATTTCAAGCCAAGGCCCTTGTTAAGAATATCAGCTGCTCCCTGGTGATTCACTAGCTCTCAGGTGGAACCTGGTAGTCTATGTCTATATTTTTTAACAAATGTCTCAAGTAAGGAAAAATATTGCAAAAAAACATAGTTATCTATTAATACTAAAAGAAAATAGAACCCAAGTGAGGGCTTGTTGTATTTTCCTTTGAGAAAATGTTATAAATTTCTGTGGAGAAAATGTTGTATTTTCCTTTGGAAATTATTTTAATATAGAAAAAGCCATAAAGAAAATATACCAGACACTTGAATACCCACCACCCAGATTTTTAAAAACTATTTAGGTTAAAATTTTGTCACATTTGCTTCAGAATTTAAAAAGTAATTTTAATTAATTTATTTTTGTATTTATCCATCCAAATCCTTTCCCTTAGTCCATTCCCAAAAATTGCATAACTTTATGCGATTTGTTTTTAAACTCAACATTATTTGGGCCATTTGTCTATTTGATCTATATGGATCTAAGGTCATTCACTTCACACAGCTTCATAGTATTCAAATGTGTAAATACTTCATCATTTAGTTTTCTATTCCCTTCTGTTAGGTATCTGTTTCTAACGTTCTGCTCATGAATTCAATGCAAACATGTACACCTACCTGTCTCCTTGTGCATAGATGTTTATACCTATGGGTCATCATCTAGTTTTTACATATTCAACTTTATTAGAAATTTTGCAATTGTTCTCCAAAGAGATTACCAGAGTCTGTGAAAAATCACTTTTTCCCATAAACTCACTAACATGTAATATTTCAGACTTTCAATATGAAGAATATGAAATCATATCTTACTGTTTTAATTTGCATTTCTTTGATGACTAGTGAGGACATTTTCTCAAATGTTCAGTGGTTATATGGATTTCTTTTCAATGAATTGACTTTTCTGCTCTTTTGCCTATTGGATAGGTTGCCTTTTCCTAATGATTGCCTATTGATTAATTTTTCTTCATAAAATCTGGATACTATCCCTTTGTTCATTATGCACATTGCAGGTAATGTATTTTGTTATTACAATATTTAATTTTGCTTATTCTTAGTTTTCATGTGTATTCCTGATGAGGTTGAGATTGCCTGAAAAGTTACTGAAGGTAAATATTCCTACAACATTTAGTTCTCTTTTCTGTTTATAAGTAAAAAACATATTATTTGGCTTGAGGTGATTTAAAGCCTAAGCCAGACTTTTCATTCTTTTGTTACATATATAATGGAACAAACATGTTAAAACAAAAAAAAGTAATAAATATATACTTCACCAGCTTTAATTTGTTTTTTATTAAAGTGTTAGTCTTGGAAGATGGTGTAATTATACCCTTTACATCTCTTTTTACATTAGCTAATTTGGGAAAATTATTTTAGAGAGATTTTAAGTTATGCTAAGCTTCTTACTAAAACAAACACATTCTCCTGTCAATGAAAACTGAAAAGAATTAAAGGGTACATTAACATATAAAATGCAGCAAAAAAAAAAAAAAAACTGCTGAAAAAGCAAACCTTCTTGTTTCTAATTTTGGTAGCAAAAGCAACTCTATGGGTTTGGCCTACTTTGTATGTTTTCCTAGCAGACTAAAGGTTAAGTAAATTTAAACTGATAGACTGAGATGAGTCCCCAAGCTACATTCAACTTAATTTCTCCTGATAATCAAAAAGAACAAAAATGCTTGGCAGCTATTTCTTTCAGTGTAGAAGTAGCCTTTCATTTTTGTGGATATTGATTTCTAAATATTTGTTATTCATTTTTTGCTCACTTTTAGTATTTGGAAAATACCAAAATCTGTTCATTTTAAGAGATCTCTATTAATTGAGATGGAAAACATTCAGTATTATTGAGAAAAGAGATTTTTTAAAATTTTGTATTCTTAGAGTTCAAGGGACAATGTTTTTGAGTTTTCAAATGGAACCACTTGCTTGTTTTCAGAATGATGTGTTCTTTTTTTTCTGAGTACATTTCTATCTTATCCTTTTATTCTTATAAAGTTGGCGCAAAATACTCCCTCCATTTTACCAGTACAAACTGATCATTGGCTTAATTACAGATACTGTTTTCTGAATTTTTACTTATTTGTCCAATGTGCTTCATAGAAAATTTCAATCAGAATACTAAAAGGATGAAATATGGTCTCCAAAACCAAACAATAATATGTTTTAAAACTTAATAATGTATCAAACTGAGGCAATATTCTAGGAGAGGAAAAGTTTGTCTCCAGTTACCTTCTCTCTCTTACCTCACTCTTTCTTCTTTAAAGCATTCTTTCCAACCTCCCCCCAACCTTCCCTACCTATGTACTCCTCTCCTCCACATACAAATACATCACACACACACATACACACACACACGTCTATGAGACCTCAACAGTCATCACACTTCTTACCTCTCATGACATTTTTTATTAACCACCAACAGAGAGCAATATATTAAGCTCACTCCAAGTAAAATATATCAGAAGAGATAATCCACCTCCATGATGGCAAAGAGTTCTAGTAATAATATGCTATCCCTTTCTGAAATATTTATATTGTAAAAGAGATGTTGGGAAAAGTGTTGCCTGGCTTGGTGCCTTGCTCCAGCATCCACCTAGCCCTCTGTTGGAAGTAAACTTCAAGTTGACTCTAGGCACAGAAAATGAAATCACTCATGATCAGGGGTCATCCAACTTTTTCTCTGAAGAGCCAGATAGTAAATATTTTAGGCTTTTCAGGCCATCAACTCTGCCAATGTAGCACAAAAGCAGCCATAGACCATGTGTAAATGAAAGGGCATGTCTCTGTTCCAATAAAACTTTATTTACAAAAACAGACAGAGGCAAGATCTGTTCTGAGAGCCAGTTTGATGACTCCTGCCCTATCCCCTTGATGATATAGCACCTGATTAGCTATGCTCATTCTTTCATTCATTCATTCACTCACTCATTAATTCCATAAATTAATATTGAACATCTACTCTGTAAATTATTTGGCAACACTTATTACATATGGAGTCAAAGATGAGATAAGGTCTTTCTTCTGCATGAGCTCAGAGTTCAAGGGGGAAGATAGGTATGTAAAAAAAATAAGTTTGTACCACCTTGGAGTTGTTGTTATTGTGATTGTTGTTACAACTGATAATAAACCTGTCTAAAACTGGCTTTTGTGAAAAATGGCATATTGGTTCATATTGGCTAAAGTGTTTGGAGGTACTGATCCAGAGACCAAAACAGGATCCATTTCTTATCTCCATTTTTGTCTCCTTGTAGGGGTCTCCAGAAGATTTAGGGTTATATCAACATCTCACTTAATATATCAGAAGAGATCATCCACCTCCATGATGACAGAGAGTTCTAGGTTCAAATAGACTAGGCTCATGAGCTAATGTGGGAGATGTGCCCACCCTTAAGTAATCACTACTTCTAGGGGGATGGAATATGCAGATTGATTTAGTCTAGGCCACTTTCTCCAACTCTGAATGCACATGGGCAGAGTATAGAGATGTGGTTCCGTCAAAGTAAAACTGGATTTTATGTGAACAAAACAACCAGCGCCAACCCCAAAGCAAAAGGTAAAGGTGGGCAAAGAGCCATGAGAGCAGTTTAGTCATTCTGCTAAATTAGATTATTGCCGCCTTCTGGGTGAGTAGGAAGCTGATTTGTGCACAGTAGACAATCTGATCCCGTCCTTGGTTCTTTATGCATTACTGCAGCTTTGTATTTGCTGTGGGGTGTGCGTGTGTGTGTGTGTGTGTGTGTGTGTGTGTGTGTGAGACAATGTAGGGGTAGTAGTACTGCTCTCAACCAGTAATTGATGTCAGCTCCCAGACCTCCCTGGCATGAGTTGCTCACTGCCCAGGACCTACAGCTGACCACATCCCCTCACACTAGAGTTTGTCCACCTACTGGGGTAATTGGCCAGCAGGCCGGATGGCCTTAGAGACAATGTAATTGACATAATTCCTGGCCATACAATGCCCTCTGTGGATATGCCCCATATCCATAGTTTTAATAGGAACAAGTTGCTAATGTGGAATTTGAAACATGTTTGATATCTTCTGTGGTCTATTTAATTTTTCTCAAATTAAAATAACAGCTTAGCAGGACAGAAATTTTCTTAATTCTCCCTTTTGAATCATAAAATAAGACTAATGAGTCACAATTTTACTGCAGCACACTTGGAAATTGTTGCTAATAAATGAACCCATGTTGTTTTTAGTAATACTTTGCTACAACATGCATGTCTTTTTACTTCGGATTTAAATGCTAAAACTGCTTGATTGCATTTTTCAGATCTCTCACTTTCTCTTCAATTTTGCATCCATATGAATAATAATTATCCATGGAGCATGAGTGAATTCACCCCTCATTCCCAAATGCATATAATTTCAGAAGATTCATGGGAGTATTAATGAGTATGTGGTAGTATTGGCAAATTAGGTTAGGATTGTTTAAGTTTTAGGAATGAATTGTTTCTTATGTTTATTGCTTTTCTGTCTTCATAGTAAAGATAAGGGATGCTTGTGGAAAAGATCAAACAATACAAACCAAAATTATTTTTTGAAAATAACCATTTCCAGAAATGATGGAAAGATGGATTAATGGAACTGTTACCCAACTTCTGATTGTGTATATTAACAACAGCTCTCCATCCATCCATTAATGCAGACTTATTGAGAATTACACTATCTCATATATTACATTAAAAACTATATTAATATTAAATGGATCCAATAAGCTTTTTACTCATAATACTAGCTAGTGCTTCTTAAATTTTTAATATGCATCATGGCACTATTCAAAGTGCCTAACAATGATGATCTCATTTAATCTTCACAATCTTATCAGGAACTTACTGTTATTAATACTCTTTGACAGATGTGGAATTTTAGGCACAGATAGGCTAAGTAACTTGCCCCATGTCACACAGCTCAATAGTGGTAGAGCTGGGCTGAGAATCCAGGCAGTCCGATTCCAGAGACCACAGTCTCTATTCGTTGTTCAGCTTCATGCTTCCTTTTCTCACCTATTGGAAACAGATCTGCTGAAAATTTAGTTGAAATGCACCTATTTCTAGAGAGTGTTTACAATTTGGCCATGGGACTCCTGCAGTTACTTTATTGAAGTAGTAATACCTGTTAAACATTAGTCTTTTCCTGGTTCTAGTGCAGCCCTCTTTCCTTTTCTTCTATGTACCTCCCAGGATTTGTCCTTGCTTGATTAAAGATGATAGCAGTTAATAGGTACTTGAAGATCATAGATTACGTTAATAAAAACACTTGTAACTCAGTCTGCATCCATTGTTGTTGTACTGGAGAGTTCCCTGCCATAGACTCTGTTACTCAAATCACGGAGTCCAGGACACAGCTGATTGGATCAAAGGTAGTCAAATCATAGATGAAATCATAGGTTATGAGCTATCCTGGCAAAAAAATCTCTGCCCAAAGAAAGAAAAGGGAAACTAAATGTTCCAAATAGGTTTCATTTCATGAATTTGAATTGAAGAACAGGTGGGCAACTAAATTTGCACCATATGCAGCTTCTTATATACTATTTCCAAACTTTTTTTACTCCTGTAATCTGAAAACAATTTTGCAAGACTATAGAACTGATTGCCCATTTTAAGTTGTCATTTATAATTTTTATCATAACCTTTAATAGTTTCAAAAGATACAATTTCTAGCAATTGTAAATATTGAGATTTTAACACAAAAATCGTCTTTTAAATGAAGCAGCACCTTAGACCCATGCAAAAGAAGCTGAGTTCTGGGCCCCGCCTATCACAATAGTACAGCATCTAAATTCATTAAAAACACCTGGGACTCTCTGTCCTTCAGGATCTGGCATTAAACACTCACGCAGAATGACCTGTATCTCTAAATATCTACTCTCAATGCTAACACCATTCAGGCTGCAGGGAATTGCTTTTCCACATCTCATGCCCTCATCCTCCAAATAAAAAGAGACTGCATCTAAATGTCATACAAGCTTGCAGGATGTGCCGTCACTGATGTCTGAGTCAGACACTGCTCTGGAGGGCAGGACAGATTTAAGTAGAGGAAGTGCTTAAGAGAAAAAAACAAATTCATTAACTCATCAAATCCCTATATCAGATGGCATCAATGCAACAGGTTCTTGTATAACAAAGTAATATTTCCTATAGGGTCAAATACCATTTTCTTGCCTTTCTTTGCTTTCTAATTATAGTGGTATTTGAAGAGTTGCTCACAACTGAGGAACATTTATTCCCTAATAAAGAATTCATGTTACTCTTATATTTGTATATATGACGAGCTAAACCAATGTTTTCCATTAGCAGCTAGATGGAAATTGAACAATAGAATTGCAAATAATTTTCTTTTTATATATATGTTTAATACATTTGATATGTAATTCGATGTTCAAAAATTAAGTGATTTTGATTTAAAAATTTTAGTCATTTCTTATAATTTGTATTATACCTTCTAATTTTATATATGTCTTTATTTTTTTATGTATCCAAACACAACTGGTCCATCAATGGAACACCCAAACATACACAATAATAAATGAATTCAGTCCTCATTGATATTTTGCAAACTTGGAAACATGAAAAACAAAGCTTTACGCATTTATTTTTCTGTCACATTGCAGATACGTTTTTCAAGGTAGGAAAGGGCATATTTTACTTAACAATTTAACAACTTAACAACTTAATTAATAATTAGCTTGACTTGTAACTCTTAAATATTTAAACATACAGTATGTGGGCCTCCATTTGTACTCACAGTCCAGGCTACAGTAATATTTGGAGGGGGCAGGCAGTTTTAATGTATTTAGTAAAATCTAAAAACCATAGTTTTTGATACTAACAATCAACCATTTAAAAATTAATCATCCCATTTTTCTTGCAGAGTCAAAAACTTTCATTGTTCCCTTCTGTCTCTTGTACTCAAATTACCGTTTCTCTTCCCCCACAGATGTTTATCTTAATGTACTATTCCTAATGAATGTATTTATGCTTGAAGAGCAGTTATTAATCACCCTATCATTATTTTCTGGGAAAAGTATATACATTGAAATTATATTTTTTATTCCTGTGACTATAAGGCTTTAAATGTTAAAAATACTTTTTATGGACTGAGTTTTATTACAATTACTATTAATATACTAATAATTAAAACTGTAAGGATAGCTAGAGATATTTTAATTCATTTGTGTATCCATTTCTAGTTCAAATGGGGTTAGGTTTTAGCATCAATTCTGTTCTATGTTTTCATTTCTTAGATATATAAGTGCTAAGAAAACTTCTTTTAATAAATATGTACAATAAGGGAATAGAAAGAGTTTTAAAATCTCAATCAACTAGATCGGCCTTCAGTTTTTTTGAAAAGCGAGGACTAGAATTTGACGATTTCTTTCCACTACTTCACTCTCATTCAGCTACTATCCACTCTTGTCTGGATTATTATAATAGGACCTTAACTGGTGTCCTTGCTTCTACCCTTGCCTGTCTTCCATCTATACCCACTTTGTACAACAGCCATAGTGAGTCTGTTAAAAGTCAAATAAAGCCATGGCCCTGCTTAAAATTCTCCCTTTGCTCCTCATCAAAGTAAAAGCCAGAGTAAAGCCACTGGAAATTAAAGGCAAAAAAAATTACCATGACCTATGAAGCCTTGCTCAGTTTGGCCTCCTTTTCCCTCTCTGACTTCATCTCCTACCCCACCTCCTCATTCACTGCATTCCGCCTCCACGCTTCCCTACTCTGCTGTTTCTCTATTACATGACATGCTCCCATCTCTGAGAGCCTTTGCATTGCTTTTCTCTCTGCCTCTAAATTCTTTCTCCCTCAACAGGGCCAGGTCCCTTCCTTCATACAACACACGGATCCTCCATGAAGCTAAACTTTCATCACTTTCTATTTTTCCGTTTTGTTTTGTTTTGTTTCCTTAGCAACTATCACTGTCTAACATGCTAGAATTGTATCTTTTTTAAAGTTTGCTTACAGTTACTTTTCTCCACTAGACTATAAGCCTCAGGAGGGTAGAAATTTTGGAATGTATCATTTACTGCTATACCTCACTGTCTGGAACATAGTATGTGCTCAATATAAATAGTTGTTGAATAACTGTATTCGTTTTCTATGCTATGTGACAAATTACCTCAGATTTACCAGTTTAAAACAACGTACAGGGAAGGGGAGAGGGTAGGGCACATAGGAATCCCCTATATATTTTTTATGTAACATTTATATAATCTAAAGCATCTTTAAAAATAAAAATTAAAAATTAAAAAAATATATATATATATACGTGTATTCCCTCCCAGTTTCTCGGGGTCAGCAGTCTGGGCATGGCTTAACTGTGTCTTTTGCTCCAGGTCTAACAAGGATGCTATCTAGGTGTCAGCTAGTCTGTGTTCCTTTCTGAACCTTGGGGTCCTCAGGCATGCTTACAATGCTGCTGGCAGAATTCATTTCCTTGTAATTAGAGGGCTTTCTTGCTGGCTCTCAGCTCCAAGAGATGGCTGCCTCAGCCCAGAGCCCTCTCACAAAATGAGAGCTTACTTCCTCAAAGCCAGCAGGAGAAGCTCTCACTTCAGTTTGTTGTCTTACATAATGTGACATAATCATGGGAGTGAGTGTACCATCATATGCACAGTCCCTCCCCACTGTCAAGGGGAGGGATTCATACAGCGTGTACACCAGCATGTGGGAATCTTAGGTGCCATCTTACAAATTCGAGGACCACAATGACTGAATAAAAAGGAAGAAAGATAAGCCTTATCTTATGGTGCCTTGATTAAGGAAGACCAAGGATACCTTTTTTTAAAATTTTTTTAACTTTTCCCTGTTATTTGGCACCACGGAGGATTTTGTACAACATAAAAAGATTCCATTGTGAAAAGGACAATTGTGAAAGAAAAAAAAAGGAACTGGCCTGGCAGCTTGGCAATACTAGGCACATCATTTTCAGGAAATGGGATACATGGAAGTTGAGAATCTGGAAAAGAATTCCTAAAAAATTACCTGTACCCCTAGAAAGTCTTCATGTATTCCCAGACATAAATGTGCCCCACTTTGAAGACTACTGATGTAGTCTATCTGAGGAGTGTCACTCATATCATACATTGGTGAGTGCCGATAACACAACTTACCTCCACCCGTAGTTCTTCCACCTGTTGTGAAGATGTTAATGGAGCCCTTCCTAAAATACAGGGATTTCTACCCATCCCTAATGCCAGATAAGCTCTGTCTTCTGATTCTTTGACCATTTCCTTGAAGACACCTCAAGCACTCTCCATATTTTCATTTTAACAACCAGCATACCTTCCTCTTCATTTGTTTGTTTGTTTTGCTTTTGTTTTTGTAACAGATCCACTATTATCATTTTCATACCCCATGTCAATTATTTGGGGTCAAAATAAATGACAGAAATCAAGACCCGAGTTTAAAACCATATGATAAAGAGTCTATTCATCTCAGATTACCAAATTAAAACAATGAAAGCTCAGTAGCCAAGAGTATAAATTACCAACTGTAACTTCCATTGGCTGACCACACATGAATGCATTCAAATCATGGGGAAAATGTAAATATATATAAATATACCCAAATAACTATGATAAATGCACTGTGTTGTAGTGTTTTCATTAGGATTTTTGCACACTGGGACCCTGAAATGTGAAAAGAAGATTCAAGAATCACTAGCAGCCAGAGCTTAAGCACAAGCCCCCAAGAGGCTGGCCCAGGGACAGCTCAAGGTGGAGGAGACAGCCCAGGCTGAAGAGACAAGCCATATGCCTGATAGCTCACACCTGTACTCAGGAAGAAACCAGAGCAACTGAGACTGAGAGAGGAGGCCCAGTAAGAGACAAACCCTATGCCTGGTTGCCCACAGCTGAGCTCTGGGAGATGGTAGATTCTGGAGGGAAAGGCAGAGACCTCGGCAGAGATGGCCCACCATCTTGCTTTATGACATGGCAGCCCATCAGGATCAACGGTAGCTGACTCTGGTGAGAAAGCATTCCTGATGGTGCCCTGATTTGGACATTTCATGGCCTCAAAACTGTAAGCTATTACGCCAAATAAATCCCCTTTATAAAAGCCAACCCATTTCTTGTACTTTGTATAGGCAGACTTTGGCAAACTAAAACAAGTGGTGTTATAGCAAGTCAGGTCACTTGGGTAGCGGTAAAGTAGGTATCCATGTTTAGGGAAAAAAATAGTTTAGTCAAAAGTGGGAAGTGATGTAAGAAGACACAGTGGGAAACAAAGCAAGTGTAGCCTGGTCATTCTACTGTAGTGCTAAGGAAACACCCAAAAACCTAGAGCTGAGGGAGTGACAGAGTTACCTGATCAGTAAAGCTAGCCAGAAACCTGAAAGATGCCCGATTCCTACACATTAGTGAGGTCTCCAAGAGATCTGGTTGTTCAATGTCCAGAAAAGATTCACAGCTCTCTTATTATCACATGAATTCTTAAATTAAATTCTCAATTTTGAAGGTAACCTGAGTTAATCCCTATTCCTTTTGACAAAAAGATTGTTTGACTTAAAAAATAAAAAAGCTTAATTTGCTTTGTTTGTACCAAATATATAATTCATTTTATATGATGTGCATTCTTATTTAATAGAAGTATTATTTTATTTTTAAATATGTGTTTATGCATATGGAAAAATATCCAAAAATATGCCAAAATGTTATCCATAGTTAATTCTGTGATGATGAAGTTTTTTAAATTTAATTTTTTTTTCTTATCTCTATTTTATATTTTCTTTTTAAAAGTCAATGAGTGTGATCAATTGTGACTCAAAACCAAAGCAAAGCAAGCTATTTAAAAAATACTACTCATGAAAAACTCAGAAGCATTCTTTATGAAAATGTGCTTCATAGAGCAATTATGTATTTTAAGCAAAACAGTCTGACAAAATAGGAAATAACATATTCCTATTTTGATGGGGCTTATATTTGTTTGTATGCCCCTACCAGATAGTTCATTCATTTATCCCTCAGTGAGCATTCACAGACTACAATCTAAATGGTTCTGACAAAGTAGTTTTTTTTTTCTTGATCGAGACGAGCAAGCATATCTATTTTTTTCTTTTATAGTCAAATACTAATTTTTTCATAGTAATTTTTTTCTCCCTTAATCATGGGAGAATCACTAATCAAAGTTTTTTTTTAAAAAAAACAAACAAACATTATTATACCAAAACAAGGTTGTCGGTGTTTTCTCATGACAAAATACCTAGGAGTCATGTTTGGTTTCTCTCTCTCTAATCCCTATACCCTCATGCCAGCCAGTCTGTTGTTCAAGCCTATCTTTAAAACAAACCCAATCTGTCCACTTCAGTCTGTCAACTATTTCCCCCTAATTCAAGCCACCACCATTTCCCACCCAGACCATTGTAGAAGCTCTCCTAACTGGCCTCCATGAACCTACTCTTTCTTGTAAAGGTAGTCTATATTCCATATGACAACCAGATTTATGTTTTATATTGTAAATTCAGAAAACAAATACATACATACACACATGCATAAAGCTAGATGGATTAAAGGCCTAAAGAAGAAAATGTAGTAGGATATGTCCATGAGCTTCAGTAGATCATAATGTCACAACAAAACAAAAATTAATGCAAAGGGAGGTTTAATTGTATTTGTCTTTTATTTCTTTAATACTCTGAAGAAAATAAGGCAAGATATCAACAACTCAAATAAATCCTCCTTAGAGAGGCTTTCCTGGATCAATCAATCTAAAGGAGAACTTCACCCTCATTCTGATACATCACCCTCCTTGACTCTTATCATAGCACTAATTTTTGTTATTTCTCCTTGCATTTCTGTTGCTATTTCATCCATGGCTTATTTGTAGTCCATATTCACGCCCAACCCCATTAGATTGTGCATTTCCACACAATATGTCCTGTTCTGTCTTGTTCTCCCTATATCATCCCAGTGACTAGAAAAGTATTTGGCACAAACTAGGGTACTCAATAAACATTTCTTGCATGAACAACCATCCCCACATAAAACAACTGAAATATTAGCATATCTGCTTATTATTATTGTCAATGCACATCTCACTCTTTTCTAAATAACTTGAGAAGAAAGGCTAAATAAAAAGTTTGTAATTCTGTGTCTTTCTGTTCTTTACTCAAGCACATAATGTAATACAGGAAACACCCGCAAATAAATGGAATACCATTAATAGAAATCCTTTATCAACCACTCTTGTAGTCCAATTTTAGAAAAAAGAAGGCACATAACGTAAGAAACCAGTAACAGGATTATCTTTCTCAGGATTTTCTGTCATTATCCATGAAAGAGAGGGTTTATTAGACACAGAATTGTGTGGATCATGGCATTTCAGAATGATTTTAACAATAACTTAAACAGGAAAAGGCTAGCCATTGTTTATCCAGAAAATAATCATGAGCAAGAAGGTTAAGGAAATTCCACACATGGTAATTAATTACCATTTTGAATTCCTGAGTGTAAAGGAATGACTGCTACTTCCTATGGTGATTAAGTTTATCAAACACAAGTCTAACTGATTCTACTTCATAAACTTCCCCACCATGGAAAAGGTTTAATTGGAAATGAATGTGAAAGCTTACCCACTACATCAGTAGCTCTTAATTCTGAGTACATATTAGGATCACTGGGGAGTTTTAAAATGCTGATGTCTAGACCCCACCTGAGACCAATTAAACCAGAATCTCTGGGAGTATGAGCTGGGAATTCTTCCTCCTTCCCTCCCTTCCTCTCTCCCTCCCTTCCTTCCTTCCTCCCTCCCTTCCTTCCTTCCTTCCTGCCTGCCTGCCTTCTTGCCTGCCTCTTTTCTTCACATCTGTATTAGTCAGCCAAAGGGGTGCTAATGTGAAATACCAAAAATGGGTTGGTCTTTATAAAGTATATTTATTTGGAGTAGAAATCCACAGATACCAGGCCATAAAGTGTTACATTTCTTCTCTCACCACAGTCCATTGCCACGTGTTAGAGCAAGACAGCTGCAGACGTTTGCCAGGGTTCAGGCTTCTTGGGTTCCTCTCTTCCCAGGGCTGTGTTTCTCTCCGGGCTTAGCTCCTGTTTCCTCCACAAGGTCAGCTGTAGACAAGCAGGCGAAAGGCTTGCTTCTCTTCTCCTGGGGCCTTCTTTCCAACATCAAAACTGCTTCTCAAAAACTTCTTCAACTCTGTTCTTGCCTTGCCTTTTATATTCAATTCCCCACCTACCAAAGGGGTGGGGCTCAATGCCCTACTGATGTGGCCCAGTCAACGCCCAGATTAAGAGATCAGTTTACAGGCATGATCCAATTATATTTTTGGAATTCATAATTATATCAAACTGACCAACTGCAACAACATCCTTTCTTTCTAACTCTGTGGTCATTTATTATGCAGCCAGGACTGAGAAACTTTACATTAGATTGTGAGCTTATTAAATTTGGGAACCAGGACTCATTTTCCATTTTATCTACAGGGGTTATCACAGTGCCTTATACACGGGATGCCATAAAAACCACAGGTAGTTTTGTTCTTTAGTAACTTTAGAAGTGTAAATGCTACTAACTTAAAATGAAAATCATCTGATAATTTAATTACATTTCAATTTCACATATACTCACTTATTTATCTGGTTTTTGATTAGTAGACTTTTCATTTTCATTTTTTCCTTCAGTCCTTCCTATTAAAGGTACCAAATATTGACTGAAAAATAATTAAAATTAAAAATACATCTATTTAAAATCCATAAAATCAAATAAGCATAGAAGAAATTAATGAATTATTCCAAACTTAATTGTAAGTTTGTAGCATTTATCTGTTCAAATACATGAAAACTTAAAACTGCACTAGAATTTTGGAACATTCTCTATAGTAAGGGATCAATAATTGTTTAGCTGAATATGAATCTGAATTTTGAAGCTCACTATCTATTAGAAGTCTTATTTCAGTTTTATTTGCATGAAGAGGTAGGAATGCTTTGGGCTGCATGTAAAAATAAAACAGTGGTTTAAAAAAGTTTATTTTTTTCTAACATAACAGGAAGACTAGAGGTAGGCAGGTGCTAACAGTGATTTAATGGTTCAATAATGTCAGGGCTGCACTTTTCCATGATTACAAAGTGGCTGCCATAGCACCAGGCTACAACATGCAAATTATGGTATAAAGAGTAGAGTTAGGGTACAGCTAGTGACTGCCAGTGACTGATATTGCTATCAGGAAAATATATGTTCTATCAAAATCCTCCTAGAAGATTTCGGTTTAGGTTTTATTAGCCAAAACTATGTCATATGTCCCTTGTCTCACTACAAGTGTTACTGAGATATAAAGTATTTAACTTTTCTGTTTTCTAGTTTGTTGACAGACAAGAGAGATGAAGAGCTGGATGTGAGTTAGTTAGCCAAAAGCTTCTGCTATATCTCCTCTTGTTATGTAATTCTCATATTTTTTTTTGTCTTCTCCATCTATCAAATGTGAAATTAAATACTTATAAAGCTGATGGATCTCGTAATGGTTAGAGCTATTTTCTTTTCTTCTAAAATAATAAAATGTGCTTTTTTTTTAAAAAAAAAAAAAGCTTTAGATTACATAAATGTTACATCAAAAATATAGAGGATTCCTATAAATCCCACCCTTTCCTCCCCTATACTTTCCCCCTCCCATACTTTCCCCTATTAACAACATCTTTCATTAGTATGGCACATTTGGTACAGTAGATGAACATATTGAAGCATTGCTACTGACTATGGACTATAGTTTACATTACATTTTACACTTTACCCTGCTCAATTTTATTGGTTTGACAAAATGTATAATGGCCTGTATCCATCATTGCAATGTCATGCAGGACAATTCCAATGTCCCAAAAATGCCCCTATGTTATACCTATTCTTCCTTCTCCCTCCTCTCAGAACCTCTTGTGGCCACTGCTTTCATATCAATGATACAAGTTCTTCCATTGCTAGAAAATAATGTTGACTTTAGTCCATGGTTGCATTCCCCCCTTATGTTTTTTCATTCTTCAATCTTGAGGATTTGGGGATGCTGATGCCCACTCTGCTTCTGGTTGACACTTGACAAGGTGCCAAATTCCTGAGATTGCCCTGTCTATAGTGTCTAGATGTCTCTAGAGCCCTCAGGAGCCCTGCTATTTGAGGCACTGTTTACTGTGGCAGTCAATGAGATTCTGCTGAGAGGTGCATAAGCATAACCTCTTGAATAACCTCCCGACTCACTTTGAAGTCTCTTTGTCATAATCAAAGTTTTTTCCCAGATGCATTGCTAGTCAGTGCTTGTTAATAATCCTTCCTGGCTAGGTAGGCTTATTCCTGGAAGTCACGTCCCAAGCTTGGAGAAAGGTTGTGAGTTTATATGCTGAGTTTGGCTTAAAGAGAGGCCACATTTCAACAACAAGGAGACTTTCAGGAGGTAACTCTGAGGCAGTATATCATGCTAGGCTAAGTTTCAATTTCACAAGAAAAGGTTCATAAGTACAAACATGACTATCAAGGGCCTGGCATAATGGTCTGTCCTCCTTCACTAGGCACTGCTCATGAACTCAGGGGATTCTTGCCATTCTATCAGAGAATGTAGCAGGACTCCCCAGAATGGGAATTCAATATTCATTCCGTTATTGTGTGGGTCTCCATCCACCGAGACAATGCCCCTTGAACACTTGAACACATGCATATGCCTTAAGGGCATGCCCCAGGTGTACCCTTTCCCACACATCCCCCCCATCACTGACACCTCACACCAGTGATCCTCCCCTGCCACAGTTGTAACCCTTCTATGATCCAAAACTTCCCCAAAAACAAAGCCAAAAAAAAATGAATAAAATTAAAAAAAAATTATAATAATAATAAAGTACAAAAATAAAAAGTATTAATAAATTTTTATTGATTGTGTATTTCATCATCTTTTATGTACACTGACAATTTCTTCCCTATGTTCCCCAGTGTCTTATTTTTTTCACTTTACCTTCAGAGAAGCTTTAGATTACAGAAAAGTCACATAGAAAATATACGGGATTCCCATATACTGAACCCCCTCCCCATCTCCCACTCTTCTCTATTAATAACATTTTACATGTGTATGGTACATTTGTTACAATTGATGTAGAAATATTGAAGCATTGCTACTAGCCATGGTCAATCGTTTACATTATGGTTTACATTTTGCACTGTACACTTTTATAGGTTTTGACAAAATTTAAAATGGCCTGCGTCCATCATTACAAGGTCATGCAGAATAATTCCAATGCCCTAAAAATGTCCTATGTTCCATTTATTCTATTCTTCCCTCCCCCTCCCTTCAGATCCTATTATAACCAGTGAGTTTCAATTTTTGAAGAATAAGGTTCACAGTTACACACAGCAATATTGAAGGTTTGACATATTGCTCTGTTTTCTTTTATTAGGCACTGCTTATGTTTTTGAGAGATTCTTGCCCCTCTAATAGAGAACATAGCAGGACTCCCCAGGATGGGAGTTTAATATTTTTTTGTTTATTGTGTGGGTCTCCACCCACTGAGATAACACAGTATGACAGGATGAAGAGTTTCATATTTCTTAGGAGCATGCCTCAGGTGCACCCTTTCCCGCATATGCCCCTACTCCCAACACCCTGCACTGGTAACCCTCCCCTGCCATATTTGCTAAAAGAACATTCCAACCATTGTTGTTTTAACCACAGATCTACCAGTCCCCAGAGTTCACCTGCTCCTTCCTCTAACCCTCCCCCTGGTTCCATAGATGGTCTTAACCCAACACCCCTACTCTACTTCCCATATTACTGCACCATCAAACCCAATCACTTCACTGCACCACTATCACCTCCATACACTGCCCAACCACTCCCTTCCACCTTGTCATAGATTTTTCCCATATTGGGCATCAGCTCACCACCCTCTACTAACTTTCTGTCTCCAGATAGCCTGACTTCCAGACTCTACCACTGTGAGTCTGCTCAATTTGCTTAAGTCATATGAGTGAGGTCATGTAATATTTGTCCTTCAGTGACTGGATTTTTTCACTCAATATAAGGTCTTCAAGATTCATCCGTGTTGTACTGTGTGTTAATACTTCATTCTTTTTTACAGATAAGTAATATTCCATTGTATGTTTATACCACAATTTCCTTATCCATTTATCTGTTGATGGACACTTGGGTTGCTTCCAACTTTTGACAATAGTGAATAATGATGTATGAGCATTGGTGTGCATATATCTGTTCATATTGCTGCTTTCGAGTCTTTCAAATCCCAGAAGTGGGATTGCTGGATCATATGGCAGCTCTATTTTTAGCTTTCAGAGGAAATGCCAAAATGTCCTCCTTAATGGCTGCACCATTCTATATTCCCACCAGCAGTGGATTAATGTTCCCTTTCCTCCACATCTTCTCCAAAACTAGTAGTTTTGTTGTTGTTTTTTATTAGTCACCAGTCTAATATGTGTGAGATGACATCTCATTGTAGTTTTCATTTGCATTTCCCTAATAGGTAGTGATGTTGAGCATATTTTCATGTGCTTTCTAGCCAGTTGTATTTCTTCTTTAGAAAGGTGTCTATTCAAATCACTTGCCCATTTTAAAAATAGGTTGTTTGTTTACTAATGTTTGAGATGTAAGATTTCTTTACATATGCTGGCTATTAGGCCCTTATCAGATAAATGATTACCAAATATTTTCTTCTTCCATTGAGTAGGCTGCCTTTTCACTTTCTTGACAAACTCCTTTGAAGCCCAAAAGTTTTTTAATTTTGAGGAAGTCCTATTTATCTATTTTATATTGTGTCGCTTGTACTTTGGGTATAAAATTTATGAAACCATTTCCTACTACAAGATCTCATAGATGCTTCCCTACAATGTCTTCTAAGCACTTTATGGTCTTGGTTCTTCTATTTAGAACTTTGATCCATCTTGACTTAATTTTTATATACACTGTGAGATTGGGGGTCTCTATCATTCTTTTGGATATGGATATCCAGTTCCATATCCAAGTGCCATTTGTTGAAGAGGCCATTTTGTCCCAGTTGAGTGACCTTGGTACCCTTGTCAAATATCAGTTGACTGTATATGTGAGGATCTATATCAGAACTCTCAATTCTGTTCCATTGGCCAGTATATCTATCCTTGTGTCAATACCATACAGTTTTGACCGCTGTAACTTTGTAGTATGCTTTAAAGTCAGGTACTGTGATTCCTGATATTTTGTTTTTATTTTTCAATAATTCAGGAAAAATTATTTGGCTATTCAGGGTCCCTTGCCCTTCCAAATAAATTTCATAACTAGTTTTTTCCAATGCAGTAAAAAATGTTGTTGTAATTTTTATTGGGAATGCATTAAATATGCAAATCAACTTGGGTTCGACAGACATCTTAAAATTTTAGTCTTCCAATCCATGAACATGGAATATTCTTCCATTTATTTAGGTCTTCTTTGATTTCCTTTAACAATGTTGTATAGTTTTCTGTGTATAAGTCCTTTACATCTTTAGTTAAGTTTATTCCTAGGCATTTGATTCTTTTGGTTGCTATTGTAAATGGAATTTTTTTCTTGAGCTCCTCCTCAAAATGTTCATTATTGGTGTACAGAAATACTACTTATTTTTGCATGTCGATCTTATATCTTGCCACTTTATTAAACTCATTTATCAGCTCTAGAAGCTTTGTTGTAGATTTCTCAGGACGTTCTATGTGTAGGATCACGTCATCTGCAAATAGTGAAATTTTTATTTCTTCCTTTCCAATTTGGATGCCTTTTATATCTTTTTCCTGTCTAAGTGCTCAAGCAAGTACTTCTAATACAGTGTTAAATAAAAGCAGTGAAAGTGGCCATCCTTGTCTTGTTGCAGATCTTAGAGGGAAAGCCTTTAGCATTTCACCATTGAATATGACTTTATCAATAAGGATTTGTATGTCTGTGGGTTAAAACTACAATGGTGGGAATGTTCTTTTGGCAGCCCTATATCATGTTGAGGAAGTTTCCTTCCATTCTTATCTTTTGAAGTATTTTTTATCAAGAAAGGATGCTGTATTTTGTCAAATGCTTTTTCTGCATCAATAGAGATGATCATGTGATTTTTTCTTTTGTTCTGTTAATGTGGTATATTACATCAACTGATTTTCTTGTGTTCAACCATCCTTGCATACCAGGGATGAAACCCACTTGGTCATAGTGTGTAATTCATTTAATGTGTTGTTGAAAATGATTAGCAAGTATTTTTTGAGGATTTTAGCATCCAGGTTCATTAGGGAGAATGGCCTATAGTTTTCCTTTCTTCTGGCATATTTATGTGGTTTGGGTATTAGGGTAATGGGGCACAATAGAATGAGTTAGGCAATTTCCCCTCTACTTCTACATTTTGGAAGAGTTTAAGCAAGATTGGTATTAGTTCTTTCAGGATGATTGGTGGAATTCACCTGTGAAGCCATCTGGTCCTGGGCTCTTCTTTTTGGGGAGGTTTTTGATGACTAATTCATTCTCATTACTTGTGATTGCTTTGTTGAGTTCATCAGTTTCTTCTTTTGTCAATGTAGGCTGCTTGTGTGTTTCTAGAAATTCGTCCATTTCATCTAAGTTATCCATCTTGTTGGCATACAACTTTTCAAATTATCCTTTTGTGATACTCTTTATTTCTGTAGGATCAATGATGCTATCCCTTCCATCATTTCTTATTTTATGTATTTGAATCTTCTCTCCTTTTTCTTTGTTAGTCTAGCTAAGGGTTTGTCAATTTTATTAATCTTCTCAAAGAATCAGCTTTTGGTTTTGTTCATTTTTTTCTAGTGTTTTTTTATTCTCTATTTCATTTAGCTTTGCTCTAATTTTTGTTATTTCCTTCTTTCTGCTTGCTCTGGGATTAGTTTGTTGCTCTTTTTCTAATACCTTTAGATGTGCAGTTAGGTCTTTGATTTTAGCTCTTTCTTCTTTTTTAATATAGGCATTTATGGCTATAAATTTTCCTCTTAGCTCTGATTTTGCAGCATTCCATAGGCTTTGACACATTGTGTTCTAATTTGCATTCATTTCAAGGTAAGTACTGATTTCTTTTGAGATTTCCTCCTTGACCCACTAATGGTCTAAGAGTGTGTTGTTTAATTTCTATATCTTTGTGCCTATTCTGGTTCTCTGCCCCTTACTAAATCCCAGCTTTAATCAATTGTGGTCAGAGAAATTATTTTGTACAATTTCAATCTTTCTGAAATTGTTGAGAGTTATTCTCTGACCTAGCATGTGGTCTCTCCTGGAGAATGATCCATGTGCACTCGAGAATAATGTATATGCCACTGTATTTGGGTGTAATGTTCTGAATATGTCTACTAGGTTCAGGTCCTCTAACGTATTATTCAAGGTCTCTGTTTCTTTATTGACCCTCTGTTGAAATGTTCTGTCTAATGGTGATAATCATGTATTAAAGTCCCCCACTATAATTGTAGAGGCAACTATCTTCTCACTTAGTTTTTCCAATGTTTGCTTCACATATTTTGTGGCACCCTGGTTAGGTGCATAAATGTTTATGATTGTTCATTCTTCTTGATAGATTACCCTTTTTATTAATATATAGTGTCCTTTTTTTGTCTCTTACAATAGTTTTGCATTTAAAGTCTATTTTTCCCAATATTAGTGTAGCTACTCCTACTCTGGTTTATTGTTTGCATGTGAAATTTTTTCCAACCATTCATTTGCAACCTCCTTGCATCCCTCAGTCTAAGTGAGTATCTGTAGACAGAATATAGATAGGTCATATTTCCTTATCCATTCTGCCAATCTGCTCTTGATTGGACAGTTTAATCCATTAAAATTTAGTGTTATTACTGTCAAGGCAGTACTTACATTAGCCATACTTACTTTAGGTTCATATATGTCATATGTTGTTTGTATTTCTCTTTTTATCTTTTTAGTTATTCTTACTAATAATCGTCCTTTCTACCCTCTCCTCCAATCTTCTCTGTCCTGTTTTTTCCTTTCAACCTGCAGAAATCCCTCTAGTATTTCTTGAAGTGCAGGTTTCTTGTTCACAAACTCTCTTAATTTGTTTGTAAATATTTTGAACTCTCCTTCATTTTTGAATGCCAGCTTTGCTGGATAAAGAATTCTTGGCTGACAGATTTTTTCTTTTAGCACCTTAACTATGTCATCCCACTGCCTTCTCATCTCCATGATTTCAGATGAGAAATCAGTGCTTAATCTTATTGAGCTTCCTTTGTATGTGATGGATCTCTTTTTTCTTCCTGCTTTAAGTATTCTCTGTCTTGAGCATTTGACAATTTGATAGGTATATGTCTCTGGGTAGGCCTTTTAGGAGTTATACTGTTTAGGGTGTTTTGCATTTCTTGGACATGTATGTCCATGTCCCTCAAAATAGTTGGGAAATTTTCAGCCATTATTTCCTCCAACACTCCTTCTGCCCCCTTTCCTGTCTCTTCTCCCTTTGGGATGTGTATAATGCATATGTTTGTACATTTTGTGTTGTCATTCAATTCTCCGAGTCCCTGTTGAATTTTTCCTATCTTTTTATCTATCTGTTTTTATATCTGTCTGGTTTCAGATGTATTATCTTCGACATCACTAATTCTTTCCTCTGCCTGTTCAAATTTGCTGTTATTTTTTATTTCTTGCATTGTGCCATTCATCACCATCAGATCCGTTGTCTTTTTATGCATGTTTACAATTTATTCAGTATGTACCCCCAGTGTCTTTTTAATATCCTTTATCTCTTCTTTCATTTCATTAAGCTGATTTTTAATTTTTTTTTGGACATCCTGGTTGAGTTGTTCCACATTCAGTATCTCCTCCTGTTTTTTTTTAATTAGACTGGGCCATGTCTTCCTGTTTCTCAGTATGGCTCATAATTTTTTGTTGGTGTCTAGGCATCTGTTTATTTTAATGGGCTTATTCAGATGGTTAGCATCTCTTTCTACTCTAGGGTTTTATTTATTTATTTGTTGCACATGGTAAGGTTCCTTTTGACACTTGGTTCCACTTATTCTATATCCTTATAGTTGTCTGTGCTCCTTTGAAAAAAGTATTCAAACCACAGAAAAGGAAAGAGAAGAAAAGAAAAAGAATTATAGTAATAATTTTTAAAAGATAGAAAAAGAACCATAAAAGAGCCAGGAAAATAAATAAGCAATGAGTGAAAAACTTTTAAAAATACAAAGGAATAAGAATTTAAAAAGTAGAATAAAAGAATGAAATAAGAAAAACTAGAATAAAATGAAAAACCCAAAAGATGAGAAGAGAAGAAGAGAAAAAGAAAGAAAAAAACAAACAAGAAAAGGTAGACTGAAATTAAAACAATGGAAGAGGGAAAAATGAAAGAAAAAAAAGAAATGAAGACTCTAAGAAGAAAAAAAAAATGAAAGAAAAAGGAAACAAAGAAAGAAAAGCACAGCAAACAGGCTTCCATCTTGGACCCCTAGGAACCATCTCAGGCTGCTGGTGCTCATCAATCAATTACCCTGCAGCTTGACCTCCATAGGTTAGATATCTGGTTTTAGTGAATAAAATAAAGAATAAAAAAATAAAAATAAAGAATGATAAAAAATAAAATATAACAGATTGAAAAACCTAAAAAAAAAAAAAAATTTTCAGTCTATAAGTTCCCTGTAATAAAATGCCAGGTAAATATGAGAGAACCCAGTGAGGCCCTCCCTGGATCCTTTCTTTTTGGAGGTACCAGGGATATAGTACATGTCAAGCAGGTGTTCCTCCACTGAGCTATACCCACTCCACAGGTTAGATAGGCTTCTCAAATCCTGTTCTTTTCCCTCAGACAAGCTGGGCTTCTAACATTTGCTGGATATCTCTTCTGGCTTCCTTCTCTCCCGGGCTTATTAGCCACCTGTCTCTACCCCCTCACTGCCCTGTTCCTCTCTTGCCCAGGGCAGCTGGGTCTGACAGCCTGCCTGATAAGATCCCCCCCTCCCCTCTCCCTGGGGCCCCTTCAGTGCTGGCTGGCATTTCATCTGTTTTGAGATTCAAAGGGAGCTCAGCTGGCCAGACACACTTAAGAGAAGGCATTCTCTGCCCTCCACTAGACCCCCTCTTCCTGCCAAGGAGGAAAATGTTCTTTCTCACTCCATTGGCTGCAGTAAGCCAGGGGTTTTATCAAGGCTATTTGCCTTGAGGGTGGTGTATATCTGCCATTCCCAGCCACAGGGGTGAGTAACTCATGGTTTTCATTAGGCCTCCTTGTCTCTCTGTCCATCTCCCTCCTGGATAATTTGTAGCACGTTCCTGGTCTACAGAGCCCAAAAGCAGCTCCCCCAGATAGCTTTTTGCCTTTCCTCCATTGTTTTTTTGTGAGTTGAGCCCTGCCTACCTACTTTGATGCCATCTTCCCAGAAGTCCTAATAAAATGTTTTAAGACAAGGGTTCTTAACCAAGGGTCTATGGACCCCCAAGACGTCCGTGGAAAGATTTCAGGGGGCATCATGAGCTTGAATTGAAAATTCAAAAAACATTATCCTCGTGGGATGTGTTGGTGCAGGTGCAATATATTTATTAAATAATACACAATATAGCGTTGACTTAATATGATTTTTATTTTGATGTAGTGTGTTCTGACTACAGTGGATAACTGCCTGCAAAAACATTGTTAAGGATGGCAGGGATGGTTTTATGATGCTGTGGGAAAACTTGAATCTAAATGTTTGCTGAAAATGACTTAACAGATGTTGAGCCATGTTAGGTTATCAGGTATTGAAATAATGGGAAAGTTGCAAAATATAATTTTGAATAATCCTAAAATTTAATTTAAAGACATGCTGATGTTGATTGTCATAAAACTATCTGCCACTACATTCTGAGAAGGAGTCCATGGTTTTCACCTGACTGGCAAAGGGGTCTGTGGAACAAAAAAGATTAAGAACTCCTGGTTAAGAGAACAAGAACTTTTCTTTAAAGACTCCTTTCCCAAAAGTAAATGTAGCAGTCACAAATTCGCATTCTCAAAAAAAATTTTCCCTTATTCCCTCTAATAATGGAATCGATATGGTAAGAGTCATTAGTGATGGTAAGTGGGCATTTCTCTGCAAATTGCCAAAATGGGAAGTGTTCAGTGGGAAAATGACAAGGTCTAGCTCATGTTCTGTAGAGGCACTTCATTTTTCTTTCAATTAAACTGTATCATAGACTATAGTACTTTTTAAAGTTCCACATTTCAAGTATCATTGCATGTATTATTTTAAAATTTCCCTCACATTCTAGGGTCCATTTGTCAAAATTTCTATTTTACCATTTCCTTCTGAATGGGATTTAAAACACAATCCCAAATTTTGATGATTAGCCATTTTCTTTATTTTTTATGATAAGATTGTTTGTCCTGCCCTCATCCATTAATAATTGTATGGAATCAGATGTTTCTTTGTTTTTGTCTTATTTCTGCACAGAGACACTGAAGAATGTACCAGTTCTGGAAGTACATCTCCACAAAAAGCCTCAAAAATAAAACAAAACAAATGCTTGAACACATAGTACATTTGGTAGTAGGAAAAAAACTAAAGTTTAGGCTAATTGGTATATACATTTATCCAGATAAAGACAAATATATTCATTGAATTTATCATTATTGGTAGTATTAAAATGTGTTAAAATATTTTCAGCAGTATAAGTAACTGTTATTTATTGGGTTTTATAGGCCATGACAGTAAATATAACAGGCTTTCCAAAATGCATTTGCTTGAACTAAACATAAATAAATCAGAATTATTGAATTACATATCTTTTATTGATTTAGGGGTCCAAAAATGTACTTCATATGGAATAGCTTGTTTTTCTTTTTTGGCTCTGCATGTTTTCCAGTCATATTTTTATTCATCCATAAATATTTACTGAGGACCATCTCAAGTACCTGACACTGTTTTGCGTGCTGCTAGAAATACAAACAGACAGTCTCCACTACAATGGAATGTATAGGTGTGGCAGTTTGATACTATTTATGAACCCCAAAAAGAGAGATTATGTTTCTAAACTGGTCTGTTCCTCTGGGTGTGATACACTTTGAATGCATTAGATTCAGCTGACATGTCTTGATTAAATTACCTGTTAAGATTAAGGCTTTGATTCGAGCATGTCAGTAGGGTGTTACTCAGGGTTGAGTCCCTGCACCCTTGGTGGACCTATATAAATGGAACACACGGAAGAGGAGATAGGTCTGTTATGTTTGATCCTGGGGCTCTGGGGAGAGAGAAGCTATTCGCACGATAGTTTGCAGCTAAAGAGAACAGAGTAGCTTAGCAGCTGATAAGGCCTGGAAATGAGCCCTTTGCCAGACTGAAACAGGAAGCCCTGAGAGATCAGCCCTATGCCAGCCTACAACTGAGACTGGAAGAAGCTAGGACCAGGGAGCCTTAAGAGGAAGAAGGAAGGAGAAACCAGGCAGGCATCACCCACCATCTTGCTTCAACTGTGTCAACTGACTTTGGTGAGAAAGTACCTCTTATGGCACCTTGAGTTGGACTCTTTAGGGTTTTGTAACTGTAAGCTTTTACCCCAAATAAATACCCTTTATAAAAGCCAACAGACTTCTGGTACTTTGCATCAACACCCCTTTGGCTGACTAATACAATAGGCTAGTGAGAAAGATAAAAGACAAAAGTCAATAGACAAGCAAGCACACAATTGAAAAATTATAAATAAGTAAGATGGAGAATATCAAGAGACCGTACTGTACATTGAGTGACAATCTAAGGTCTTTGACGTGGTGCTAAGAAGAGAGTTAAATAACAAGAAGTAAAAAATGATACAAACTTTGGGGGGAAAGTATTCAGTAAGGTATAACAAAACATATGAGGTTCAAAAAGTATGAAAGTTTTGGTACATTAAAGGGACAGTGTGTTTGGAGCAATTTGAGCAAAACAGGCAAATATTTATGACATGAGGTTAAAGAACAAGGCTGGGGTTTCAAGTCATGTATGTTCATGTTAAGTTGGGCTAAGAATTTGGAATTGGGGGCAGGGAAGACAATATGATCATGTTTTCATTATTTAAAGTTTGCATGGAAAATATTAATGGGAAACAGGAGAAACATGAAGAGGAATTTCTCACAAGAATTTTGCAAATATCACATGTTCTCTTTCCTTCTTGGGAGTCAGGAGATCAGTTGAGATTACTCCAGATATCTGAGTGAAAGTTGAGCATGGCTTGGACTGGTATAGTGGCTGTGGAGATGGAGAGAGATGGACAGATATTTTGGACACAGGATTGGCAGGATTTTTTGGAAGACTGAGAGTTTCTGTGACAAAGAGGCAAGCATGACCCCCAGGTTTCTGCTTGAGAAGGAGAAGACCGGGAGAAGAACAGCCAGTGAAACAGAGAGAAGGAATTTTATTTTGAAAAGGGGAATTGAAAGAAACTTGTTCCAAACAACATTTGGCAACATATATACTAAAACTGGAATGGTATGCACATTTGCAAAGTGTCCCAAAGTTTTCTAAAAAAATAGCTTGATCACTCCCCAAAGGAAAATGAAAATGAAAATTAAAAAAATAGACAATATTATTAAGAAGAAATTAAAGGAATAAAATCAAGTCTATTACTTTACAAACCAAATGCTAGTTAATTGATTTCCCTTACTGAATGAAGGCTGTCAAATTGGGTTAAAACAAAACAAAATAAAACAAAACAAAACAGAACAGAACAAAACAAAACAGCTATCTACGATTTATGAGAAATGTACTTAAACCGGTAAATAGAATTAGAAAATACAGGGATAAGCAAAAAAAAAAAAAACACAAGGAAATTCAAATAAAAGATCGAGTGACAATAATAATAGCAGTCAAGGTGAAATAGAAGGATAAAGAACTAACTAGGACAGAAAGACAATATATTATGCTAAAAGGCAAAATGATGGTGCAAATACAACAGTCATAAGCCTATGTGTCAAGTAGTGTGGCAACTGAACTCTTGCAAGAACATCTATTAGGAATATCAAGAGAATATGATAAAATACTTTCAGACCTAATACACCTAGAGGATAAATAAGTAATGTTAATTATTAATAGTGCTATACAAATCTTCATGCTACATATATTAAAATTGAGATATCTCCACATCGAAATGGTGAGTTGGCAGCCCAGGGCTCAGAATAGTGCATGCATAAAGCTTTGACCACATATAGTGCTTCCATGTCAGTATATAAGGTGAGATGGAGTTCTTTTAGTATATTAGGACCTCCAAAAACTAGAGGCTGATATCTCTCTGGCCAATCCTTTTTGTTTGTTTAGTTCTATCACAATGGGACATTTTAGGAATCAAGAGGTAGAGACCATTAAAAAAGGTTTCACTATTTCTCTATTGCCTAACCAAGAAAATCCTTAGCAATCGCGAGATATTACATGCACTGGTTTCAGTCCTCTCACAAATATGATATTTCTTCAAAAGTTCAATTGGCTGGACACCTGACCTCATCTAGCTTACTTGATCTTAGGCAAATATAGAGAACTTTGCCCACAATGCACAGACAAGCTTAAGGGGCATAGCCAGGAGATTTTTGAATGGGGATCATATGTTCTAACTTGTTTTACTACCTTCCTGGAGGAGAGACCAAGGATCCCAAGTAACATTCAATTAGATAGAGTTCTTACATCACTTGAGGCAAGTTCAATGGTGGCATCAAATCATAACATCCTAATCCCCTTTTGACACTAAAAGACAAGATTTTTTTCTTTTCTCCAAGAAAAATTTCAAACAGAAAATATATAAATTGCTACACAAAGAGATTTCTCATAGGAATTTGCAATATGTGTAATTTTTCTTCTATCCTCATTACAGTATGTGTCATTTATCTTATGGGAAATAATGGGAAAGGGGCACAGGGATCTTGTTGCAGCTTGGTTAATAGTCACAGATTGTTAATACCACACTCTTCCCAAGAGAAATGGGAAACACTATAACATCATTATGTCAGAGGGTCTCATGAGGGATTCCCATCACACTAAGACATTGATTCTGTCATATGATTCTACACATATACATTTAAAGTGTAAATGTGTTGGTTATTTTACTCTCTTGTTAGAATATATTAATGAGAAGATGCAATACTTTATTACAATCTATCCAGCTTTCTAATAATGAGGTAAGGCATCCTCTTAGAATGGAAGAGTTGTAAGCAAAAGGAGTAATTTTGCAAGAGTCAATCACCAGATGTCTGAGAATAAGTCTCTTTCAGGGCTGCCTCTGTCTCTTTAATTAGATTTTGATTATTTAATATATTTAATATAAGGTGCTTTTGTAAAGTTGCACTCCAAAAACAGATTCTAGGTAATGCCCAATTTTTCAACAACTTACTATTGACCATGGGAATAATCTCTTTGCTTTATGACAATGAAAATCGGAGACATTCACTTTTTTTGTTTATTATTTTTAATTATAGTGGAAATGGTCATTAATGCAACAAACATTTTTTAGCCCCTATCATACACGAGGTGCTGTTTTAAGCACTGGAAATATGGCAATGAAGGAATAGTCAAAAGTCCTTGCCATTTTGGAGCTTAGACTGTTTTGAAATCTGGGCATGAAGAGTTGAAGAAGAAAAGGAGCTGCACAGATTAGAGATATTTGGAAAGGAGAGGCAATAGTGAAGGGTGGCTTGAGCAAGTCTGGATAGAGACATGGAAATAAGGTGGAAAACAGTATGTAAGTCTTTCCTGACAGCCAAAGACAGAGAGAACTTTAGGAAGAGGTAACGGGTTTAAATAAAAACAGGTTTGGGTTCCCATTGCTTTCTCTTCACAGCAGAGATTGGTAAAGTCAGAATAAGAAGAAAGGAAGATTAAATCTACAATCATAATCATCTACTGAAACATAGAGGCCATTTAGAAGACCAAGATTAAAATGATAAAAATTAGAGTAGCCCAACTGTTTTTTTTTTTTTTTCTTAAAATAAAAACTTTAAAAACATGTAGTTTATCTAGTTGTCACTGTCTTCTGACAGAAATAATTACATCAGTTCATGCTAGCATTAGGATTACAATCTCCTCACCCCCACCCCTTCTCACTCCTTCCCACCCATTCACATACCCTTCTCTGCTGAAAAACCAGAATAGAAAATAAGATCATTCTTTTGAGCTCATGCTTTGATCTCTTGCACATGCTCAAACTTTCTGAAGAGTACTCTGCTTGAAAGGTGAGAGAAACTATCTAGAAGCTGGAACGTACCAACTAGATACAAAAATCACAGGGGTGTTTGGAAATGGTTATTCTCCATTACTATTTCTATAGGCATATTTAGAGCTTGATTTGTTACTTCAGAGTAATCTAGACTCTGAATTGTTCTGCTTATCTCTTAGGGGTCCCAAACTTTTGAATTCTTTAATGTAGACCAGCATGGCAGAAGTTTATTATTAATAAATCCCTCCTTTCCCCAAGTTTTGGGTAGATGTTAGGGAAATAAATGATATGTTTCTAATTCTACTCTTCAGTATACTGTTTTATTAGTAACCCTTTTTGTGTGTTTTCATTAGAAACTAAACAATTTTAAAGATATTTTGTTTTAGAGCAAGAAGAACTCTGTTTCAGAGAAAAGAGTATATTTTTCTTATCTCACACTTTGTAAAACAATTTTGATTCAAAGCACAATATAATATTACATATAATATTAATAGGATACATTGTTTGCTAGGTCAGTGTCTAATATGATGCTGCCTCAGTGGGCATGAAATATTGTACTCATGATTATCCCAGTCACCTTTAAGGAAACAATTTCCTAAGCAATGGGGGAAAAACAAACAAACAAACAAAAAACAACACATTGCTTGTCAAATGAGCAAGGAGATTAAAAAACTCCTTAGTATCTCACATTTTTCTCTGCCTTAGATGAATAAAGACATACCAGACCCATGAGTTTCCACAGTTATTCCTAAAACATTTATCTAAAAAAGAAAATTATTCTGTTGCAATATATTGTTTAGAATAATGTCCCTAGAGCTACTTTCCATGCCAGAGCAGGTGGGTCACAGCAATTCAGGCACCTGTAATGGGAAGACTGGCTAATGCCTATGTCCCCTGTTGGTAGCTAGTTATTTATGAGTATTGTTCATGCAGTCTTTTTATGATCACATTTCAAACTACCCTTGCCCCTCATCCACCCATATCCTGCCTAACCATACAATTGGAACACATGAGGAAGTAGTGAAAAAAAGTAGCAAGTAGATGAAGTTGGCTTCAGCAGATGGCACTAAGAGAGGGTGCTGGGATTCATCAAAACAAAGGTGAGGAAAGTAGGAAAAGGAAGGGCAAGAGGGCACCGAGACCAGAAGTGACTTCTCAAAGAGGAACTCATAGAAATAGCTGAGCTCATCAGTGCTATAGAGGGAAAATATAGTGACCCAGGGATTTGAAATCTGTATCACTTTAATTCTTCTGGGTTAAGATTATGATTTTGTAAATGGTAAAATTTAAATAATTGAGAAAGTAAGTATACCTCCAGGAAACTGGAGACCCTCAAAAGAGAACACTATGACCTCAAAAGAACTGCCCCTGGTAAGTGTTGGAGAGGATTGTCCCTGTGACCATTTCCTGGCTTGATGATTCACTAGGAAGACTCAAAAGACTCAGCCTAAAGCCATATGTGGCTAAGATTATTACAGTGAAGGGAAGCAGAGCCAGATCAATGAAGGGAAAAGTTTCATGGGGCAGAGTCTGTGGGAAACCAGGTGCAGGGTCCTCTCCCAATGGAGTCATATAGGATGCACATAATTCTCCCTTCAGTGAGTAGTGACAATATTGCCAACCAGGGAAACTAAGTAGATACTCAGCACCTAACTTTTTTATTGGGGGATGGGCATGTAGACAGACTTTGCCAGGCATGTACCAACATTCCAGACTCCCAGAGGGAAGGCAGGTGTTCAGCATAAATCATATTGTTTGCTCAAGCAGTATATTGTTATAAAAGTGACTCATAATGAGCCACTGTTTTCAGTTCTGGGAATGGTGGTAACGCTCTGAAAATCGAAGTTACCAGACATCAGCCAAGGGCCAACCTTACAAGCAGGACTTCCAAAGGATAGCAGTCAGGCCTGCTATGTTAGCTCTTTTGTGCACAGTGGCACAGACAAAGTCTCAGGGAGTAGAGAGATCCAGGAATGTCACATGTGAAGCCACATCCAAGAGTCAATAGGAAAGCTTTCCCCAACAACCACAGCAATGTGAAATAGGTTAGTGTCCACAGCATGAGATTTGGGAATTGGAGGGAATTTTCTACATCCTCATATAATTTAGAGATCTTTAAGACAATGTTAAAATGGGATTCTATTTGTCTCAAGTTTACTAAGACCCTAAGACATTGGGTACCAATCTCCTTTACACTCCAAAGAGGTAACAGACCATGTAAGCAGGACTTGTAAAGGAGGTAAACCAAAGAAAGTTTGACTCTTAGTCTCCCCATTCCCTTCACTAATCATGGTTGAAGTTGAAGAGAGCAAGGTATTTGTAAGATTTTTTAGAAAGAGCAGTCCTGTTGGAAGGGGACTAGTTGGCGATATGACTTGGGGTTCAATTATCCAGTGGTCTCATCCTACATGTACAATGACTTTTTTGTTTAACAACTCTTATGGCCATAACTGGATCTAATCATAGGACAACAGATATTCTAACCTTCTTGTCTTCACTTAAGACAACATATTGAAACACAAGTAAGTGAGAATGACACTATTATAAGTCAACATTGGATCATTTTTATTTTTTAAGTAATACCTTAAAAACTTTGTTTCTTTATTATTAGTGGATACTAAACAATTGGTTGCAAATATCACTATGTTGAGAACAATTCTTGGGGGCAATGGGAAGGCTTTAAAAGGTTTTGAGCATGATGCAATCAGAAACATGCCTCAGGAAGGTATATCTGGCAGGGAGAGATGGGAGGCAGGGAAACCAGTAGCAATAGTCTTAGTGTAGATCATGAGATAGTGGCAGTAAGCATGCATAGAAGACGAAATTGTGAGTACTGCAAATAGAAACAGGAAAAGGATACTGGAATGGAAGAAAGGGGAAATATACTAATTAACAGGAACAATAAGGTTTTGAGCATGGGTTACTGAGAAAGCCCAGAATTAGGACCATACTTTGGAAGAGAAATGAATTTACATTCAACAAATTAAATTTTTGCAATCAGCAAGATCCCCAAATGTGAGTGTCCAGCAAGCAGCTGGAGGAGTGAAAGATGTCCAGAAGACAGATTGGAGTTACAGTTATTATTTGGGGCATCATCCACATAGAGGCAATGATGTTTATGTGTACCTTTTAAAAAACTTATTTTATAGCTGTTGTCATTACTTGCCTGATATTTTGTTGTCCAAATTTTTGTTTTAGAAAGAAAATATTTACATAAGTTGTAATAATCTTAGTAAATACTTAGAATAAAAACTTGAAGTAATCATTCCTGTTAGAAAGGGGGATTCTCAGGTTGGTGAAACGACCCTTGGAGGGAAATTAAATTTTAAGCTTACTTTTTATTGTCAGAGCATCCAAATAAAAAAAAAAGTTCATGTATAAACACAGACATATTCATATGTATGTATAAATAGATATAGATATATAGTTATATAGAGAAATAACTATAGACTCTTTCCAAAAAAGAAAGTAAGATAGTGACTGTTATGCAGAAATGATGGTTTGTTCACCGATTCTGTTCAGTTCTGCTTGAGCTTTGATATCCTTTTGTCTCTCCATTCCTACACAAAGTATGTAAACCACTGCCCTCTGTTCAAGGGACTTACAAGAAGCTAGAACTATTGCATGGTGTTACTTCCTTAGGGGTAAAGTGGGGAAGAGGTGCTCCTTGTCCCTCTTGTCTATCCTTCCTCTTCTGTGAGTTGCTCCTGCTCCTTCTCTTTCCACTTATCCAGGTTCAGTCCTACATAGTCTTTGAAAGAAGGAAAACTGGTTCCTCAAGTTTCCACACACGGATCTTCTACCTATGGAGTACTGGTTCTTGTTATGGAGTAGGGTAGTGGGGAGAAGGTGCTGTGCTCTGTGTAACCAAGACAGAGAAGATGGGGAGGCAGAGATATTCAAATTCCTGCTGGGCCACTCACAGCTTGTTTGCTTTTTTCTCTTACAATAAAGATGTTAGGCAAATTTTTGCTCGCATGGGTGTGGTTGTGCGTGTTTTTGCACTTCAAAGATTTTTACAGGGATGGATCATGTCTTGCCTAAGGCAATTAGTGTTTACTGAATGAATGAGTAAATAAGTAAAAGAAAGAACAAGTGAATGAACTTTTATTTTGGGGGGGTAAAAATGTTTGAATAGGCCCTTTTCAGTTTGCAAGTACTTTTATATACATTCTGTCATTTAATTCTTATTAGAACTGCATGAAGTAATTTTAGAGATAAAAAACTAATAAAATTGCAAAGATATTTTAGTTTTTCTGACTCTAATGCATTGTCATGTTCGCTATATTACACTGTGTCTTTGGAAGAATGAGACAAACTAGGACAATGACATCCTAGGCTAGAGATCAAGGATATTTATCAGATGATCCCTATAGATGAGGCCAATAAAAGACAGCTAGGACCAGCGGAAGGAACAGCTAATTCAGCTACACTCCATCTGGTGTTTCCTTCTTCTGGGTGTTGCTACAGAAGACTGCGTCAGCTCTTAGGGCTGCTTGGATTTCCTCAGATTCCCAACAACTTAACTACCAAGTCCTTTTCTCTATTTCAGGCCATGAGTGGACTTTGGTTTTCTGGTGGCCTGTCCCCTCCCTCCATATAAATTGCTGTTTTGGAATCAACAACAAGAGGAGTTACCACCACTGGTAGGAGAGGAGAAAAAGACAATGCCCCTGAGCTCATGTGAGAAATCTGAAGGGGGCCAATTTCTCAGAAAAATATTGATTTGTGAAATTATTTTTACTTCAAGACTACTACAAAGTAAAAAAAAAAAGCAAATTATAACACACAAATAAAGAAGGAACTGCATATGCAAAATAATTTTTAAACGGAAGAGATTTTGGTGGACATAGACCTTGTAGAGGAAGATTATTTGAGACTGGGGTGGAGGGATCAAACTGCCGAGAGGAGTTGGGTCAATCACAGAAAAACAATTGTAAATGGAAAGGGATAAAGATGAGGAGTCAATCCTATATATAACAAAGTTGATTTTTTTTTTTAAAAATCAGAAAACATAAGAGAAGCATAAACCCATTAAGAGTTTCCCCTAACTGGGAAAGTTATGATTGAAAATACATAGGTATTTTCCCTCTAATCTTGTGGGTAATGGCTGAGGCTGGCTATAGAGCCTGGGAAGAATACAGACAAGAATGTATGGTAAAGTAGGGCAAATTACAAAGAAAAGGTAAAAATAGAAAATAAAATTCTGCCACTGTAAGGTCAGGACACATGAACTTCAAAAGATAGGAAAGATAAAGTGTTATTGAAATATATAGGCCTTAAATATAAATAGTTGTAGTTTTTTGTTAAAGATGGGTGCACTTTTAACCCTATTAATATATATTTGATCAAAAGCATTTTTGAGCCACTGTATATCCTAGATATATATTTTTAGAATGAAGAGGTATCTGACAATTGGGGAAAAGGTGTATTAGTAACATTTCTAAAACATAAGATAAACTATCAAATCTGAAACATATACAGCATTGCCTTTGAGGCAAAAAGTAAAATCTTAAAATAATATTTAACATCCATGAAAAAGACAGAATTCTGGGTAAAAACTAACAGGCTTATTTTGAAAACTGTCAGTCTGATTGAATAGTCTCCCATAGATGTTTTTTTATTATTATTTGTTTAAAACTTAATCAGAAAAAATATATATATATGTTAGTCCCTTTGAAACCAGAATAAATTACTACCAGGCTGGTATAGTAAAATTGTTGTTCCTGATAGTAGAACAGTGAACTAAGCAAAGATTTCAAGCATAATTATGGTATCTTTTAATTCCATAGTGCATATATTCCATTTCAGATCCATATGACCTCCTTCTAATGTTACAATAAGCATTTAAAATAGCCAGTTCCGTATGTCTTACTAAAAGGAGCAGAAATTTGAAACAAACCTAAAGTCTTAATTAACCACAGGAACCTGGAAACACAGTCTAATCTTTATATAGATTTACTCTCAAGACATGTTTCTATTTGCTTGTAATTCATACAGGTTCCTCCATAAACACTGGTTCATCTTCTAAAAGCTTCTCCTCTTTTCTCTTTACATATTTCTGCTTCCAGTATTCTTTTTTTCTTTTAATAAGATTTTAAGACATGCCCATGATGATGATGGAGAAAATCCACTCTGTTTTTCCTCTCTGCAAAAACTGAGTATTTATCATCATTCCATCTTAAAAGAGGTGTTGGTAATCTTTATACATTAGAATAAAGCCCTTTTTAACCAAGGGTCTCTATAAACGTTGTGGAAATCTGAGACCAGCATGGTTAATTTACTGAGAAAATTTTCCCAGTTAGTCATTTTAAGCAAGAACATATTTGAGTCTTAATTTGTTTCAATTTCATAGTCTCTTCAAAGCTTTCTAGATGTAATTCTCCTTTTTTATATGAACAAATGGATTTAGGTTATAATGGGGGAGCTTATGTTTCATAAGTATACTTTGTGACATTTCCCATCACTCATAGGCTTAGGTTTTTAAAAATAGGAATGATGCTATTTACACCAAAAAAAAATAATTTATAAGGCTTTTCCAATATTTTTGGATAGTGCCTATAAAATTGGTTTTTTAAATGACATTTTTATACTTCCAGTTTTAAAAACACAGAGTAAAGATGGTACTATACTGGAAAACAAAGAACAAGAAACATAAAGTTAAAATTTACTTTTGATAAACCTATGAGACTCATTCATGGGTCAAAATATCGATAACATGGGCAAGGACTGCCAAATTCAGGGAAGGGAAAATAGGGAAAATAAATAGAGCAGGATGCCTATGGCTGTAGATCTCAGGCTAAACTGACAGGCTTTCCAAAGTAGGTAATACAACTCAACATCCCTTGACTGAAACATCAAGATATATAGGCTAACTATCAGGGTTTCTATGAACAAATATGGCAACAAAATAGCAGGGCTGTTAAGACTGAATGAAGAGTCCCACTGGCATGCTGAATTTTCAGGAAGCGCTGAATCAGTAAGGCAGGGAAAAAGATAACAACATTACTGTGGATAGACACAGCAGCTCATTTATTTTGGCTAGAGGAAAGAATGACCCAACACACAATTCCTTATCACAAGGAACAATACTACCAACAATTCAGTCCTCTCGTGAACCTCCTACAAATAATGGATTCAGGAGGAAAAGCAATCTCACTAAAGATAACACACAGTCAAAAATTAATCAGCACCAGTTCTTTACAAATATAATATCAAATGAAGGAAGAAAAAATAGGAAAGGCAAAAAGTAAACTCATCAAAAAAATCTTGCCACTGAGTAGATGACCAAAATTATCATCATGAATTAAAAACACTTAATGAAGTGATTTTCTATATAAAACAACCACTCAAAGAAGGGGAACATGAGACAACAAAACAGAAGGAGTGAAACATGAACTGACAGAGATTTAAAAAGAAGTGTTGAAAATAAAACCATCACATAAATAAAAAATATCATGGCAGAATACTAAAGGACATACAGCAAAGGACAGGAAAGACAATATTGAAAATAGGAAGCAAAATGAAATGATAATAAGAGTTAAAAATGATTAGAGAGAAAATAACTGTTGAAGGAAAACAAAGAATTATACACATATATAAATGGTGCCCCTGAAGGGGAGAATCAACACAATGGAACAGAACATTTTTTTAAGAATACTGTGCAATAAAACTTTTCAGAAATTATAAAAATAATAAGTCTAGAGATTGAAAGAACATAGCATGTCCCAGGAATAATGGGCATAAAATTATCAATAACAAGAATAAAAATGACTAGACCTCAGAGATCATGAAAGAGTCCTTTAAACATAGAGGTATAGGGAAGTGAATGTGGCTCAAGTGATTGGGCTCCCACCTACCACATGGGAGGTCCTGGGTTTGGTTCCCGGTGCCTCCTAAAACAGATGAGCAGAACGGCAAGCTGGTGCAACGGGCAGGTGCAGCGAGGTGACGCGACAAGATGACGCAACAAGAGACACGAGGAAAAACAACGAGAGACACAACAAAGCAGGGAATGGAGGTGGCTTAAGCAATTAGGTGCATCCCTCCCACATCGGAGGTCCCAGGTTCATTTCCCGGTGCCTCCTAAAGAAACAAAGTAGAAGAACAAACACAGCAAGTGCAAACAATGTGGAGGGGTGGGGAGACATATATAAAATAAGCCTTTTAAAAAATCTGTATTAAAAAAAAAAAATACAGGTATAAAGAGCAGGATACCTCTAGAGTATGCTTTTTTAAGTATAGGCTTGTCTCTGAAGTTCCATAGAAACACTAGAAGACAATGGTGTGATGCCTCCAATGTTCTCAAAGAAAGAGAATGTGACTCAAGAATTTTATACCCAGCCTTATTCTCATGAAGAGTAAAGGCAACAGACATTTTTAAACATGAAACTCAGGGCATATAGCACCTATGAATTTTTCTTGACAAACCTACTCAAAAGTGAATTTCAGCCACCCAAGAAGTAAGTGGAGACATGGTGACCAAAAAAAAAAAAAAACCACTAGTGATGACTATTAATTTCATTTAACTCTAGGACTAAGAGTAAGCAATTATAGAGATTATAGTTACAGAACAAAATGTGAAAGTTCTACATCCTGACAGATTTATTGTTCTTGCTTGCTTTCTTTCTCATATGAAGGAGAAGTATATTTTCTATCTATAGGTCATCCTTGAGGGTTGAGGTATACATCAAGGGCAAAGAAGCAGGGAAATAGCTTAAGATGGAGTTGTAAAGAGGGTTATTCTGTTTGGATTACCAGGAAAGGAAAGAAAGCATTTAGTGCTCAGGTAAGAGATTATTTCCCAAAACAAAACGATTATATTTGTTAATGAGTCCCTGGTCTCTTTTCAGAACCTGAGCCTGGTAGCTAGTGTATGGGAGGGTAAGTTATCCCCATGTGACTGAGACATCTGGAGCAAAATTGCTTAAGTACCTAACACACTCTCCTATTGATCGTGCTCAAGGATTAAGAGAAAAGAAATTCCAATTTATTAGGGTTCTAAAACTGAGTTGATCATTAGTTTCACAGAGTCAAAATATAATAATTTTCATTTCACATGGTAAAATACAACTGGACCTTTTATTAAGACCATATGACTTTATTTTATTTTATTTTATTTTATTTATTTTTTTTTTTTTAAGATTTTATTTATTTATTCATCCATCCCCCCCTTGCTGCTTGCGCTCGCCGGGTCAGCCAACCACACCGTGCGGGCAGGCCTGCCCCCACCAGGAGGCCCCGGGAACCGAACCCGGGGCCTCCCATATGGCAAACGGGAGCCCTACTGATTGAGCCACAGCCGCTTCCCCAAGACCATATGATTTTAAATATAAATATTGGTGATCTTTAAAGTGATATTTTAATAGAAGACACCAGGCTAAATATTTGTTGACTCTAGACAAACTTTGTAAATTTTCTTGATTTATAAAATAAAATCACAGTCACTACTTTGTATGTTTCAAACTTCTTTTTATAGCCATTGCAGTTTGAATTCATATATATATATATATATATATTATATTTATCAAGCATTTTCCATATCCCATGCATTGTTTTAAGTACTTTATATATATTATCTTAATTAATTTTCTCCCCAACCTTGTAGGGTAGGTATTATTATTAAATACATTTTATAGAAGAAGAAAATGAGGTGCACTGCACAGAAAAGGGTGGTATAAAGTAATAAATACTGGTCAAAGAAATAGAAAACCTAGATTCACATTCTACCTCTGTCATTTAATGGGTGTTATTTTGAAAAGATTACTTAGACCTCAGTATCTTTAATCATGAAATAGTAATAATAGTAATAATAGTAATGATGATGGTAATAATAATAATATAATAATAATAATAGTTCAGTCTGCTTTACGGTGTTGTTTTGAAGATCAACTCATATAATGTACATAAAATTCTTTAATTATAAAGCATTATATCAATTTATTAATATTATAAATATGGCTGTTATTAATAGGTGATAATATTATCCATTTGATCATATTATTTCCAATTAGCAACATAATAACTGGCTTTATATATTTAAACCCAATAGTGATATACTATTTTTCAGTAAAACTAAAACCATTAGTTCCATTCCATAGGAAGGATTTAAATTCTGGTCTCTGAATGCCTCATGGGGGAGGGTTAATATCTGACTCTCAAAGGATCTTTATTTCAAAAGTTTTAAAGACCACTGATCCTGGAATGAATTGCCTAAGCAATTGCTGTTGGTGGTTTTTAATCATAGGAGCTATGAGCTAGCAAATTCAGATTGATGTTATTTCTGTTCTCTAGGTCCCTTGAACTTTCCCTGCTTCCTAAAATTACTGCATGGGCTTAAGAACAACATGAAACACAAATGATTTACCAATTAATTAGAAACTGTTTCTCATGGCTACAATTTGAATATAAAATATTCTAGCAGTCAAGATAAAGCTTTTCAAATATTCTAGATGTTTAAATTTTGTAACAGTTTTCCTCTTTGCTTTTAATAATAATTTATTTTTCTCTTGTCTCCTCGAATTCTCTCTTTAAAATGTTTTTCATAAAATGAAATAATATTTCAGAGCAATTTTGAATATATTCATCTTAGGTCCTCATTCCTATTTATCCTCATTCTTTCCTTCAGCTGGCATTAAGGAGAAAATCATGCTTTTCCAGGGGGAAACAACTTCAGCACGTGAGGTTTCCAAAAGTATTACTAATGCAGAGTGGATTTAATAACTGGCAAGGATAATTCTAGCATCATCTGTCAAGTCTAGAAACATTTAGAAAGAATAATCGGTAGAAGGGTGAGATTCAACCTTGATTATTCTGACAGACTAAGCCTATTTCTCTAATTTAGTACCAGCTTCACTTCATTATGTTCCATCTCTGTAATTTCATGATTTACATTGTAGAGCTTTGATCTCTTCTTTTCTTTCCCTCCTACGCTGGTCTCTTACGTGGGCATAAAATTCCCACACAAACAGCCTTCAAATGGCTGACTAATGGAGCTGGTTTTCAAACCTTTAGATTCTTTTTCCCGGTCTCAAACTTTGAATTTGGAAGTGAAATCCATTTAATTTAGATTGTTCATTTGTTTTCTTTGACTTTTCTAAGGAAAATTACATGTTTCTACGATGTCTGAACATAAGGGAAGAGAAGTACACGATATGTTACAAGCGGAGAAGAAACAATAACATCACTGAATTCCAGAAGGCCAGCAGCCATAGCTGTTTACTTCTTCCTTTCTGCTTTTTAGCACTTACTTTCAAGTCTTTTCAGGACAGATTTAATTCCACCTCCATTAATTAATTTTTTCTTATTTATAATCAAAAGAAAAAGTTAATATTAAAATGCCTGCCATAGCAAAACTGTTAACTTCACTTACTATTAGGGAAAATGTCAAGGCCTTTTACCTTTTAAAAAACAAATTTAAGTGGTGATCCTCTAAGTTCTAGCCATAAAAACCTCCTACTTCTATTAACTTGGGTTTTATTAAAGAAATCAAAGAATAAAATTTATAATTTATTTGATTAAAACAAAGGACTAACATTCAGTTCCTGCCAAAGATACTAAGTCATAAAGTACAATCATTTATGTACATTAAATACAAACTTGATACAGATAGATTATGGATAAGACTATGAATTATGTAGTGTTACTTAAGCCAATGTTTCTCCATGGAATATATTGAAAACATTTTAGTCTCATATGATATATGAGAAACCTGAAACATCTTTAATCTTTTAATCTGAAAATGAAATACTTCAAGTTGGCTAAAGTCCTTGAAATGTTCAAACAGATGTAATAGGGAAAGAAAAAAATAAGCAATGATTTAAAACAATCTCATCTTAATAAAATGCTGTAAATTTGACAAACATGTACTATAATTTTTTTTTTAATATGTTAAATATGTTGGAGGTGAACTGAAACTTATGTCTCCTCATCTCATCTAACCTTCATCCATATGGTCAAGGAAACAATTTAGGAACAACTTAGAAAGAAGCTATCATGAGCAAGATACCATTTATGTTCAGCTAGTGTTAGGAAATACTAAACGTAACCCAAAACAGAGAAAGGGAACAAACAGACCCTAATTTAATAAAGCTAATGCACATACTCATGCCCCCCCCCCCATCTTTCTCTCACATACACACAATCAGAGTACATTCCTAGTAAGAATACAAATTCCCCATGTAAATTGAAAAAGAACTAAATAGATTCATTTTTGTTTGTCCAAGCATATTTTATATTATATACTTGAGGAGAAAGCTAACCAGTGCCCATATTGGCTGCCATCCAATCTTTCTTTGCTTGTCAGGATTCATGGGGCTAAATTGTTTCCACAATGGAAAAGTTCTTTATAAACTGTAAAGTTCCGTACAAAAGTCCTTTTCATTTCCTTTGGAATTACAGATTAAGTATACTGAATTTTGCATACTGAGAAGGAATGGTGTTTTGTTGAAAATAACAGCAGAAGCATCAACAAAATTAGAAAACAATTGCAGCTAGGCCTGAGTTACATGACAGTACAATCTGAAACACTCCTATCATCCCATTCAAAATACTCATAAAGATATGCTAAATGGTAAAAATGTGCAAGAGTACAGAATATAAAGCTTAGAGAAAATAGTCGGGGGAGGGCAGGGTTTGTTCCATCAGTTGCATTATCAGTGTGTTAGACGGAAAAGCACAATCGATCTACAAGCCAATAGGAAGCTACCTGAGACCCCACCTTTAAAGAGTCTAAAATATCACTGCAATATGTCAGATATTGGTGCCAATTTACTGGAACGCTCCTCATAGGATTCTTCATAGTACTGCTGAAATGTAATTGGGTTTGACTTCCACTGAAGTAGACAGTGCCCTCAAGTGGACAGTGGTTTCAAAACACTCTTCACCGGCCCCATCCTCTCCTGCTGAGTGTTTCTGCAACTCACACAGCAAGTTTGTTGTACACATTTTTCAACTGCTTGGCAAGTCCACCCTCAACGCAGAGACCGGGGAGCTGGGAGCCAGCCAGCTCTGAGTAGTCATTGTCAGCAGAATTCTAAACCAAAATCATGCATGCGCAGTGCAATGACCGGGAGTGAGTCGCAGGTTTTAAACGTTTACCCTGTGTTTTTTAGAAAGGCAATTCGCTCAGAGACTTTCAAACTAAAACTGAGAGAAAAATAACTACAGAGTAGTAGGAAACAATTTTTTCCACTACAAGCAAAATGCCTTGTTAAATGTATTTTGACAAAGGCTATAATTATATACAAGTGAATTATCTGATTCTATAGTGGTTGAGAATGACTAACACACTTTAAGCTATGAGGAAAAGAAATACTGCAAAATAAAAGGCAATTCCAAATAAACACTGTGTCATATCCAGTGCATAAAACAAATTACTTAGTTTGAGCATAGATAAGTAAGTAGACAATTCATTAATTTAAGCATAGGTCCCTTTCTGTTCCCATCAAATGTTAAACATTTACAAAATATGTCTTTGAAATGACAATAAATTATTACCTGTGCAAGGTAGCCTCACATTCCAGGCAGACTCTACATAATCTTTTACTAAGTTTGTCTAAATTAAACCTCTGCACTGTGACAGTAGCTATGTCTGGAAATAAGGTGTATATAATAAACATAATATAATAAATATATATAATCCTCTAGTTCAGGGATTCAGGGAGTACCCTAATCACAAATCCAATAATCACTCCCTTTCCTACACGGCAAGTATTATCAATCAAAGCCTAATAAATAGGTCAAGGCCATGGAAAGTTTTATCCTGGGATATATAGCCTCTTCAGAAAAAGCACATACACGTAAACAGAAAGAGAAAGAGCCTGGGAGCTTTCTTTGGCAATGGGAATACAGGGCTGGAGCCATTATACAAAATAACAAGGCTGGCAGGAAAAAAACAAGGTACATGTAATCTAGGCATTGAAAATAAGACTCAGAACTCTGATATCCTCAACAGCCCCTCCCAGATCTAAAGCACTCAGAGGGACAACGAAAGACAAGAATGCTGCAGTTATGTATCTTAGAAAAAAAAAAAAAAATATATATATATATATATACACACACACACACACACACAGGTGATGTCTCATTATTCAGCTATTAGAAATAAAAGATATTCTATAACCCAAGGGGAAAAGAACATTTAACTAGAAGATGCAAACGAAAGACATGCTTCAGCAAAGGATTTGCTATATAAGGTTTAAAAAAACAACACATAGGGGTTGTTTCACATTTTGGCACTTGTGAATAATGCTGCTGTGAACGTTGATGTGCAAATATCAAGTGTCCAACAGATGAATGGATAAACAAAATGTAGTATAGGTATACAGTGGAATATTATTCAGCCATAAAAAGGAACAAAGTTCTGATATATGCAACAACATGGATAAAACGTGAAGGTATTATGCTGAGTGAAATGTCAGACACAAAAGGACAAATATTGTAAGAACTCACTTTTATGTAATAATTTAAAAAAGCAAATTCATATGTTCAGAAATTAGAATACTATGGGGAGTTAATGCTTGATTGGTACAGAGTTTCTGTTTGGGGTGATGGAAAATTTTGGTAATAGATTGTGGTGATGGCAGCACAACATAGTGAGTATAATTAACCCCACTGAATTATACATCTGAATGTGGTTGAAGGGGGAAATTTTAGGTTGTATATATGTTACTAGAAAAAAAAAAATTTAACATAGGACTGTGCAACACAGTGAAACAGTGAACCATAAAGTATAATTATAATAATATAGTTTCATCTATTGTAACGAAGGTACCACACTGATGCAAATTTTAATAATAGGGAAAACTTGTGAGAGGTGGTATATGGAAACTCTGGACTTTCTGCATAATTTTTATATAAACCTACAACTTCTTTTAAAACAAAATATATGTTACTCCTTGGGAAATCAGTATTATTTGTTGCTTTGTATAGTAAATAATTGCTTAGATTTACTCACACAGTTGACATTTTTGTTAATCTTCATTCCTTCCTGTAATTCCATGTCTCTATCTGAAAACATTTCTCTTCCATGTGAAGAATTCCCTTTCTTGTTTCTTATTTCTTGTGTTGCTAGCCTCATAGCAAAGAATTCTCAGAATCTTTGCCTGCAAATATTTTTATCTCACCTCTATATTTAAAGACTCTTTTTAGTAGGTAAAACAATTCTATATTGCCGGTTACTTTCTTTCAACTAATTCCAGATGCCATTGTCTGACTTCCACTGAGTCTCTTGAACAGTCAGTCATTAGTTATACTGTTGATCTTGTGAAGGTTGGTTTATCTTTTTGTCTGAGACTGTGTTCTTTATATGTTTTCCTTGACTTTGGTTTGAAACAGTTTTACAATGAGGTAGTTAGGTGTGTTTTTTTGTTTGTGTGTTTTTAAAAATTTATCCCTGCTTAGGGAATCTTTGGCTCAATCAGTTTTGGAAAATTCACAAATCATTTTCTCTTTGAATATTGCATCTGATCCATTCAATTTTTCTTCTTCTGGTACATCAGTTACATATATACATATATATGCATGTATACATATATGTGATTATTTTATAATTCCAATTATAATATATATATCAGACCCTTTCATTGTGTCCATGTGTCTCTTATGATCTTTATGTGTTTCACATTCTTTTACTCTTATGCTTCAGTCTTTCTCATCTTTCTTGACATACATCCTCTTCTCATCTGTGCCAATCTGCTGTTAAATATATCTTTGCAGTTATTTTAAGTTATATTTTTAGTTCTACAGTTTCCACTTAAAGATTTCAGGTCTCTGCTGAAATTACCTATCTTACTCTCTACTATCTTGAACAGATTAATTACCATAAATTTAAGTCTTGGTTTGACAACTGCGGTAGTCTACATCAGCCATGGGCTAATTCTATTGCCTGTCCTTTCCTATTGGACATGTTTCTTGGTATGCCTGATAATTTTTTATGAATCCCAGGTGTGGAGCATGAAAAATGTGAGAGGTGCTATATGATGATCTCTCCCTCCAGAGACCATTAACGCCATGTTCTGGCAGGCAGCCAGAGTTCTGGCAGATTGTCTCAATCTAGTTGACTTGATGCTTGGCTTCATGTACAAAAGGCTTGGTCCCTGTCTCCTAGGGTATAGAGGCACCCCTGTCTCCCACCCCATCTCAGAAATTATCTTTGGGAGGTACTTAAAGCACAAATCAGAAAAAGAAAAAAAAGTTTGCAGCTACTCAAAACTGTATGAAGGGGGGAAAAAAGATGGATGTTAGCAATTTCCAGCCAAACCTCCTTCCCACTAGAAAATTAACTGTAAGCTTTGTCACAGCCACATTGTAACATTTCAGATAGTGATTGATCCCACTAACTAGTTGAGCATTCCTGATTGAGATGTTAATCTACCTAAATACCTGTCCTGAACAAGAAAATCACTTGAACTCCGTCCCAGCTTTATAATGTGTTTACTATTTGATGGTTCTTTAATCGTTTTAATAGTTTATTCACGTCTTATGCTAACAGTTTAAAATCCTTGTTAATCAAACTGAGTAGTAATAAAGACAAGTCAAGGGAATATCCCATGGCCCTCTTGACTCTTATCATTTCATCCAGGAAAGAGGAAATTGACTCTAAGCTCTAAGTAACATGACTTGATGGTGTTTATTTATTTATTGTTTTTAATGACAGCTACTCTTATTTTCAGATAAGAGGACATAGAGGAGCTACATTGAAAAAAGACAAGATTGCTTCCACTTTCATTTTGCAATTTTGTGATGGAGTTATAATGCTTTCTCTTAAAAATCTGTCACAAATCAAGATTTAGGATTGCTTCATGCACTCAATAATTTAGAAACAAATTTTCCTCGGTAATCTGTTATTTTTTGGTGAGTTCAGGCATAAAATCACCTAGTCAATGGAGTGCTTATCAGAGCTGTAAACATGGACATGAAATGTTTTAGTGTAAATAGAAATTCCTTACAAGTTTTATTACTGCTCAGGGACCTGTAATCCACGAAGCCATCAGCAGTGCCTCACTTTTCCTTCAGTTAGAACTTGTTGGCACTGGTGTCTCCCTCATAGATATTGATGTTTCCTTAATACCATAACTTGTTGAATTTTCCTATAATTTTTATTTAGTGTTTATAGAAGTGGAAAGATCCCGTGTAAGTATGTTCTTAATGGGAGATATAAATCAGCCCTTAGTCTTGCAAGCCCGCTTAACACATCTTCTATTTGCCCTTTTCTGTGAAAGTGAAAGCTGTGTATTTACTTTATCTGGTAATAAAATAGTGCTTCTACCCAACTTCTTTTCCCATCCCCAAAATTTCTCCCTGCTTTAGCTTCATTTTCCAATGAAGACAAAGTGTTTCCTCCACCACTTTTCTTCATCCCTACTGAGTATTTACATGATATTTCTAAATTTGTAAAATCTGTCTTAATTTCTGAGTAAAGCATGAAAAACTAAGTCAAAAGTCCATTACTGATGTGGCTCAAGAAGTTCGGCGTCCGTCTACCATATGGAGAGACCGGGGTTCGATCGCCAGGACCTCCCGGTAAAAAAAAAAAAAAAAAAAAAAAGTCCATTACTGAAAACTCTTTTAAAAATAAATTTAAGGAAAAAAAAAAAGTCCATTAATATTCTTCTAATAGATACACTACTAAGTTTTCATCTTTTCTTATCCTTACTTTGTACCATTATCAATTAACATTTTAACATACTAATTTTCATTTCTATCAGTGGGGTGGATCAGATAAAATAATAATAAAAATAATCACCCCTACAAGACATTTGGAAATGTGTAAGAAATACATATATTAACCTATAATAATATTTATATATTTATTATAAGTAATATAAATATTATAAAAAGATAGCTGAAACCATAGGAATGTAATGGAAAATTGCCAAGAGTCAAAAATGAAGAGTCAACTGCAGACCACAAGGATAAACAGTGAGCTGAGTAGGCTCTAGACTCGTGCAGTAAATGGATATCTGCTATAAGATCTGGGCACATAGCACTTCTCCATCTAAGGGTACCAGTGGGCAGCAGGACATGCTGAGTGGTGATGAACAGCCTTTGGGAGAAGTGCCTCTCATTGCAGTGGTGCTGTCACCCCAGTGCCAGTAAGAAGTCTCACGCGCTCATGATCCTCAATGATATAAACATAAGAAGGAAAGAACAAACAAGATTCTGTGTGATAGGTAGAAATACAGGATGCAGAACTTGTAGCTCAGGCTTCAGAGCCTATGCTTTGCTTGCCATTTTTTTCAGGCCAAACCCTGGAGTTAGTCACTTTAGTCTAACCATGCTGGGACTAAGGTACACACTGGCTCCAGAATCTTTGCTCATTAGGCGAAGTGCCCACTCTGCAAGAAACTTATCTTCTTGGGTTTTGGCATCACCATGTTGGATCCATTAGCTCAGCTCCCCTCAGCCTTGCCTCTTTAATGTTGACTTAGTCTACTTCTCTCTTTGAATCTCTTCTCTATTTACACAATCTTCCTTTGGTGATTTCATCCCGTCTCAGCTTTAAATACTATCTAAAGTTCATGGCTCTCACATTTAGATCTCCAGCCTGAATCTCTCCCTTGAACTCCAGATCTGTATATCCAGTAGTCTACCTAACATGTCCATGATCTCCAATAGGCTTCTCAAATGTAACCAGTCCAACTCTGATTCTCACATCCCTCCCCCAAACCTGCTCTCCTGTTATGTTCCCTCTATCAGTTAATGATAGCTCCTGACAAACACATGAGTCATCCTTGACTCCCCTCTTTCTTTCTCATTCAACATTTAATGTCATAAATTCCTAATGGCTTTACTTTCAAAATACCAGAATTTAACCTCTACTTACTACTTCCGCCAATATCATTCTAGCTCAGGCCACCATTATTTCTGCCTGATATCGGGAACATTCTAACAGGTATCCTGCTTCTACATTGCCCCTGAAGGGCATATCCCAAAATAACAGTCAGAGTGATCCTAAAGATGTCAGATCATGCCATTCCTCTGCTTAACTCTCCCATGGCTTCCCGTCTCACTTAGAGTAAAAGCCAAATTCCTCACAGACAAGGTCCATTCCAATGTGGCCCACCATGAACTGTCAGATGATCTATTTCTATACTGTCCCTTGTTTGTTCTACTCCAGTCTGATTCTGTTCCTCAAACACAACCAACCTCAGGGCCTTTGCATTTGTTGTTCTCACTGTCCTGAACAGTCTTCCTTCACATACCAACATGGCTTACTTCCTCAACACGTTCAAGTATTTGTTCAAATGTCAAAAAAGTTGTCAGTTTGTTGGTATGCCAGTATGCAGGGTATGGAGGTAGTTTAAATTTGAATTCCCAAACTTCATGAGGTTACAAAATCCTGGGGAGACTTTTCCCCTCCACTCTTATTGAAGCAGGTAAAGTTTCTTTTTATTTTCCTTTAATAGTGGTTGAATTTTCTCTCATCCCTCCTTTAATGGTGGGGGTAGGCTTTTAGGAATATCAGCTTTTTTTGAGAATTTGTGTTCTAATTCTTTGTCTTGAGAATAGGACTGGGCTACCTCAAAGCCTAATCAGTGCTTCCCTGCTATTTATGGTGTGCCACCACACTTTGGGCTCTCAATGTGTTACTAGCCACTGATCCACGAGGCATTAGCACTGGGGAGCAGAGAAAAGAAAACACTGGAAGTCAGTGATACGAGACCCACAGGAAAAGCAGGCCTAGGAAATCAGGCTTCAGGTTGGACCGAGTACTGCCACCACTGTCCACATGCAGAACATGTCTTCTCAAACAGCAAGACCCATTTGAGCAGTGACTTGAGCACTTCTACCAGGCCAGATTTTATACTCAGAGACACAAAGCATAGCATGAGGTGTTCTAATATATGTTCCTTAGACGTTGTAAATAAGCAATATAAAGAGAATGGGAAAAGATAATATTTGAAGACATAATGACTGAGAATTTCCCAAAATTGTTTAAAAATATAAAACCACAGATTCAGGAAAATCAGCATGTCTTCAACAGAATAAATAATAAATCCAAACCTAGACACATAGTTAAAACAGCAGAACACCAAATATATTGAGAAAAATCTTACAACAATAATTTTGAACCACCAAATGATTCCCATTATTTAACAGATAAAAACCAAATGCTTACTCTGGGACCTAGTGGAGTGGGGGGATAGGCATGACTTCTTTCAAACTGGACTAACACTGTCTATCTATAACTATTTTTCTACCATGCCCAATAAGTTCATCTACTCAATTTGTAAACCTATGTATGTCATGAACTCAGCTTTTCTTTTTTCATTTGTCTTCTTGCAGAATACCATGTTCTCTGCCATCAATATTTAAAATCTCACCCACAGTATAAATTACAGAATAATTTCACCTTCACCTTGAGAACTTCCCTGAGCCTACCAGCCCACATCTGTGCTTTTCAGTATATCACATGACCATGAAATGCCTGGTATTGTTCCTACTTACAGATGTGTCTTTCCTTAATCAATAAAACCATTGTCTCTTAAAGGATAGGGGCAATGACAATGGTTTTAAACTGTAGGTATCTGACTCTTTGACCTATCAGATTTGTAAAATTTGGGGTGATATAGCATTCCCAGCTACTTTTTTCTCCCAAAATACATTAAAAACCAACAATCAACTGCTATCTATGTCATTTCATAAGAGAAAGGGCATTTTAACACTAAAGTGTAACAGGGACATAGTTTCATGTAAACTTAATAAATTTAACTTCTTTTACTAAAAACAACTAAAAATACCTTAATCAAATATAAAGAAGTCCTAGTTGCTTCCAGGAAAGCATTTAGAAATCACTGTTCTACTGTTATTTTGATTTCCCTGATTCCTGCCTGTAGACCTATGACAGAGAAAAGATATAAAAAATATTTGAAAGAATAAATTAAGTGACCAAATTAGAATTAGCTTTATTTCCTCACATTGTCTGTTCTGATCACAGATTTTGTTCTTCCCAGCCAGGTCATTAAGTGTTTCTTAAAAATATAAGTTACCAATGCAAAAATAAATAAATAAAACAAATCAAAATATTTTCCCTTTCAGAAGTTTTAACTAAAGGCTTTGTGGGCCTCTTGTTGCAAAAAAGTTTTTTTTTTCTTGCTTCTGCTTCATGATTTATAGGTATTTTTCAAAGTCTACTTCTAGCTGACCCCGATTTCTTACTTTTTCTTTTTTCTTTTAAATCCAAATTCATTTACAATTTTCTAGCACTCTCGTTTCTCTAAGTTGGCCTTAGCACCAACTTACTATGCTTCTTTCTTCTGTACTTAAATGTTTATCAAATTAACCACTTATGTCTACCCACAGTTCTCATTTGCAAAAATATTTTCCCTGGTGCTCTTAGAATCCTTTATTTTTTAATTTTTTTTATTTTTTTAAGGAGGTACCAGACATTGAACTCAGGACCTTGTATGTGGGGGACAGGCACTCAACCACTGAGCTACATTGCTCCCATAAGCCATTATTTTTTAAAGTTAAGTTTTCTGTTATTAAAGGATTTCAAATTAATTATAGAATGTCTCAACATATTTTTAAAACAAAATAAAATCACTCACAAATCCTGCTCCCAAAGTTAACCACTGCTAACATTTTGATGTATTAACTTAAAGTCTTTTTTTGCGTTTCGTTTCCCCCCTCCCTAGATAAATCATTTTATATAAATAAATAATTATATAAACTTTGCATACAATTGACCAAAGAATATTCATCAGTCCTAGATGTAAAATAATACAAAGATATAATATCTTTTCAGATAATATCTACCACTGTTGGTCTGCTATCACCATTAGAAAATAAGATAGAGCAAATCATGCTATATGAATTCTAAAGATGAAGAAAATTGTGACTTAATTCGTTGACAATCAAAATGACCATTACCTTGATCTATCTAACTCTGCTTTGAAAAGAGAAAATGAAAATATTTTTGGTTAGCAAGTCTCCTAGCAGTATCCCCACCATGAAAATAGTTTGGACATTGTTATTAAGTAATATACCAAGATACCGGCAATTATTGCTCTCATAGGTTGCAGTTTGATAGGCAATTTGTCTGCCTTCTTCTTGGAAAACCTTCTGTAGCTCATAGCCCACTGTGAGGGCCATGTTACCACATCCACCCATTCCCCTGAAAGCCCCCAGCCATATATCTTACCAGCCACTGTTGATTTTACTAGTCCTCAGCACAGAACTCAAAACCAGCCAATACATAAAATGGCTTTGTTTTTTGAGTTTTCATTTTTCTTGAGTTATATCACTGTGCAGGCCAATCAGTCATGCAGACTCAAGGGCACAGGCCTCTACTTAGGGTTGCAATGTCAGACCACATACAGAGAAGCAATGGCAAAAGATTGCATAGCCTTAAAAAGAAAAGATCTTCATCACCCTAGCTCCTGAAACCCAGGATTCTGATACCCATGCTCAGGCTGCGTGAGGTCCACATCTTCCTGTCTTGGATTTCTGTGTTTTAAGCAACACTCACCTCCTTTCTACCTGAGCTTTTTCAGTATGTTTTTGTTCCTTGCAAGTAAATAATGACTGAATAAGGTATGTGGTAGGAAAAGGGATAAAATTCTATCTTCGTTGTGGAAAGATGAATGGAGATTTAAGAAGTCATTTCAAGGAATCTGTCTTCAAGGAAGGTAGAAAAGAAAAAGGAAAATCAAAGGAAAGGAAGCCTCCCTGTACAGACAAGCTTTGCCTTGGAAAGCAAATTTTTTTGTTGTTTACTTTGTTTTGTTCTTAAGTAGGCAGTTAATTTGGCTGAACACAAACTGCAAACCTCTGTCTCACTGCTGTGGGTGACAGCACAACTCACAGTCCAATTATTTTAGACTTAGCTAGGCTGCCAGACATTTGAGCAGAGTTTATTTATGGGATCTGGAGCTCCCCCTCTCTGACTTTCTCTTTTTCTGGTATATCCTCCCTGGATTTTTCTGGTATATCCTCCCTAGATTTTCAATTGCCTACTGAACTCTGTCTTCTGGTTCTTCAAGCTAGTGTAAGTATGGGTTTTCCATCATAGTTTTAGCTTTCCTGCAAGGTGCAGACTAGGGTCTCACCTCAAGATGAAAGACTTAAAAACAGGGAATTCACTGGGTTCTGTTTCCATCTTCCAAATGTCACCTCCTATTTGCTGATGCAAAATACCAGAAATGGGTTGACTTTTATAAAGGGAATTTGTTAGGGTAAGAGCTTACAGTTCTAAGACTGTGAAAATGTCCAAATCAAAGCATCATCAGATTTGCTTTCTTACCAAAGGTTGGCTACTGGCAAATCCTGGACGCCTGCCTTGTAGTGAGGTAAAATGGTGGCTCTCCAACTGTGTCTCTGTCCTCTCCTCCAGGCTGCTTTTTCCCTAATGTCAGCTTTGGGTGATCAAGCACATGGCAGGGTTCATCTCTTCAGCTTTGAGCTACTCCATTGGCCTAGCCTCTTGAGGGCCTCTTTCTGTGCCTCTGTGCTCCCTAATTCCAGGCTCTGGCCACTCTCTCAACCTCTCAGGGTTTCTCTAGTCTTCTCTCACATGGCAGGGTAAAAAAGTTTTCTCTCTGTGTCTTTCTCTCTGTGTCTCTGCTTTCAGTTTTCAGTTTACATAAGATCTCAGCAAGGGCAGAGACCCAACCCAGGTCATGCCTCACTAACATAGTCCAATCAAAGGCCCTAAACGAATCTAATCAAGTGATCTAATCAAAAGGTCCCTTAACTGAATTTAATGAAATAAAATAGCTCCACACCCACATGAATATATTAATTCAAAGAAGATGATCTTTTCTGGGATTCACAAAACTCCAGATTTTCACATCTCCCTTCCAGTTTCTACTGCTTTTGCTCACTCTTCAACCTTTAGGTAGTTGTTTTATTTATATTTTTTCCAGAGTTGATAGTTTTTGCCTGGGGGAGGGCTGGTCTGATAAGAGCTACTCATCCATACTGGAAGCAAGTCTTTTAATATTCTAATTTTTCTATTCTTAAGTCTTTCTCTTAGTTTTAACCTCTCAGCCAGATGAAATACCTTTTCAAGTAATTCTTTCCATAATGTGTATATAAATAGAATATTTTCTGAATCCATATATTCCAGACAATATTGTTCTATCAACTTCCTACAGGAAAAGCAACTTGGCTTAGGTGCTAAATATGTGTGTCACAACTGCAGATGAGTATTGCAAAAGAGAGTGTTGGAGAGCCAGGTAAGAGGATAGGAGAAATTCCTCTTTGAGTCTAACACCATGCAAGATGAATGTAAGAAATTCAAGTTATATATCTGAAAAACATCATTAACTGACTCACATTTTAACAGCCTATGGCCAAGGCAATCTACACACCCTTTAGTTACTCTAGATGGATCACCTATTTATAAATGGGGGTGGGGTAAAAAAAATTTCCAACGTGAAATCTTTATTAGTCCGGAACCCAGCAAAAAACAGAAAGAATATCAAACTGGATAAAAGAAGATAATTTAATAAAAGGACTTTTTTTTTTTTACCAAGATGTGGCTTGGGAGTAGAGAAACCAAGGAAGGATTTTGAAGAAACCTAGGGTTAGAAACTACAGGAGATATTTCTACCTCTAGTTCTGAAAAGGTAGGGAGGGAATAGTTCTTAGGACCCAGAGATGGAGAGGTCTCTCTCACAGGATCTGTGCAAAGTATCAACAGTATGGAAGGATGGAAGGTAGAGAAATAAATATTCCAATATCATTCCTCTGTCCTCTGATCTGCTGGTGCTCCCATTGGCTGAAGCCAACTGGAAGCCAACAGTTTTTCCACCCTGGTGAAGTGGTCCACACATATTAGTATCACAGGGTTCTCATTGGGAGAGCACTCAGCATGGAGGGTGAAGAGTGAATCTATAGGGGTAAAAAGATAAAACTCCAGTGTAGAACCAATTTACTGCAGATGAAGGGCAGAAGAACATAATTGTAAAGAAAAAACAAAGTGCAGACTTCTGAAAAGTATTTATTATATGAACTGGAATAACATTTTTTAAAATCTGTTTGGCATTCTCAGTGGGATATGAGATGAAATAATCTCTATGAAACATAAACATACAACTTTAAGGGAAGTACAGAATGAGATGAAAGTAAAGATAGATAAAATAAAGAAGGATTTTTTAAAAAATTAAAAGTATAGTATCAAAAGCAACAAGGAAAATCAGATTGTTAAAAAATCAAATTAGTCGCTTCTGGTCCTATGGAAAACTCAGCTGATGTGCAAAATTTTTCCTCCCACTATGGGAAAAACCTAAGATAAGGTGGAACGGGGGTGGTTTGGCAGTGGATGGGGGTGATAGTGGTGTGGGGATGTGAGAGGGGTTGATGGTGCTGGAATATGAGGGTAAACAGGCTGGGGGAGTTGGGATGGGTGGGGAGAGAGGACTGGAAGAAGGAACAGATGAATTCTGGGGATTTGTAGGTCTGTGGTTGAAACTACAATGGTGGGAATACTTTTTTGGCAAATATGGTTGGGGAGGATCGGTGGCACAGGGAGTTGGTGGTAGGAATATGCAGGAAAGGGTGCACCTAGACTATGCTTCTATGGAATATGAATGTGTTCATCTTGTCAAAAGGTGTTATCTCAGTTTGTGGAGACCCACACAATAAACAAGAAATTATTAAACTCCCATACTGGGGAGTCCTGCTATGTTCTCAAATAGAGGGTCAAGAACATCTCAAGTACATAGGCAGTGTCTAATTAAAGAAAACAGACCAGTATGTCAAGCCCTCAATATTAATCCATGTAACTATGAACCTTATTGGTCAAAAATTGAAACTTAGTGGTCACCATCGTTTCCAAGGGAAGGGGGAAGGAGGAACAAGGGGAACATGGGGCATCTTTGGGGCATTGGAGTTGTTCTATGTGATCTTGCAATGATGGATACAGGTCATTATACATTTTGTCAGACCTATAAATGTATATGGTGCAAAATGTAAACCATAATGTAAACCTGACCATGGTTAGAGGCAATGCTTCAATATTTGTTCATCAAGTATTACAAATTTACTATACTCATATAGGATGTTATTGGTAAGGGAGGCAGTAGGGGGGAGGGAGTGGGGTGTATGGGAACCCCTTGTATTTTCTATATGACTTTTCTGTAACCTAAGGCTTCTTGAAAAATAAAATGAAAAAGAAAATACAACATTGGGGGAACATACAGACGAAATTGTCAATATACATGAAAGATAAAAGATCTTACAGTGATGAAAGGCAAAATGCAAAAAAAAAAATTTATTTTTGTTTATTTTATTATTGTTAATTTTTGTTGACTTTGTTTTTGGGGAGGCTTTGGGTTGCAAAGGGGTTGCAGCTGTAGTAGGGGAGGATCACTGGTCTGGGGTGTCAGTGGTGGGGTGATGTGTATGGGAGGCACCTGGGGCATGCCTCTCTAGAGTGTGAGTGTGTTCATGTGGTCATGGGTGTTGGTGGGTGGAGACCTACAGAATAACCAATGGAATATTGAGTTCCCATCCTGGTGAGTCCTGCTACATTCTCTCATAGAGTGGTAAGAATCTCTGGAGTACATGGGCAGTGCCTAGCAAAGGAGGGCAGACCAATGTGCCAGGCCCTTGATATTGATGCTTGTACTTATGAACCTTGTTCTTATGAAATTGAAATCTGGCCTGGTAATATATATTGCCTAAGAGTTAACTCCTGGGGGCCTCCTTGTTACTCAAATGTGGTCACTTTCTAAGCCAAATTCAGCATATAAATTCACTGCCTTCCCCCGATGTGGGACATGACTCCCAGGGATGAGCCTCCCTGGCACAGAAGTAGTAATACCAAGTGCCAACTAATGACACATTTGGAGAAAGACCTAGATGAAAAGGGGGAAATATTAAATGCAAATGAGTTTTTATGGCCAAGCAATTTCAAAATGAGTTGGAAGGTCATTCCAGAAGTTACACTTATGCACATCTCAAGAGGATCTCACTGTCTGCCACAGTAAACAGTGCCTCAAATAGCGGTGGCTCTTGAGGTCTAGAGACATTTAGACACTATAGGCAGGGCAGACAACCCCAGGAAATTGGCACCCCATCAGTGGGCCTTATCTTGAAATATATGATAACCCATTTCCCCCAATGGATCAGAGTTAGACTCATAATTTTCCTACACATGCTTCTTCTATCCTGTTTATTTGAATCTATAACTAGCACTATACCCATTAAATATATCCCAGAGACTTAAATCTTCTGGCTTTTTATATGTTGGGTGAGTCCTGAATCTCAGCAGTGTTGCAGCCAACACCTACTCTCCAGTTCGTCAGATTCACCCAGAACAACTAACAAAAGGATGATATTGGACAACACTGAACCCAAGAAGCAGAGAGTATCTTCAACTGCATGCAAGACAGTTCCATCAGTCTGCCCCATGGGATCTAAGCCCCTCTCAATTGGAAGCAGAGTGGGCATCACCATCCCCAAATCCTCAAGATAGAGGAAATGAACAAGCATAAGGAGGAAATGCAACTATGGACTAATGTAAGTTTATTATTCTAGTAATGGAAGAACTTGTAATATTTATATAAAGACAGTGGTTACCAAAGTTTCCAAGGAGAGGGAAACGGAATGATAGGTGTAACATGGGGCATTTTTGAGACATTGGAATCATTCTTCATGATATTGCAATGACAGATACCAGCCATTATACATTTTGTCAAAACCTATAAAATTGTGTGGTGCAAAGTGTAAAACATAATGTAAACTATAGACCATGGTTGGTAGCAATACTTCAATATGTGGTCATCAAATATAACAAATGTACCACACCAATGAAAGATGTTGTTAATGGGGGAAGTGTGGGAGGGGGAGGGGTTGGTGTATATGAGATTCCCCTATATTTTTGATGTAACATGTATGTAATCTAAAGCTCCTTTAAAAATCAAGAAAAATATTTTTAAAAATATATTGACAAAATATAAATAATAAAATTTAAATTCAAGGTCAAACTTAAAAGTAAAATAAAGGAAGCCTCCTGATACCAGAAATTAAGAGGTAACTTTAAAAAAGAAACAGCAAGTGAGAACTAAAATCAAACCTCTGATAGAGCATCTGAATTTGATATACACCTAAATGGTTGGATCTTTAACAGCTTCACTGGGATCCTTGTGGTGGCCATGAAACTTGGTGGCCAAGACATGTGGTGACTATGAGCTTCCTAAATAGACAGTAGAATCTGTAAACATTGTCTTGCCCATTCTGAAGGACCTGAGAGACTGCACACTGGCTTCAGGCTATGGGCCAGAACGTGTCTGGTATCTATAGATCATCCATCTGCCTAAGAATAATCAACATTTATAAGAAGGATAAAATCATGATACTACATTTACACACACTCTTAGTAAGAGGCTTAAGAATTATAGATGTACCATTTCAGAAGAAAGTAAGCTGAGCCGAAAAAAAAAAAGGAATTCATTGTGTCCTTGTCTTCTCCGGGCAGAATAAAATGATGTAACTTCACATTGTGTTTTGTTAAGACATATGTACATGTTACAATTTAAATGTTACCTTTAAAATAGTGGTTCTCAACTGGGGGTGGCTTGTCCCCTAGGGTATACTTGGCAATGTCTGGAGACATTTTTGGTTGCCACAACTGAAGGAGATGTGCTACTGTCCTTTAGTTGGTAGGGGCCAGATTTCCAGCTAACATCCTGTAATGGACAAGACTGATACCAAAGAATTTTCTGGCCTAAAATGTAAATTGTACCACTGATTGTAAACCCTGATTCAACAGACTAAAACAGAATGTATAACATTGAAACCAGTACAGGAAAAAGGTAAATAAGGTTACCCAAAAAGGCATTCATCGAAAAGAATAAAGAACTATATGATAAAATAACATGAAAGGAATGAAATCAATATCAATTAAGCAAAATAAACTTGTCATTTAAGAGACAGACACTCTCAAATAGGGTGAAAATAAATGAAATTCAGCTAAATGCTATTTACAAACAGCACATTTAAAATGTTATGGCATGGGGAGCAGATATAGCTCAAGTGTTTGACTGCCTGCTTTCCATGTACAAGAACTGATCCCTGGTACCTCATAAAATCAAACAAACAAATGAAAAAACCAACTCTCATTGGGGAGTGGATGTAGCTCAGTGGTTGAGCACCTGCTGCCCTTGTACGATGTCCTGGGTTCAATCCCTGGTACCTCCTAAAAGAAAAAAAGGGAGAAAAAATGTAATGGCATAAGAAATTTTAAAATAGAGGAGTGGAAAAAAATACTAACCAAGAGAAGAGCAATATAGCAATTATGACCTTTAGATCAAATAGAATTCAAAATAAAAAGCATCATTATGTATAAATATGGACATTACTTGGTAATATAATAATTGAGAGCCTATATGCACCTAACAATGTAACCTCAATATATAAAGGAGCAACTGCTGAATTGCCAAATAGAAATCAACAAATTCACAACCACAAAAACTTCTTACAAAAACTGCTAAGTTCAGCAGATAAAAGAAAAAAATAAAACTGGACATAATTTGTATAATAAGCTTAACAATCTTGATCGAGTAAAAAAAGAAAGGAACAAAAATTGGGCTGTCTTCCAGAAGCATTAACATGAAAGCAATATTAAATAGCTTACAAACATTCATGACTCTGAACTGGGTAAGACAGACCAGTATCATTTTGCTTTCCAGTAGCAAAGTTTTCCATTTTTTACTGAACATAAGAACAGTGCTAGAGCCAAAACTTAAACCAAGAAGTTTCTTTTTAAAATTCCAAATACAGATTTCCTATCTACTACATTGTGGGTATAAGAAAGGTGCACATATATATCACAATTTCAACAGTCTCTGTAGGGGCTCCATCACCCTGCAGAAGAAATGTTGAAAAAACTCACAGCCCAATTTTCTGAGAAGAATTGAGCAATGAATGTAAAATAAAATTCTGTAATCTGTATAATTATTTCCTTCTCCTTTCTATCTCTAACTTTCCTCAAAAATTGTAATAATCCATTACTTAAATATAAAGTTGGTTGAAGAAATTTGGGGGAAGAGAGAATTACCACTTATTAACACTGTAAAAATTGATCGTGTTTAGGGAAATTTACTCTGGAACTCTGAGTAGCTCACCATTTAATTATTTCCTGAGGGAAATGGAAAGTTCCAAAAATCATTCTCAAGCTTTTCCAAAATTCATCTTTCACCAAATGAAGAGAATAAAAAGATCATGCCAAAGTTTTGCCACAGTGAGTTAGAAATTTCACAAGATTTACATGTGGGTGTAAGATTATGTACTGATATGCCCGCATACATTTTAGAACATATGTCAACAGTCACTCAAGCACCACAGTAAGCTATTTAAGCTCATGTGAAACAAAGACTGTTGAATCCATAAGTTTCCGTGTGAGACAATTAAAATAGATTGAATTATAAATAAAAATTGTGAGAAAATTTCATGCAAGAAAAAAGCTTTCTGAAAAAAAAAAAAAAAAGGTATATTCATAATAACCAGACTCAGCGAAATAGGAAATCATGAATGTTTAAAGTGGGGTATAGTACTAAATACACTAAAAGTGAAAGAAAATATTAAAACATACAGTATTCTTTCTTTAACATTTGTGTAATTGTTTCAAGCACTGTGTACTATGTCCAGACTTAAAAAACAGAAAAGTATATGGTTTAGTGTCCCTAGTATTATTTACCACTTCCTCCAGCTGCAATCACAGTATTAAAATTGTTCATTATGAAAGGGAGAAGGGTTCAGATAACAAAGACATGTTTGAAATTGTGATTTTATATTCAACTGAAAGAGAAATTCTTTGACCTATAAAGAAAATACAGCCCTCAAAATCAATAAAAATACACAAATGAGTAAGAAAAATGGAGAACAAGCTAAGAAACTGTACCAAAATAATGTTTCAGACATTTTTCCCAAGGGATATGGTATTTAAATGTATCTTTACTCTATGTTAATATGATTTCAATGTCATTGGCTTGTCCTTATTTATGTTAAATAAAACACTTATGAATTGATATTTCTTTTTACATTGCCTGAAATTCTCAAATAATATACTATATGTTCTTCAAATAAATGCATTTCACAATCTTCTTAAACTTCTTTATTATAATGGCAATACATATCCTATATGTACTTCTGTACAATTGACATTCTCAAGAGATATGTCCTAATGCCTTGATGACTCCCTCAGATATTGAAAACTCAAAAAGAATTTTATAAACTGCTGACTTACTGCTTCTTCATAAATTCCTCAATTGTTCCTTCATCAATACCTTGTGTTTCTCCTGCCTAACCTAACAATGAAAATTAACTATATTTGATGAGCATCTTTTCTCTTATTTAATGACTATTTTTTCAGAAAGAAAAAATATTTAATGTGGTGATATAAAATACATCAAATGACAAGTAAAGCATAAAATTGTGGTGTGATTACCCACTGGCTAGCTAAACAACTTGATAACACACACTAGTCTTGCTATGTGCAAATAAAATCCATGAATTGACAAAACTGTAAATTCTTATATGTCCTGGACCTCTTAAATCCTCGTAGAGACTGTGAATGTTGAATCTTTAAATATCAAAAATCTACTGTGTGTGTATATGTGTGTGTGTGTGTATCTATATATACCATGGATCAACAAACTTTTTTCATAAATATCCAAACTGTAAATATTTTAGGCTTTGAATGCCTTATAGCCTCTGTGCCAACTACGCAACTCTGTCACTGAAGCATGAAAACAGCCAAAGATAATATATAATGAATGTATGTGTTCCAGTAAAATCATATTGACAAAAGCAGGTGGCAGGTGAAATATGTCATCTAGGTGTACAAATTCATAGCCCCTGGCGTACACTACAGCAAACACAGAAATTTATGTGTATATGAATGTATTAATGAATGTATGAGTGCATTTATGAATATATATGTTACATATATATACCCAGATATATATAAACATTCATTGATGTATCTATCAATTTCCAATAGTTTGAGATTTACTCTTTTCTCACATTGTATCATATATACTTTAACCTATTTTTATTGAAGCATATCATTCATACATGAACATACATAAGCAATAAGTGCATAGCAAAAGTTGTGAACTTACAAAATAAACATGCATAACCTCATGCAGGAGCCCCCTACATCTTTTTTGACATTAAAGTTTGTATTTTGAGATAATTGTAGATTCACATGCAGTTGTAAGGAATAATACAGAGAGATTTGTGTTTCCTTTACCCAGTTTCCCCCAATGGTAACACCTTGCCAAACTATAGTAAAACTTCACAACTAGGATATTGACAATGATTAGTCAAGATACTAATCTGTTCTCTATTTCTATAATTTTGTTATTTCAAGAATGTTACATACATGGGCTCATAAGTATATAACCTTTGGGATTGTCTTATTTCATTCAGGATAATTATTTTGATATCCATCCAGGTTGTTGCAGGTACAAATAATTCATTCCTTTCTATTGCTTGTATTGATGTACAATATTTTGTTTAACCCTTTACCTACCCATTGAAAGACATGGATTGTTTCCAGTTTGGGGCAGTAAACCCTAATGTATATATTTTTGTGTAAACATAAGTTTTAATTTCTCTGGGACAAATTCTCAGCAGTGCAATTGCTTGGCTATATGTTTGTTGCCAATTTAGTTTTTGAAGAAACTGCCTAAGTGTCTTCTAGAGTGGCTGTACCATTTTCTGCTCCCATCAACAATGTTTGAGCGATTCTCTGCATCCTAACCAACACTTGGTGTTGTCACTATTTTTATAGTAGCCATTCTGATAGGTATGTTGTGATATATCATTGTGGTTTTAATTTGCTAAAAGCTAATGGTGTTTAACCTTTTTCATGTGCTCACTTGTCACCTGTATGTCCTTTTTAGTGAAATGTGTCTTCATTTCTTTGTCTGTTTTCTAATTGAATTGCTTCTTTTAATACTGTTGAATTTTGAGACTTCTTTATATATTCTAAATACTGGTCCTTTGTTGGATATGTGATTTGTAAATATTTTCTCCCAGTCAGTAGCTTGTCTTTACATCCTCTTATCAGACTTTTCACTGAGCAAAAATTTTAAATTTTCATGAAATATAATTTATCACTTTTTCCTTTTATGAATTGTATTTTGGTGTCAAGTCTAAGAAGACTTAGCTTAGCCCTAGGTCCCAAAGATATTCCTCTATGTTTTTTCTAAAAGTTTTACAGTTTTACATTTCACATGATAATCAAGTCATCTGAAAACAGGGACAGTTTGGTTAATTTTTCCAATATGCATAGTTTAAGTTTCTTTATCTTGCTTCATAGAACTTCTAGCACTAAGCTGAGTAAGAGTGGTGAAAATGGACATCCTTGCCTTCCCAATCTTAGGGAATCTTAGCATTCAGGCTTTCACCATTAAGTGTAATCTTGACTATAGGTTTTTTTGCATGTGTTCTTTACAAGTTGAGGTAGTTCCCCTTTTATTCCTATTTTCCTAAGTTTTTTATCATGAATGGGTATAGAGTTTTGTCAAAGGATATTTTTATATTGATTGATATATTTATGTGACTTTTCTTCTTTAGCCTTTTAAAATGAGGGTTACATTGATTGATTTTCAAATATTGAACCAGTCTTGCATCTCTGGAATAAACCTCAATTATTTAAGGTTTATAATTATTTTTATATATTGCTTAATTCTAGATGCTAATATTTTGTTAAAGATTTTTTATTATTCTATATTCAGAAAGGATTTTGGTCTGTAGTTTTCTTTTTTGTAATGTCTTTGGTTTTGGAATTATGGTAAATGGATTGGGAAGTATTTCCTCCTTTTGCATTTTCTGGAAGAAATTTTGCAAAATTGATATTATTTCATCTTTAAATGTTTGCTAGAATTTAGCCTGGGCCTGGAGACTTCTATGGAGAGATTTTAAATTACAAATTTAATTCTCTTAATAGTTATTGGGTTCTTGAAATTATCTATTTTATATCAAATGAGTTGTGGGAGACTGAGTTTTTTGAGGCATTGACCCATTTTGTCTAAATTGTCAAATTTATGTCTGTAGAGCTATTTGTATTGTTCCTTTATTATCCTTTTGGTGTCTGCAGTGTCATAATTACATTCCCTATTTTCTTCTTGGTAAACACTGATGTTTTTTTAATTGTTTTTTCTGTTTTCAATTTTATTGATTTCTGCTCTTATCTTTGTTGTTTTCTTCATTCTCTTTGCTTTGAATTTATTTTCTTCTTTTTGTAGGTTATTGAAGTGGGAACTTAGATTATTGATTTGAGACTTTTTTTCTTTTCTAATATTTGCATTTAGTGCTTTAAATTTTCCTTTCAGCACTGCTGTAGCTGAGTCCTAAAGTTTTGATATGTTGTATTTTTATTTTCTTTTGATTCAATTTATTTTTTTTCCCCCTTGGGACTTCTTCTTTGTCCCATGGATTGTTGAGAAGCATGTTATATCATTTCCAAGAAAGATTTTCCTATCTTTCTGTTATTGATTTATAGTTTGAATCCATTTTAATCAAAGAACATACTCTATGATTTCAATTATTTTAAATTTGTACAGCTTTATTTTACATCCCAGAACACAGTCTATCTTGGTATATGATATGCATGATTTGGAAAATAATATGTATTCTGATGTTGATGGTGGAGTCTTCTATAAAGGTTAATTTTTTCATGATGCTATTGAGTTCATCTATATACTTGCTGATTTTCTGTTTAGTATTTCTATTGTTCAAAGAGGGATGTTAAAGTCTCTAACTATAATTGTGGATTTGTCTATTTTTCTTCTCAGTTCTTTCAGTTTTTGCTTCAAATATTTTGCAACTTGGTGGTTTGATGAATACATATTAAGATTGTCATTTTGGTTGGTGGAGCATTTTATCATTATATAATTACAATTAATAATCTGTTTCTGGCAATTTTCTTTGTTATAAAGTCTACTTTATCTGATATTAATATAGCCACTTCTGTTATCCTTTGACCAATATTTAGCATGGTATATCTTTTCCCATCCTTTTACTTTCAACCTGCCTCCATCTTTATATTTGAAGTTAGTTTCTTATAAACAGCATATATTTGTATCATGTTTTTTTAATAGATTGCCAATATCTGTCTTTTAATTGATTTATTTAGACTGTTGGTATTGAAATGTTAGGACTAAAGTCTGCCATTTTAATTTTTGCTTTGTGTTTGTGCTCTCTCTTTCATTTTTTTGTTTTTTTCTTTTGTTTTTTTTTTTTTTTCATGCTTTCTTCTGAGTTACTTGAACATTTTTTAAGACTCCAATTAGAGTTATCTAAGTGTTTTGAGTGTATCTCTTTATATAGTTATTTAATGGTTATTTTAGGCATTATATTATATATATATAACATATAACTGATTACTGGGGTCATCATTTTACCAGTACACAGTATAGAAATGTTAACTTCCCTTGTCCATTTGCCCTTCCCCATTTGTAATATAATTTTCCTAAATATTTCCTCACATTCATTTAGAACCATATAATATAGTGTTATAATTTTTGCTTCAACCATTAAACATATTTTAGAAACCTCAAAAGGAGAAGGAAAGCCTATTGTTCTTACTATGTTTTTGCTTACAGTCTTCATTCTTCTCATCAGAAACCATGGAAGTCAGATGGAAGTGGCACAACATTTTTTTAACTGCTGAAAGAAAAGTACTGTCAACTCAGAATCCCATAACCAGCAAAAATATTCTTCAGATATGAAGGAAAAATCAAGACATTCTAAGATTAAAAAAAAAAAAAGAACTAAGAGAATTTGTCACCATTCAATCTACCCTCAGACTTTTGAACAGTGGGAAAGAAGAATGAACACAGAAAGAAAATCATGGCAAAAGGGATAGGCTTATTCCCATGAATTTTCTAAGGTTCTAAAACTTCTTATATTGTTCCCTTTCTGTTTAGAGAATTTCCTTTAGTCATTTTCATCTAATTCTTGGTTAATTGACTAATCCTTTACTTCTCTTACTGCTTTTTGTTTGTTTGTTTGTTTTTCATGTCTTTGCATTTTGTGCCTACTTTCTGACCACCCAAAAGAAAAGAACCAGATGCCAATATTTTATATTTACTCCATCAAACAACCTAGCTAAATTAGCTTACATTCTCTAATACTCTACCATCTCTATCTCTTCACCAGCGTCACCCACACAAGAAAAAAAAAAAAAAAAAAAAATGGACCTACACCAGGGCATCCTCATGCTCAAGATCATCATGAGGAAAACATCATGGTCATCACCATGGTATTTTAAAATAGCAGAGGAAAAAATATCTGAAAACTTTTCAGAAAAAGAAAAAATAAGCAGATAATCCAAATTTAGAAAAACTTTTTAGTGTTTCTTTCTCAAATATGGGATTTATTAAAGCTTTGAGTAAAGGCTTATATATGTAGAGAAATCCAAGTCAGAAACAGGAAAAGGAAAGAAGAAGGATGCTAAACAAAGGAACCACTCATAGGAACAAATGAGCTCTTCTTTCTTCGAGGAACTCTGCTTTCTCTCCGGAATTTGTTAACATCTGTTCCTTGGAATTTTGTGGAGGTTGAGGTATAAGATTCAGTTGGGGAAGCGTGGGGTGAAGAATGGGTGGAGTAGTTGATTTATAAAGTTAGCATTTTGGATAGAACAGGAGATTCATTTAGTCAAGAGGTTGACAAGTTTCACTTACTATCCTGAAATGCTTGGGATAGGTTAATTATCCAATCCCACAAAGCTAACAAGCGGCAGAGCTGGGTTCAAACCAGGTCTACTGGGTTCCAAAGAACATGCTCTTTTCACCACCAAGATTTATTTCTTAAGAGAAGCAATAGCAGGGGGAAACATGGCAAAATATCAGCAAATAAAAGTCGCTATGAGGGAGCAAGAATATTTATTTAATGACAACAACAAAGTCTGTCTAACCTACACCATGATGAAACTCAGAATTAGTGCATGTGGAATATTTTATATGATTTTAAAGTCATGTTTATTGTATGGATTTTTTTTAACTTGTGGGGAAATACACTTTAAATTTGTGTGTAATTCAATGAATAGTTAAATAGAAAGCTTTTTCAGTGTGTCTGTGAATAATAAGGGAGACATTAGACCACAAAAATAACATTAAACATGTGTCATTTCTATATTTCCTTGGTTAAAAAAAAATGTTTGTATGACTCTATTTAACACTTTATTGCTATTTATTTCTTTCTAATTGTTTCTTTTTTTTTTTTTTTTTAAAGATTTTATTTATTTATTCATTTATACCCCCCTCGCTCGCTGGGTCAGCCAACCACGCCGTGCAGGCGGGCCTGCCTTTACCAGGAGGCCCTGGGAACCGAACCCGGGGCCTCCCATATGGTAAACGGGAGCCCTACTGATTGAGCCACAGCCGCTTCCCTCTAATTGTTTCTTGCATTACATTCTTTTTTCTTCAGCCTTACTTTAAGGTCTTTGAGGGGAAGATATTAAATTTCTCTCTTGAGTGCCAGGCGTTAGTACAGTGAGTATTCTATAATACCCGAAAAGCATTTATTAACCTATTAGGGATTAATGTGCTTGCTTATTGCTCTCTTCAGAGCAGGCAGTGCCAGGCATACTGGAAAAGTTGTTGTGATTTGATTATTTCTTTGGATGTATGTTTCTGATTGTGACATGGTGCTGGTTATTGTACCAAATTCACTATTTTTGCCTGGTGGTGGACATAGGCCCTGGAAATAGTCTTCCTTTGCCCGCCAGCAGCAAGATGTTAAGCCTTGTCAGTAGAGGGCACTGAAGAGAGACTGAAGGAGGAAGGCATTTTCTCTTGGTTCTGATGGGACTCTCTTGCCAACCTCCAGCAGACTGCTTTATTTCCATTTCTCGTGTGCCAAGTTCCTGCCAGGCACACCATTCTCCAGTATTTGACTGCAGCACATTCTTTCCAGCTCTCAAATTGAGCAGCAGCATCAAAGTAAGGAACCAAAATCTATGTTCCCAGCCCCAGGCATGCGCATGCTCAGGGTTCGTCATCTAGCAAGCTGGCCTCCAGACCTTCACTCCATGGTGACAGCCTAGAGCTGCCCTGGTCCAACCCACACACTAGACTGCACTAGACTCCTGCGGATGGCAGCCTTTCTAGCTCCCAGTTCTGTCAGCAGCCAGCAGTTTCTCCAAGCACCTAGCAAGTTCTCAGACTCAACAAGTCCCTGTGGACCATCTTCCCTGACATCCAAGAAGCAAGAGCCCTGGCAAATTCCATCAGCATAACATCACAGTGACATCTCTGCCATTCAGTACACCAACCCCGGACCCCTCCAAGGAGGCCGGATCGCAGCCTAAGCTCTGGGAGGGCCATTCCCTGAGGGCTGTATTCTCACCCTACAGATAGTGGCTGGTTCTTATATCTGCTACTCCTGTATTCTTTCTAATTCTCTTTAACTCTCACTAGCCAATTCCCTGTTATTCCACTCATCTGTTAGTAATTCCTTATATTAATCTTTTCTTGTTCAAATCACTCTGTTTCTGTCTCCAGATTTGACCAGATTAATACTGATATCTTCGTCAAGAAACTGCTCTTGATTTGGACCTTTATTTACCAATTCAAAAAGAAGAGAATAATATTATGTCATGAATAATATATCTAATTATATTGAGTACTTACTACATATAAAGCATGGACATTTTATCACGTGATCCTCACAATATCCTACAAGAGGTGCATTATTAATCCTGTGTTACAGATGAAGACATTTGCTCAGAGACTCATAGCTAACAGTAGACGGAGTGAAATTTAAACCTCCATCTGCAGTGTTTCCAACTGCAGAGCTCTGGCTTTGAACACAGCCTCCCAAATTATAAAATATCTTACTCTAGAAAGTATAAAGTGTTCCTTATATTGTAATACTCTATGTCTTAAAAAATCCCAAATTTTAAAAACCAAATGGGTTATGGAAGAATTAGACATTGGTCTACCATTTACACCATATGCCATTTTTACATGAAATCATCTTTAATATGTACACAGGAATAACGAAGACAATTAGAGGTCTTCTAGGTCATTGCCCAAACTTCAGGTTCAATTGTCAAATAATTCAGTAGAGAATTGGGAATGAAGATTTTTTTTCCTCTAATAAGAACTGTGGGCAGTAATTCCAAGAAAAATTGTTGAATTACCCATTTAGCAGTTATAAATCCCAATAGTAATATTGCTATTTGTATTTTACCCAGGGGAAAAAACTCTGGTATCCAAATTGACATTTTTTGGTATATTATTGTCAAATTCAATTTCCTATATCTATAAAATTTCTCCATTGATTACTATCTTTTACTATTCAAGCTGATATTCTAATTACAAAGAATGACATTTTTAATCTAGTAATATCATTCAAAAAGAGTGAAGAAATAATGTACCAGGCAAAACTAGAAAGGGGAAAAAAGAGTAAATGAAGGAAAGAAAATTTATATTCTCACATTATTTCTCTAAAATTTGTTCTGTGAAGATTAAAAGAATTAATGATAAATGGTACTAGCCAATTTTATATTACAGATAAATAGATAGATGATTGATAGATGCTGAGCAACTCTGCCAATTCCTTTCTTGGTTCTAGATTATAATAGCTATGTTAGTTTGGGCAGATATTTTCAGCCTCTTTAATACTCAGTTTTCTCATCAATAAAATGGGTATAATAAGACTATCTTACAGATTGCTGTGAGTATAAGTGATAATGGATATGCATATATGGAAAGTCTCAAAAACATTGATCTCCTCTGCCCCCTTTCTCAGGACACTACTGGAATATGAGCTCAGCTTAAGCAACAAAAAGTAACATGCAGAAGTCAAGAAACAGAAAATCCAACCAAGGAGAGAAGCAGAGGGAATCACACACACCCCAGCCCGTCACCATGATGGTGAGTGGAGACCCAGGATAACTATTCTGTTAGAGCAGGAGGGTAGAGGACTAGAGGAAAGATGTCACTAATGACTACAAAACTGGTAGATTACCTGATGTGTTTGAAGGTATCAAGAGGGCATGAATAAGTGAATGGCACATAGTAAATAAATTTTTTAAAAAGAGAGAAAAAGGTAGCTATTAACTTCTAGGATACTCAAAGTTGAACAAGAAGAGAAAATGAAATTTAAAAATATGCCACATAGATCAGCTATGTAAAATATATACAGCCAGTGTACTGTCTAAATACAGTATTGAGCTGACCAAAATACTGGGATGATGCAAGGGGGAACTGTAAGACAGCTGAATCTTTACCTCCCAGTAACAGGAAGCCACAAGATAATACATAAAACTGAGAAATCAAAAAAATGAAAATATAAGCATTTTTTTCTACTCTCATTCTGAATTTATAGAGCCAACTGTATTTTACAGATTATTTATGTTTTCAAATTCATGTTTTTTTTTTAAATAATGATCGTATATACAAGAAGAAATTGCTAAAAGTCAAATTGTTCTGCAAAGTGTTTAATAACATGAAAAAACCCTTTCCCATCCTCAATCTCTCTTTCCCAGAGGAAACCACTTCCATTCTTTTAGGATATTTCTAAAAGTAAAGATTAAATTTTGGGAAGACATACTATAAATATCCCTGCTTATCACAAGGTCTAGTCCATGGTAAGTAGCTGTTCCTTCTACTTCGTTTTTGTCATTATTACACGAAGATAAATTCCTATGTTATGTTACGGTCATTTGAATGCTTCAGGAGACACCATTATGAGAGTCAAAATTTCAAAATGCTAGCCATGGTGCCCTTGCACTGATGGTCAGGAAGATGGGCCTGTTTGTGCTCAACTTCCCTAAACAAGCACAAAAAGACAATTAAAATTGGTGGGAGGTGTGGGAGGTGGGCAACATGGGAATCCCAGGGGGTTCTGTGTAATATTTTCGCTAATCTAAGCACCTCTTAAAATATATTTATATATATATAAATAACATTTTTGTAAGCAAATGCACATATATGCATATATATTTATATATCATTTTACAAATAGTGGTATGTATTGGGAAAATTTTGATTTTTACCCACAATAAAAAATAAATTAATTAAAAAAAAATAAAAATAAAAAAAAAAGCAAAAAAAAAAAAAATAGTGAAGGGAGAAGGGAAAGAGAGACTTGAAAAGTCTGGGCACTCTATCAACTTAAAAAGTCAATAACCCAAATTATCTTTGTAGAAGAAAAGAAACACTATGAGATCCCGCAGTATTTCAAATATGCCGAAAAATAACAGCTAGCTCTTACACAGTACTTACTATTGCAAGGTATTATTCAAGAAAGCAGACATATATTAATTCAGTCAATACTGACGGCGACACTATATGGTAAATGTACTATTTTTATCCCCATTTTACAAATGAGGAAACAGAAATACAGAGAGATCACGTAACTTGCCCATTATTATACAGCTGGTAAATGGTGAGCCAGGTCTGGAGCCCAGAGAGCCTGGCTCTGGAGTCCATGCTCTTTACCAGTTCTGCATGTAATGAGGTCCATAGAGGACCATGCTTGAGTCTGTGTCTCCTTCTGGTATTAGACACTGATAGGAAAAATTTAGGGAGTGATGGGTTTAGTAATTCTGCATATGTCTGTGTATATCTGTGTTGCGGGTGCTATCAGGTAGAAGAGAAAGGTGGATGTTGATATCAGATTAGCATTTGAGGTTATTCTGGACCCAAAGCTCTCCATGTTCTTCTAATGCCTCCTCCCAAACTCCTTCCATAAGCATATGTATAGCCTCCCAGAATAGGGAGCCTCTGTGGCATGAAGGGGAGAGAGGAAATGATGTCAGAGTCAGGCCTGGGAAGTGCACTTTTCTGATCAAAAGTAGGAAAACTGGATCTAAGGGGCTGCAAAGCCAGGGTGTGTTCTGGAGTTAATGGGGAAATGTCATGCCAAATGCACCCTTGCTCACAGAAAAGTTAGATGGAGAGATGGACAAAACAGAACCCTAGACCAAAAGTGCTCTTTTAAAAGTATTTCTCAACTCTAGGTAGCTTTAATAATGTTTACAAAAGAAAAAAGGAAAAATAATTTACAAGAAGTAAAAAGACCTATTTCCAAAAACCTGATGGTTATTAGGGACCGAAAAAGGGCAGATCTGGCAAAGCTGTTCAGGTTTTATTCATTTTCAGTAAAGCTGTTCCGAGGCTTGAATGCATCCTTAATTCCCCACCTGAAGAGCCTAGGGCATGTTCCAAGACTCCCTGAAGAGTAACTCCAGAGAGCATAACAGACACCCTTTGGAATATAGCAGGAGAGTTTAGTGAAATATCTCCTTGCAGAGAAGCTTAAACTCCTGCACTCACTGATCTGTGCCCAGGCACTTGGCTGCCGCAGAGAGAAAAGAGGCAGAGGTCTCCAGAGGCCCAAAGTCCTTGTTCTTTACTGAAGGGAATTCAGCTTTCAAGGAAGAGAAGGCTATTAACCATTGGCTTAGAGACTAGATTCATCTAATTTTTGCCAATTGAAATATAAAGAAAAAAGAATTTGCTTTTCCTAGCTTCTGAACCTAATGTCATCTAGGATGTTGATTCCATTAAAGGCATATATGAGCCCTACTTCTTGACTTTGTGGACCAGCCACAGTCACTTTTCTATTGTAAAGCTTGATCTGGCAGAGATCAGCCTTGGAAGCTGATGTTGTAAATTGTTAGAGGCAGGCTTTGCCTCTGTTAAGCATATCCCGCCTCCCACACATTCTTCCAAAGAGGACAATTCTTTCCCTTTTGCAATGGTCCCTTGTTACTGACATTTTAGGAACTACTGCTTGATAGAAATCTTTATGCTAAATAGAAACTAGAGAATTTAAAGAGTACTGTGTCCTCCAGAATCCATTTCAACTGGTGATAACAGAGGGACAGGGGATTAAAAAACTTTGGCAGGTGTAAGCACAGAGGTATAAGGAACATATTCTTTTGTTGTTGTTGTTGTTTTAAAATAAGAGTCCAGAAACAACCCCTCTAATTTATGATCTTGTTCTTTATTTTTATTAGAAAACTTGTAGGTTTATAGAAAAATCATGCATAACATAATGTACCCATTCACCACCCTATTATTAACACTTTGCATTGGTGTTACAATTGTTACACTCCAGAAAAGAACATTTTTATAATTGTACTATTAACCATAGTTCATGGATTAATTTAGGATTCACTATTTGTGTTGTACAGTCCTACGGATTATTTTTTATTTTTATTCTAGTAATATATATACAACCTTTTAACCACATTCAAATATGTAATTCAGTGCTGTAATTCATAATGTTGTGTCACCATCATCATCATCCATTACCAAAACTTTTCCATCATCTCAAATAGAAGTTCTGTTCAATTTAAGCATTAACACCCCAACCCCCTCCAAACCCACGTAATTTATAATCTAGTTTCTGACTCTATAAATTAGCTTATTCTAATAATTTCTTATCAGTGAGTTCATGCAGTTTGCCATTTGGTATCTGGTACATTTCACTTAACATGATGTCTTCAAGACTCATCCATGTTGTTCCATGTATGAGAACTTTGTTCTTTTTAAAGAAAAAATATTCCTTTGTATGTATATACCACATTTGTTTATCCATTCATCAGCTGGAGGACATGGGTTGCTTCCATTTCAACAATTCTGAATGATGCTGGATGAACATTGGTGGACAAATATCTGATTGTCCCTGCTTTCAACTCTTTCAGGTCTATACCTAGAAGTGGGGTTACCGAGTCATATGGTAATTCTATGTTAAACTTTCTGAGGAAATGCCAAACCATCTTCCACAGCAGCAGCACCATTTACATTCCCAAGAACAATGAATGAGTGCCCCAACACTTGTAATTTTCCATGTTTTTAAATAGAAGCCATTCTAATGGATTAGAAATGGTATCTCATTGTAGTTCTCACTTGCATTTCACTAATGTCTAATTGATGTTGAACATATTTTCATGTATTTTTTGGCCATTTGATAATCTTCTTTGGAGAAATGTCTCTTGAAGTCATTTGCCCATTAAAAAAATTTTTTTCCTCTTTTGTTGTGGAATTGTAGGATTTCTTTACATATTCTGGATAGTAAACCCTTTTTGGTTATGTGATCTCCCAATATTTTCTCCCATTATGTAGACTGTCTTTACATTCATGGTAAAGTTCTTTGATGCACATAAGTTTTTAATTTTGATGAGGTCCCATTTATCTGGCTATTTTGTTGTTGTTGCTTGTGTTTTAGGTGTAAGCTAAAGGATTCATTGCCTAACACAAAGCCCTGAAGATACTTCCCTATGTTTTCTTCTAGGAATTTTATAGTTCTGGTACTAGAAGTTCTACCAGAGCATTTAGGTAAGGAAAATATGCCTTTTGTCCATTTTGAGTTGATTTTGTATATGATGTGAAGGAGGGGTCTACCATCATTATTTTGCATATGGACATCCAGTTCTCCCAGCACCATTTGTTGAAGAGACTATTCTTTCCCAATGGAGTGGGTTTGTCATCCTTGTCAAAAATCAGTTGGCCAAATGTAAGGGTTGATTTCTGAACTCTCAGTATGATTCCATTAGTCTATATGTCTGTCCTTGTGCCAGTATTATGCTATTTTGATTAGTGTGACTTTGTAATAGGTTTTAAGATTGGGAAATGTGAATCCTCCAACTTTGTTCTTCTTTCTCCAAGATGACTTTGGCATTTGATGCCATTTATCCTTCTGTATAAATTTGAAGATTTGCTTTTCCATTTCTGCAAAGAAGGCTGTTATAATTTTGATTGGGATTATATTGAATATGTAAATTGCTCTGGGTAGAATTGACATCTTAACTATATTTAGTCTTCCAGATCATAAACATGGAATATCATACATTTATTTAGGACTTCTTTGATTTCTTTTAGTAAAGTTTTGTGCTTTTCTGTGTATAAATCCTTCACATCTTTGGATAGATTTATTCCTAGATATTTGATTCTTTTAGTTGCTATTGTAAATGGAATTTTTTGTTGATTTCTTCTCTAGATTGTTAATTCTTACTGTATAGAAATGCTACTGACTTGTGGGTATTGATCTTGTACCCTGCCACTTTGCTGAATTGATTTATTAGCTCTAGTTGCTTTGTTGTAGATTTTCAGGATTCTGACTATAGGATCATGTCATTTGCAAATAGGGAAAGTCTTACTTCTTCCTTTCTAAATTGGATGCCTTTTATTTATTTTCCTTGCCTAAATTCTCTGGTAGAACTTCCAGTACAATATTGAATAACAGTGGTGACAGTTGGCATCCTTGATTTGTTCCTGATCTTAGAAGGAAAGGTTTCAGTCTTTCACCATTAAGTATGATGTTAGCTGTAGGTTTTTCATATATCCCTTTATCATGTTTTAGAAGTTATCTTTTATTCTTAGTTTCCTGTTTGTATCAAGAAAGGATGCTGGATTTTGTCAAGTGCCCTTTATGCATTAGTTGAGATGATCATGTGTTTTTATTCTTTCATTCTGTTAATATGGTATATTATGCTAATTGATTTTCTTATGTTGAACCACCTTACATAACTGTGATAAAACCCACTTGGTCATGATGTATAATTATGTTAATGTGGTGTTGGACTTGGTTTGCTAGTATTTTCTTGAGGATTTTTACATCTCTATTCTTAACAGATATTGGTCTCTACTTCTTTTCTTGTGGTACCTTTATCTGGCTTTGGTATTAAGATGATGTTGGCTTTATAGAATGAGCTAGGGAATGTTTCCTCCTCCTCAATTTTTTTGAAAAGTTTGAGCAGTATTGGTGTCAATTCTTTTTGTAATGTATTGCAAAATTCATCTGTGATGCCATCTGGTCCTGGGCTTTTCTTCATTGGGAGGATTTTGATTACTGATTCAATATCTTTACTAGCTATTGATTTATCAAGATCTTCTATTTCTTCTTGGGTCAGTGTAGACAGGTTGTATGTTTCTAGGAATTTTTTTCATTTCATCTAAGTTATCTAATTGTTAGTATGCAATTGTCCGCACAACCCTCTTGTAGTGCTTTTTATTTCTGTGCAGTCGGTAGTAATGCTCTCCTTTTCATTTCTGATTTAGTTATTTGCATCCTCTCTCTTTTTTCCTTTGTCAGTCTAACTAAAGGTTTGTCAATTTTATTGATCTTTTCCAAGAATCAACTTTTTATTTTTTTTGATTCTCTGTTGTTGTTTTTTGATTCTCTAGTTCATTTTTCTCCACTATAATCTTTGATATTTCTTTTCTTCTGCTCACTTTGGGTTTAGTTTGTTCCTCGTTTTCTAGATCGTCTAGTTTTGAGGTTAGGTCTCTGGTTTGAGATCTTTTTTCTTTTTAATAAAAGCTATTGGAACTACAAATTTCAATCGCAGCATTGCCCTTGCTGCACCCCATAAGGTTTGGTATATTGTGTTTTTGTTTTCATGTACTTTAAGATATTTCCTAATTTACCTGGTAATTCCTTCTTTGACCCATTAATTGTATAATAACCATCTTTGTCCTCATAACAGTTTTTGACTTACTGTCTATTTTATCTCCTCTGTCTCTTGTCCAAGGCAAGTTGAAACAATGGCTGCCCTCAGAGCCAGGTCCCAGATATGTGAAATAGCTGATCAAAAGCAATTACCAGTGATGAGATTACCAGTGATGAGACTGCATGGCCCCGGATCTTGGGCAACTACATCATTATATCCCACCCTGGCACCTGTATGCTGTGCCAGGAGGTAGGATTGGGAGGGCCCCACTGCTTCCTGCCACAAAGCTGGGGAATGGGCAAGGGTAGACACAGCACAGAGAGTGAAATTCATCTGTTTTTGCTGCAATTTACCCATCTCTTCCTCCTGCTGTTCCCTGGATGCTGCACAGTGTTCTACTAGAATCCAGTATTTCAAAAATATTTGATTCAAACAGTTCCTGCCAGTTTAATAGTTATCCTGGTGAAGGAACTCATTCCTGGAGCTTCCTACTCTTACCACAATCTTCCTAAGGAATTCATTCTTAAAATACAGATAGGCTTAAAAGAACAACAAGCTAAGATGGTATCTTATTTTAAGCTGTGAGAATTTTTTTTTAATTCCGTCACTAAGTTACGCAACACAGTTTTTGGCTGCTTTGTGTAATTAGGAGAATGTTTTTCCTGAAAGTCCCATGTGTCTATAGTAAAAACATCTGTTCAACATCTGCCAAAAGAAAGCATGCACACATTGAGAAAATTACTTTTGTTCATGAACAAACCTTCAGTGAAAGTCGACAAAAATCTAAGCTTTTATTTTGTTGAAATTTGTTCTGAATTCTGGGATCCAAAGTGAGTATTTAAAATGTAAATTGTTTCACAGTGCTCCTGTTAACTGAGGCCAGCTGTGCAAGCCATGACACGCCATCACTTTTTTCCATATTTCTCTTGAGTCCCTTCCCTGGTTCCCTGCATAGTCACCCTTCCAACATGAAAACACACTCTACTGTGTGCTCAATGACATTAAGGTGTAAACAAATAAAACCAATTCACAATTTACAGATCCCTTTGGGAAAATGCTTCCAGTGTTTCAAAGATTGAGATCAAACTGTTAATCTATTAAAATGAAAAACATACAAATCCTATTACCCAGCAAGTTTGTTTCTTAATACCTATCTGTACTCACAAGTGTTTCATCATAGAAGCAAGACCACTAGGAGACAGAGATATATCAGGGATTTGACCTTCAGCAATTATGGCTGCATAGTCTATGGGAAGCTGTTGTTTTGGTATCTACTGCAGAAGCCTGAATTCTCATGGCAGGCAGTCAGGAAGGAAGATAGAAGTGATGTGGGGAAGGAAGGATAAACTGGAACCTGAGAGGCTGATCCTAAAACCACAAAGAAGGAGGAGAACCTGTGTCAGTTTCTTACTACCACCAAGCTTCTTGCTTTGATGATGATGGCAGCCTACAGAAGAAGCCGGCACACATCATCATGGAACTGAACATGCTCCTTGCCCAAGAGTAAAAAAGGATGAGCAGGAGATTGGCAAGAGTTTCTGCCCCACACCAGTCACAGGAACCACCAGATAAGCAGCCCTGTGTGTTAGCACCAAGCATAAAAAGAATAAGACTCCTGTTTAACTTCCACCTTCCAATTCTCACGCAAAGTGTCTCCTCTGGCCCACACTAATGCAGAACTATGTAGTTGAGGGAATTCTGGGAAGCTTGGTTCCAGATTAGCAAAACTGACCAATACAAATTTGTCACATTTCTTAGAAAAATATACTCTCATACATCCAAGGAGGCAGTTACAGAAATTATATGCCACATTGTATTTATAAAAAATTAGAAATAATTTAAAGATCCTTACATATCTAAGCTATATCCATATAAGAAATACTGCAGCTTTGAAAAATAAGACATGAGATATATACTAACATAAAAAAGAGTTTCAATCTGTATTGTTGAGTATAAAAAGCAAGAGTTATATATACAGTATGGTAGCATGTTTTTTTTGTTGTTGTTGTTTTTTTAATGAGCACAATGAAAATTAGCATTAAATACCCTTAGGGGTACATTTGTTCATTTATTCAACACATATTTACCATCTACTATGTGCAGGTACTCTTATAAGTACAAGGGATACAGAAAAAATGTCAAATGGCCTATTGTCTTTTTGAAGCCAAAACCTTCCTGCACCCATATAAAGATAGGCCTGACTCCTTGTAGCTGTAACTTCTGATGGAACTTCCCAGAGTTGACAGGCTTACATGTAACCCATAGAAGTACAAAAAGTACTTCCAAGGCAACATATCTCTATTTGAAATGAAGATATAGGGCTGACTGTCATTTCTCCACCATCTTGCTCATACTACCTAAACAAGAAAGCAAATTCCCCGTAGGGCCTATTTAACTGAAAACACAAACACTCAGGAGAAAATGAGATGGAATTGAGCTAATAACCTACTTGAACTAAATGTTTTTTTGTTTGTTTGTTTGTTAAAGATAACCAGTTGTCTGCCAAAGTTTTTTCAAACATGAATTGTGTAGATGCAGCTTATAATAGTTTGTTGCATTAAGTTTATGTGAGAAAGAATGGTCTATGGCCCTGTGCCATCAGGATTCTTTTATTTCACAACAATCATCTGGGTTTGTGAATATTAGTTTTCTGAGAAAAACTCACTAAAATTCCTGTGGAAAATGAATGAATTATAAGGTTTTGGCACTGCAGTCAGGTGAATCTAATTTTATGGAAACAACATAAGGCTCTAAAACATCTTACGTGAAAGTACTTAAAATATAGATATCTGAAATATAGATGATAGAAACAGCAAAAGCATTTTCAGATATCAGACTCCTATATTATTATTTTCAGTTTCTATCAGTTGCTTAAAATGAATTCAAAGGTGCTTGTTTACATTAATATGAAAGTATCGGCTTGTCTTCTTTCTCTTTTCTTTGGTTTGCCGAGACTAAATAAATCATTATATATTCTACATGCGATTCTCCTGTGACAACCTTTCAAAAAAGAATTAGGAAGCTTGAATATTAAATGCCAACAATCCATGACTAGGAGAAGGTCAGTTTCAAGGATAAAGACATTTTTGCATTGAGTAGTTTGTTACACCAGCATAAAAACAATTTCAACAATAAGGCTTTGTTATTGTGTCTAATTTAGGACACATGGTAACATCACTTAAAAAGAAAGAGAAGGTATACAAATGTACATGTTCTCTCCTTCTCTCCCTCTCTTACAAGCACATACACACACAGACATATACATACACACACTGATCATTGAATTGAATGGCAATGATCTTTTTTTTATTCAAATAAAACATAAGCTGTTATAGAGAATACAAGCAAAGCTGGCCTGTTGACAGTGTTTTGAAGCTTTCTGTTGATATCTATTTTTGCATTAGGATTTATTTCCCAAGTTTAAACTTAACCATCATCACCAATGACATGGCTCTTTGTGTGCATATGATTAACTCATACTAAATTCTATATTTTGAACCAAAAGTCAACTAACTGGAAAATACATTGTACTGTCAAAATTATTCATAAGTTTGGATGATGATTCCTATATCCACTACTTTCTATGCTTCATTAACAACATCCCTAAAATGTGAATAGCTCTAAATGCATACAGAACTATCATCACCATTGGAAATATATGCCTGTTTACTGAGGGTTTTGGGTGTGAAATGCATTGTGGTTATGCAACAATATACCCCTATTTTTCTGGATGCATCCTGGGATGTGCAAGATACCTGGGTATTTTAACATACTTCACAAAAAAAAAGTATCAATAAAGCAAATGTACAAAATCTTGATAGTAATTAGGATAGATGGTTTATATGGGAGTTCTTTATACTATTCTTTTTTCCAAATGTTTGAAAGTTTTCATAAAGAAACATAAAATCAATCAACTTGATTTTATCAACGAGCTAGCTTTTTTATAGAGTAAAAAGAAATTTCACATACAGAAATAAAATTCTTTAATGTGTGTTCTCTATACTGGTGAAGCCTGAAACTATGCTAAAAGATCTAGGGCTTACTGTGTCCAAAATAAAGGTGGGAGAACTAATATTTATGGAAAAATTACCTTTTCAAAGCACATTAAGCATGATAGAATTTAATCCATACAACAATTCTCTGTAATTTACATATTGCAAATGGAAAGGCTGAGACCAAGAAAGAAGTTAAGTAACTTGCTAAATTCACACAAATAATAAGTACCAGAGTTGGGATGTGAAGCTAGATCTCAGTGTCTCTAAATCTTCTTCTCTCTCTTAACCAGACCATTGGGTCTTTAAAGTGAATTTCTAAAGGAATTTCAATGACCACCATTAATATTAATAAAAGAAACAAAGCACCATGCTGATCTTCTGTCTTTACTAGAGAATAAAATCTTTAGAGGGCCTAGAATGTATGTTCTTGATGAATAGGTCCAGGCTTGCCCAACCAACCTCAATTCTCACAAGTTGTTCCATACATACCTAACAGTTTGGCATTATTTATGAATTCCAAAAACAGATATTGGATTATGCTTGTAAACTGGTCTGTTCCTCTGGGCATGATTAAATTATGATTAGGGCTTTGATTGAGCCACGTCAGTAGGGCGTTGAGTCCCTGCCCCTTGGTGGGTGGGGACTCACAGATAAAAGACATGGCAAAGGACAGAGTTGGAGTTCTGATGCTGAGTTTTGAGCTGGAGCCCACAAAGTGAATATGCAGGAGAACACAGAGGAATAGAGACGGCTTTTAGACCCGGCAGAAGCCCCAGGGAGACAGAGCCATTTGCCTGATAGTTTATAGCTGGGCTTGTGGTGAGAGGCAAAGCCTAGAGAGCCTCATAGTCTGCACTGACCTTGTGGAAAAAACAGAGAAGCTGAGCCCAGAGACAAGCAAGCCTTGGGAAGAGAGAAACCCAGGAACACTGAACCCTTATAGCCATCGGCAGCCATCTTGCTCCAACATGTGGCAATAGACTTTGGTGAGGAAAGTAACTTATGATTTATGGCCTGATAACTGTGGGATTCTACCCCAAATAAATACCCTTTATAAAAGCCAACAGATTTCTGGTATTTTGCATCAGCACCCCTTTGGCTGACTAATATACCTACCTTCCTGCCAGTGTTCCCCTAGCACATACCTTTCCTCTACTTCAAATGTCCCTCCCTAATACATCTTCCCATCTGGCAACAATCCCCTCATCCTTCAAGATTCAAATGCCACATCCTCTGGCCTGTTTTCAGAACCTCCCAGGAAGGCTAAATGCTCCTGCCACCATGCTATCATGGGCCCCATCATACAGAAGGCATAGTATTTGTTGTTTAGTGCTGTAACAACAGTTCATATATTGGTTTTCTCCAACTTGCCACAATTCTTATTATTTTTAAAATCCCTAGGGCTAGTACATAAAGCAATAATAAGGCAGCAGCCAGGCAAGAAGCAATGAAGGCCTGAAATGTTATGGGACAGAAGCAATGGAAAGAAAGAAACCTTCATGGGAGGTTGGGGAAGTATCAAGCAACAGGAACTGGCCACTGCCTTTGGAGGGTGATGGATCTTGTTCTAACCATCATGACCTCTTGTCCCTCTATTTTCATACTCTCTCCCTGCTCTACTTGTTCCTTCTCCTTGGGCTTTAAACATTCTCAAACCTCACCCATTTAAAACAAACCAAAAGTCCAAAAACCTCTTTACACCCCACAGCCATCCCATAGCTCATTAAAAATCTCATCCAAACATGTTAAAAAAGTAGCTTATACTTGCCTTTTCTCTTTCCACCAGTCTTTGACCCACTGCTATGTGGTTATGATACCCACCACTCCACTGATAGTTTACCAGTGACCCCCTTATTGCCAATTTTAATAATAACTTTTTATTCTTTATCCTTCTAGATCTCTCTGCTACATTTTACAATATTAAACCTAAGCTCCTTGGACCTATCCATTCCCTTGATTTCTGGGATACCACAGGTTCTTGCATTCCTCCTCTACCTCCATTGTGGCCTTTTACTTTGACCATTTAAGGGTTCTTTTCTTGTGCCCACTGCTCTCTCTTTAAACAATCTCTAACTGTCTGCCATCTGGGTTTCAATCACCACCTAATGATTCCCACACTGTTTCTGCAGCTTCACACTCACAGTCAGCTGACTGCTATTGAATATCCTGCAAACAGTCCAGATTTGCAATGACCAAAACTAAATTAACAGAGCCTCCAATAAAAACACAGCACTTATTCCTGCATTATTTATCCCTGGTGGTGGCTATGCATCCATATAAAACAGAAATCCACCAGTTATCTTAGATGCCACTCAATGGTATTTCCCATATAAAATCCATCAAGATCTGCTGATTTCTCACTTTAATTCACCGCCATATCCAATTTGTCTCAGAGGTTTTCTTATTTAGATTCCTAAACACTTCTCAAGTCTACTCCTTTTTCTCCAAAGCTAGGAAAGCTTTGCTAAAATGAAGCCTTGTTAAAATAAAGCTTCTTTATTTCTACCAGTTTCTGCCTAGATTTCTAACTGCTCTCCCTACCTCTGTCATTTCCTCCTTCAAATAGATCATATATGATGAGTCTAAAACACATATATGACCATACCCAAAACTCTTCAATGACACCTCATACTGTAGAGAAAAATCCAAGTTCTTCTCGGATAGTGTATGAAGCCCTCCATGATCTTGTCCAGTGATTTTCAACTTTCCTAATAAGGACCCACAGTAACAGAAACATTGATATTATGACTTGACTCAATGCACACATACATGAAGATAATTGTTATACAACTTAACTTTTCTATGTGTGATGCTAACTTCTATTCTATTCTATTTCACTTTTTAAAAAATTGTCAAGCTGATAAAAGAGCCCAGGTACTCTCTCTTTGGCACCAGTGGAAAGTTTAGCTGAATGAAAAGTGCAGGGTGGCCTCCCAGACATCTGGTAGTTGATACTGGCTGTCAGCTGGGGTGCCTCGTTTCTTCTCCAAGTGGCCTCTCATTCTCCAGTAAGTTAGATATGCTTCCTTACATGAAAGTCTCAGGGAAGCATCCTATAAGGCCTTCTGATGCCTGGGCTCTGAATAAAATACAATGTTGTTTCCATCAAAGCAGATCATAAGATCAGCCCAGATTCAAGCGGAGGAAAGTACAGTCTACTACAGGTTCCTCAGTCATCAACTTACCTCTTCTCCTTGTCCCATTGAGCAGCCCTTTCTCTGATCATGTTCTCTTTTTCCTTTTTCCTTTTCAACTATAGCATCTATAATCTAAGAATGGTCAGACAAGTTCCTGAATACAAAGAGACACAAAGAAATAGAAAGGTAAGGAGGCTTGTTTTTGCTTTTAACAACTATCAGTTGAAAGCTGGTTTAGCTAAGAATTTCTGGGGTTAGATTTTGACACTTAATTGTTTGATTGAGTACATATCTGAACTCAGATACTGTAACCCTTCTTTTGGGCCTTGATTTATGCTCACCTGGAGAAGAGTAAGTCCTTGAGCACTGGGGCAAAGATTTCTTTGGAAGTATTTACTGCTGATTTTCCTTCTATGCTATTATATGCTATAATCTCCTGTGATCTCCCTCACTCAGACTGACCCTCCTAATATTGTCCTTTTTGTTCACAAGGGTTGATAATTGAGCTCATTTCTTGTTTTATGACCTGCCTTAGGTCGACCTCCAGTGAATACTATACCTAGAGATACAATCAAGGGAAGTTTGTGCACAGCCTGAGAAAACCAGGCTCTCAGCCTCTGCTAATTTTGTCTACAGCTATGATAAAAATAACAGATTTAGCACATATCTCTCAAAAACAGGTTTAGGGAAAGGCTATCCTTGTCAAGTACCTTTACAAGGTACAAATCATTTGATTTGCAGGTTATTTAATAGTCCCTGTTTTACTCACAGTCTGTCCCAGTTTCTGCAAATGCTAGATTCTGTTATAGAACCAGACCAGAGTTGCCTTGCTGTGAATGCCTGGTTTAATTCTAATTAAACCTTTAATTTGGTTCAACTACTAACCCAACTAGCTGAAATGCTAAACTCTCAATAAAATGTGCATTTCTCTTTTATTTAAGCAATGCATAAAGAAGCATTTTTAACTAAGAAACTACTCTCTAGGAGCTGACATTCAATATGAAAGGCAGTGTGGAAGATATAAAAATTGATCAGTTATGTTGGATTATGATCTCCAGATGTTTTCAGAAACTAGATAGACAATGACAAGCATTACTACAGAGGAAACAAAAAAAATGTTGTGGGATTTTAGAAACAAGTCATAACTGATTTCAAGCAACAGAACCAATAAAAAGTTCAAGCCTTTGAACTGGACTTGAAGAATGGGTGAGACTTAAACCTGCAAATGAGGTAAAAAGAGGCTTCCAAGATGAGAGAAGAGCAAGAGCAATGATGCAATGTTGAAGAGTTGGACTAATGATTCCATGTGACAAGAATATTGGTTCCAATAGGGGGGATAGTAGAAGAGAAGGTAAGTTGTGCAGATTAAACCCAGAGCCAATTAAAACTTTTGAGGCCTTAAACACTGAAAGGTAATCATTCCCAAACCCACCATCAAGTAGATCATTACAAGCAATAAAAAGATGAGTCTAACTTCATTTTTGCTACTTGACTGCTGATAGCCTTTAAGACTTACCTCACCCTCGTTACCTTCTGCTCCACATCTGGGCAAGTTGATTAAAAAAAAAAAAGCCTGGGTGGTCCCTCCTTTGGCACCAGCAGGTAGCTCAAACCATGCAGGAAACTACATGCTGACCCCACTCCCTGGCCATCATAAAGACCCCAGGCAAGTCTCCTTTCCCTGCTCTCTTAAGTAATTTTCAGACCTGCTTGGGAAGCCTGTCCTGGTCTCCCTAGAAAGAAACATTATGTTAGTAATAAACCTTTTCATATCTTTTGAGGGTATATGTGGCATTATTAGTCTTGACATAAATTTTCAGTGGAACCCATATCAATGGAGGGACCATAATAATTTGATGCTCTTTTTGAAAAGATCATATTCTTTCAAAATAATTCAGAGATTCTGCTCTATTCAGCCTACTGAGTGACAAAGAAATTGAGGCCAGATCATGGAAGATTCTAGATGCTAAGCTCTTTGGAATTTTGAAGTACTTTCCTCTGTAGCTAAAAGATATCAAGTTTTCTTACAGTTAGGTGAAATTCTTGAAGACAATGTCTATTCTAAAAAGACAAGAGGCATTTAATGGAAGAATATTTTAGCAATAGTCATAATGTCAACAGATATTTTGATAGCATAAAAGTAAATCTGAAAGACAACCAGCAAGATGGCAGAAGAGTAAGGTCCTCCTAGAATCAGCTCCTGCTCAGTTAGTAATCACACAGAGCTAACTAAAGGATTTGTTTGGGGGCTCCAGGAGACCAGAAGTGCATCCTGCAGCATTCTTAAAAGAGTGGAAGGAGGAAACTGCCCATCTGCAAAGAAGATTTGTAAGTAGAGCACTCCATGCCATGGAGGCCGGTGCCCATCCTCCACTGAAGGCACAAGCCAACTGGGGAGCTGTTTCGTGGCTGGAATTGAAAGCTCCACTTCCCAAAACAGGGCAGAAAGAGACGGTTGGGCACCAACTTCAGCTACTGATTAGTAAATTTGGTAGGCTAAAGTATAAGCCTAAGAACCACTGAAGTTTGAACCTGTCCAAGTCATAAAGAGGCCAGTAGCTTCCATCTTAACTCCGCGCCTGACACGAGGGGAAGCGAAGCGGGGCTGACTGAAAATCACAGTGCTAATAGAGACCGGCTTCTTTCCATCTAAATCAGATTGCAGCTCTAGCCTAAGACCCAGGCCCACCTCTGACAGAGAGGAAGCAGGGGTAGCTGTGCCAGCCTCTCTGGGAAATTATAGGCCACGCCGCAGAGGCCCATGATCATCGTATTTTAGTGGCGCAAGCCGCCCCAGAAGCTATTCTGAGGCAGGAAATGGAAACTTCATTTTCCAAAAACAGGGGAGGAAGAGATGGTCACAGATTTCAGCTACTGATTAGTCAGTTCGGCTGGCTAAAATATAACCCTAAGAACAGCTGAATATTGAACCTGTCCAAGTTGGAAGGAGGCTGGTAGCCGCCATTTTGACTCCACCCCCAGCTTGAGGGGAAGCTGGGCTGACTGAAAATCATGGTGACGATAGAGACCGATTTCTTTCATCCATATTGGCCTGCAGCCCTAGCCTAGGCTTCAGCCCCACCTCAAGCAGGGAGGAAGCTGGTTGTCTCTGCAACAGACTATCCAGGTAACTGCAGGTATATTTGGCTGACACAGACTGAATAATCGGAAGTCTACCGGGGCAACTGTGGTCATCTTGGACCTGAACTGCATAGATAACTGCCCACACCTGCAGCTCCATCCCCTCCCCAGGCAGGGGAAAAAGGGGCATGAAGCTTCATCAGTCTCTCTAGGCAACTACAGTCTAGGCCAGCATGACTTGGATTATTCCACACAGCTGCGGCTCTGTCCATACCCCTGGCAAAGGAGAAATTTGGGAGAAGCTTCATCAGTCCTTGAGGCACTGAGGGCAGCTTGAGCTTCCACAGCTTACAGCACCAACTGCATCCTTGGATCCTACTATACAACCAACAAGAGAGAAAAGGCAGGAAGCCCTAAACTAAAGAGAAAAACTGCACCCAGAATAAATATTCTAGTAAGCCAGATGCCAAGACACCAACAAAAAATTACAATCCACACCAAGAAACAGGCAGATATGGCCCAGTTAAAGGAATAAGATAAGCCTCCAGATGACATAAAGGAGTTGAGACAACTAATCATAGACGTTCAGACAAATCTCCTTGATAAATTCAATGCGACAGCTAAAGAAATTAAGGATATTAAGAAGACATTGTAACCTCATTAATTCCATGGAAATTTATTTTGATGAAATTTTTTAAAAAGTAAGGTAAATTATGTAAATTAGAAGATTCATTTCAAAATATTTATGTGAAAATTTGAAAATAAGTTAAATTAATAATAATAAATGGTAAAATGATTGTATGAAATGTTTGAATGTTAATTTACAACTAAAATGGATAATTGTGTTATTGATTTTCTTTAGTTACATGCAAAAATGTTTTTTAACAAATAAAATAAAAATTCATATGTATATATTAAAAAAAGAAGACATTGTATGAACACAAAGAAGAATTTGAAAGCATACATAGAAAAATAGCAGATCTTATGGGAATGAAAGGTGCAATAAATGAAATTAAAAATACACTGGAATCATATAATAGCAGATTTGAGGAGGCAGAAGAAAGGATTGGTGAGCTTGAAGAAATGGCCTCTGAAAGTGAACATACAAAAGAACAGATGAAGAGAAGATTGGAAAAACTTGAACAAGGTCTCAGGGAACTAAATGACAGCAAGAAACATGCGAACATATGTGCCATTGGTGTACCAGAAAGAGAAGCAAAAGGAAAAGGGGCAGAAGGAATATTTGAAGAAATAATGGTAGAAAATTTCCCAACCCTATTGAACGACATAGATATTCATGTCCAAGAAGCATGACATACTTCAATCTGAAAAAATCTGAATAGGCCAACTCCAAGACACATACTAATCAGAATGTCAAATGCCAAAGACAAAGAGAATTCTGAAAGCGGCAAGAGAAAAGCAATGCATAACATATAAGGGATACCCAATAAGATTAAATGCCGATTTCTCACCAGAAACCATGGAGGCAAGAAGGCAGTGGTATGATATATTTAAGATACTGCAAGAGAAATTCTACCAACCAAAGATCTTATATCCCGCAAGATTGTCTTTCAAAAATGAGGGTGAGTTTAGAATATTCACAGATAAACAGAAACTAAGAGTCTGAAACCAAGAGACCCGCTTTGCAGGAAATGCTAAAGGATTTGCTATAGCCTGAAAAGAAAAGATAGGAGAGGCCTGAAAGAGAGTATAAAAATGAAGATTATATCAATAAAAGTAACTAAAAGTGTCAAAAGAGTGGTGAAAATAAAATATGACAAATAAAAGCCAAATATTTAGGAATGAACTTAATCAAAGTTGTAAAGCACTTGTATTCAGAAAACTACAACTGTTAAAAGAATTTTTAAAAAGTTCTAAATAATTGGAAGAACATTCCATGCTCACAGATTGGAAGACTAAATATCATTAAGATGTCAATTCTACTCAAATTGATATACAGATTCAATACAATCCTAATAAAAATTCCACCAGCATTTTTTTAAATAAATGGAAAACATGATTATCAAATCTATTTGGAGAGGTAAGGGGTCCTGAATAGCCAGAAACATCTTAAAAGTAAAAGCAAAGTTGGAGGACTCTAATTTCTGAACTTTAAATCATATTACCAAGCTACAGTGGTAAAAACAGCATGGTACTGGCATAAAGACAGACACATAGACCAATAGAACCGAACTGATGGTTCAGAAACATACCCTCACATCTATGGTCAAATGATTTTTGTCTAGCCTATCAAACCCACCCAGCTCAGGCAGAGCAGTCTATCCAAGAAATAGTGCTGAGAAAACTGGATATCCATAGCAAAAGAAGGAAAGAGGACCCCTACTTCACACCTTATACAAAAATTAACTCAAAATGAATTAAAAAAACCTAAATATAAAAGCAAGAACCATAAAGCTTCTAGAAGAAAAGGTAGGAAAATATCTTTAAGACCTAGTGGTATTCTTAAAGGAGATAAGATGTGGACTGAAATGGACTACTGATATTGTATATAGAAGTTTAGCTTTACTGTAAAAGTGTGGAAAAGTACAGAGTTGATGGTAACACATTATAGTGAGTAACAGCTGGTTTATAAATGGGGATGTGGCTGAAAATGGTAGTCTAGGATGTAAATGCCAATTGACAGAAAGTTAGAGAATAATCTAGGGACTGAATAGCACAGTAAACCTAGAAGGAGATGAGAATTGTGGTTGATGGTACAGATGCGAGAATGTCCTTTGTGAGCTAGAGCAGATGTACATCACTGTTGCAGGGTGGTGGGAATGTGAAGAGGCATGGGAAAAATACAACTGGAGTGACCTGAGGACTGTGGTTAACAGTAATAATGCAATATTTTTGCATCTATGCCAAAGATGTACTGTGTTGATAATGGGGGAGTATGGAGAGTATGTGCCAAATGTATGCTATGGACCTGGTAAAGGTCGGATTATATTATTTTATAATCTGTGGCAGATGTTCCACCATGGTGTGGTGTGTTGATAGAGAGGTGTTGTCTGGGAATTCTGCACATGTGCACGATTGTTTTGTAAGTTTACAACTTCTGTAATAAAGATATATTTAAAAAATGATAATAGGGTGGGTTGGGGGAAAAATACAACAAATGTGAGATAAGGACTTAATCAGCAGTAAGAGTTTGACAATATTCTTTTATAACTTGTAACAAATGTCTCACAACAATGCAAGTGTTGGTGGAGGGTTGATGTATGGGACCCCTGTATGATGTTAGGAATGTTTGCTTTGTAAGTTCACAACTTTTACTATACACTTATTGTTTATCTATGTTCATGTATAAATGATATAATAATAATAGGGTGGGTTGGGGGAAAATACTTTGGTTAGTAGTAATATTTTGAGGATGCTCTTTAATCATTAGTTAAAAATATTTAACAACAATGCAAGGTATTTGTGGTAGGGTGAGGTATGAGTGTGCTGTATGATGTTATGTATGTTTGTTTTATAAGGTCACAACTATTGCTATACACTTATTGTTTATGTATGTTTATGTATGAGTGATATACTTCAATAAATAAAAATAAATTATTTTTAAATGAGAGAGCAATTAGACATTCCCAGATAAACAAAAACTGAGGGAGTTCATTACCACTGAAGCCCTACAAGCGATGTTCAAGAGTGTTCTGCAGGTTGAAAGGAAAGAACAATAGACAATAGAGCTAAACTGCATAAAGAAATAAAAATCTCTGGTGAGAGTAATGACATGAGTAAATATAAATGCAAGTACTATTATATTTTTGGTTTGTAACTCCATTTTTTTTTACTTCCAACAGGATCTAAAAGGCAAATGCACAAAATGTAAGGATAAATCAGTGCTTTTGGACTTATAATGTATACACATGTAATTTGTGACAAGAACTGCATCAGGTAAGGGAAGGAAGAATATGGGAATTTAGTCTGTGTACACTCTTAAGTTCGTATCAAAGTAAATGAGATTATTATAGATTGAGATTGAGAAGGTTAAATTAAAGTCCAATGATAACTACAAAGAAAATATCAGAGAATATGCAAGATCATAGAGGCAGAAATTAGAATATAGGTTGCCAGGAGCAGGGTGCAGGGAGAGTGGGGAGACAATGCATAATGGGTGTAGGGTTTCTGTTTGGGGATATGTGAAAGTTTTAGTAATGAAAGAAAGTGTGGGTACCGCAAATTGTGAATATGATCATTCCCACTGAATGATATGCTTGAGAGAGGTTGAGATGGGAAAGTTTATGATATATATACATACATAACATATATAAATAGATATATACCAACAATTAAAAAACAAAAGAAAGAACAACTAAAGACACAATGACAGTTAAATGCAATACCTGGTCATGGATGGGATCTAACAAGGGAGGAGAAAAAGCTCAAATGGACATTATTGGGACATATGAAAAAATTGGAATATAGATTAATTTTTATAGCAATATTAAATTGTTTGAACTTGATAACTGCCCTTAAGATGGTTATATAAATGAATATCCTTGTTTGTAGAAATGTATAAGGCAGTATTAAATATTCAAGGAGCATAATATATAATCTATGCTTAAGTGTTCAAAATGGATTAATAAATACATAGGTAGGTAGGTAGGTAGGTACGTAGGTAGGTAGATGGATAGATGGTAAAGAATGATTCAGCAAATTTGGGAAAATGTTAAAATTGATGGATCTGGGTATCTGGCAAGGTGAATAGTTAGAGGTACACTGGGGTTCTCTGTATTAGGCTTGTTTTTTTTCCTAACTGGTAAGTTTGAAAGTATTTCAAAATAAAAAGTTAAAAACAAAGTAAATCTGAAAAAATATAGACCAGAGATATGTGTGTCACCTAAAATGAGTAATAGTGAAAAGTTAAGCAACTTTTCATTTATTCAGTAACTGTTCATTGAGCATCTGTCATGTGCAGTGCATTCTTCTTGTCACTGTAGGATGCAAAAGAGGTTATTTTTTACTGCAGAGTTACTTTATATGCAGACCTAACAAGTACATTCAAACAGGTGCACCTCAGGTGGTTAATTTGCTAACCAAAGTTAAGATGAATTGATGAATGATGAAAATGAATTAATTGTCACTTAGTGCTTAATGAATCACTTATATTCAACCATTCATGAGGTAATATGCTCTATTCTGGAATGCATTTCATGTACAAGTCACATTTCTCCTTGGAGAAAACAAATTGCATTGAAATTTCTAAAAGATGTTAATTCTTGATGATGAGTAGAATTTTCCTAAACTACCAAATAAAAGCTATTATGATGCTAGAAACTTGGTTCTCATAACTGTATAGCCATGCTCTGGATATTTTTTATTAGTGGCATGTAACATCTTATTAAGAATTTCCTGGTTCTGGGGAAAGAACTGATATTGTCTTTGGATATAAGAAATATTTTTCTGAATTCATTTCTAATAATGCAATCTGAAATATTAAAATGCTATCATTTATAAATATATTGTCAAGAAGGTTCTCAATTACTATTAGAAAGAAGGGACAGAAACAAGCTAGACAAAGGAATAGGAAGAATGCAAGAATTAATCAAGATATCCAATTTAGTCACATATGGGTTCTTGAAATAATGAGTAGACTTTCCCTCTGTGAATCAAAATTTATTAAATCACCACCAAGAACAAGATTACCCAAAAGATTATATTCATCTCTACTACAAAATAAAAAAATAAGCATTTAAAAGAGATGCCTAAGTAACACCACCAGAATGTGTGATGATACAAGAATTATTTACTACAGAATGAAAAGTTGAATTGCTAAATTTAATCAATGACTTTGCTAAAAGTGAATATTGTCAAGATACCTATGAAATTTCTATCAGTAGTGGCAAAAGGCATTGGCCTTCGGGCAATGGTCACCTCATAAACTCAAATTTATTAAACATTCTTTCAACAAATATGCTGAGTCAACTATGTACTAGACACCGTCTTGGGCATTTGAAACTCATCTGGAAACCACTCTGATTTCTCACTTGGATTCTCACAATAGCCTTCCCACTCTCCTTACTGGATATTTCAATCTTCTCAAATTGCCAAGCCCCTCTTCCTCTCACTTTGAGCAAACCATCTCATTTCCTCTATTCTCAAAAGTATTGGAAGTCACATAAACTCCTTCAAATTCCTGCCACCAAGTCTGCTTCCATACCTTTCCTTTCCTTCCTGCCCATTCTGACTCTCATCTCTTTCAAATTTCCTAGTACCTTATTCTCTCATTTTTCTCTCTTTATTCTGTGTCCTAAATTCTGCTGAATCCTTCCTATGATTTATGTTTGATCTAAACTAAAATCTCCTATTTAAAGCACCCACACATACATACACCAGGATCCCACATCACTTTCAGCCACTGCCCTATCTTTTTTCTCCGATTCAACTACAAACTTTTTTAAAAAGAGGCAACACATTACTTTTCAGTTTCTTGCTTCACCAGTCTACTCATTCCAATATACTATTCACCCTCTCCTCATTCCAAAAATTATTCTTGATAAAGTCAACAATGATTTTTATGCCGCTGGGTCTAATTAACACTTTTCATTTGTCACCTTACACAGAAGTATTTGACACGTTTGTCTCCTTGAAACCCTCTACTCCCTCAGCCTCTGTCATATCGCACCCTTCTAATTTACCTCTTACTCTTTCTCAATCTCCCTACCCTTTTTCTACCTGGACTTTAAATGCAGGAGATCCTTGGAACCCAGTCCAAAGCCTTTGTCCTCCTCCCACTCTCCCACTCTAGTCAAACTCATCCACTTCCAGTTTCAAATACTATCCTTATAGTAATTGCATCATAAGTTATAATTCTATCCTGTCACTTTCTCCTGAACTACAGAACTGTATTCTCATTGCCTACTTGTTTTAGCCATTTGGATGTCACATAGGCCCTCACACGCAATGTGTCCAAAACAAAGCCACTATCTTCCCATCTGTATTAGTCAGCCAAAGGGGTGCTAATGTGAAATACCAAAAATGGGTTGGTCTTTATAAAGGGTATTTATTTGGGGTAGAAGTCCACAGATACCAGGCCATAAAGCGTTACGTTTCTTCTCTCACCACAGTCCATTGCCACGTGTTAGAGCAAGACAGCTGCCGGCGTTTGCCAGGGTTCGGGCTTCTGGGGTTCCTCTCTTACCGGGGCTGCGTTTCTCTCCGGGCTTAGCTCCTGTTTCCTCCACAAGGTCAGCTGTAGACGATCAGGCGAACAGCTTGCTTCTCTTCTCCTGGGGCCTTGTTTCCAACATCAAAGCTGTTTCTCAAAAGACTGCTTCAACTCTGTTCTTGCCTTGCCTTTTATATTCAATTCCCCACCCACCAAAGGGGTGGGGCTCAATGCCCAGTCAATGCCCAGATTAAGAGATCAGTTTACAAGCATGATCCAATTATATTTTTGGAATTCATAATTACATCAAACTGACCAACTGCAACACCATCAAAACCTGTTCTTCATCCAACATTCCCTTATTCACAGTAAATGTCACCATTATCTACCCAGTTGCTCATGACAGTACACTATTTGTTGACTCAGTTCTCCCACCCCTTCCCCTTAATAATCACAAATATGTCAATATCTTTCCGTTTATTGTTGCATGTTTGCTCCAAGCCATAATTATCTTCTGCCTGAAGCTTCTTATTGGCCTTTCTGCATTTACTCTTGTCTCCTTCCAATCCTTTTTGCCACATTGCAACTAGAAAAATTCCTTTAAAACGCAAATTTCACCTAGTCATTACCCCATCTAAACTTCTAAATAGCTTCCCATTATTTTTTGGATAAAGACAAATGTCTTAACACGACCTATGAGGTCCCTCAGGATCTGGCCCCTGACTTCTTCTCCTAACTTTCTTGTTCCACCTTCCTTCTTGCTCACATTGCTCCAGTCACAGAAAAGACCCTCTTTCTACTCATCCTTCACACAAGCTGCTGCTTTTCCCTGATATCTCAATCCCCACCTCTCTAGCTCTCTAATTCCTAATTAAGTCTCTGCAGAAATCTTACCTATCATACAAACATTGGCAATTTACTTAATCTCTTTTTGCCTCAGTTTCCTCATCTGTAAAATGGGGTAATTATGAAGATATGGAGGGTTAATACAAGTAAAATATTTTCAGCACTGTATGGGACATAGTACGGGCTCAATAGATGTTAGCATCACTCTTGTTATTGTGCTCCGTGAGGGTAAGTAGCACATTAGCTTCTTCATCACGGAATAGGCAAGTCCTGTGTTTCTCTGACACATAGTAGGCACTTAATATATAATGCTAAATGACTAACTGAAAGAATTATTCTTCACGAATTATTTTTTTGTCTCAAAAATCTTAAAGCAACCATAGCCTATTTCTATAATTGACCTAAAATCCCTTGGATCATACCAGAAGATGTCTCCTTGGGTCATTCCAGAAAAAAAGTAATCCAGAGCCAGATAAACTGAGAGCCTCGGCAAGTGGACTAACTACAGAATCATCTTTGACTGCCCCTTGGTATTCTCTCTTGAGTTCACGTCCCCTCACACAAGAGACTCACTTTGCTAGATGTCCAGGCTCTCTGAAATATGAGCCAGGTGTGGAGCCCATCCAGTTCCTGCATCAGGCTCACCATGCAATCAGATCTTTCCAGACAGGCCAACAGCCCTGTTGGCTCCTTGGATGATGTTAGCCTGACTCTATAAAGGCTAGTTACAATAGGAGAGTATGGCCACTGCTCCCTGGCTGAAAAAGGAGTATGTCTTTATAATGCATTCAACACAGCCAATTATCTAATGGCTAATTTCAGTATTAAACAGTATTATTTCTTTCTACAAGACAGAAAGCTATGATGAGAGTCTGTACATGCTTGAAAGACCGTCTCAGAGAAGGGTATGTTTTCACTTATGTTTTTAAAACATGCAGCAGTAATATAAATTTAATCAATTGATGGAAAGAAAGTATTTGTCCTGTCAGCTTCTGTATGCTCAGTGATTACAGAATTGCCAACATTATTATTCTTGCCAGTTCACATGACTGCTTGACAACCTCTTATCCATTTGCATTTTTCAGTGATTTTCCAACGGTGTAATTTGGAAGCCTTAAGATTACACATAAATGGAAGGCTGGAGAAATCTATGGGTGCTGTCTATATTATTTTGAATTATTGTAGCTGCAGTCATTACCAGTGATAGTCTTGAATTCAGATATAGTCAGAGCCATTTGTTAAATATAAATAATAATGACAGCATTAAAAAAAAGTGATCTTGTTACTTCTACCAAAAAAAAAATGAGCGTTAGAAATATTCTCAGGCTACCTCTTGAAATATATATATATATATGTAATTTAATTTTCATTGTATTTTCACTATTTACAGAATAAGAAAATAGGTCTTTATATCTGAAGATTGAAAGAGAATTCTCTTGATTGAATCGTATATGAACAAAATATCTAGTAGTTTGAAGTTCAAAACTTAAAAGCTTTTGAAGGGGTGGATTCTGACAAAAAGACACTTATTCTAAGAAAATTACCACATAAACCACCTTCATCAGTATTTACCTCTTAAATAAAAATATATCGATGTTCTCCTAAAAAATAGCAGTAATAGCACTTATTCTTCATGAAAATATTATACAACCTTTAAAGAAATTGAAGTCAATTCCACCCAATTTACATAAAATTTGGCCTTGATTGAAATTCCATCACCAAGTCCATGAAAGCATTTGGATAATTGGAGGGGATAACTACATTTGTCAGAGAAGAAGCCTCTTCAGGGGGTTTTATAAATTCATTTGCTTACTCACCTTTGTAGACGGCCACTGATACCTCTCGCTCAACATTCTACTGCACAAAACAGCAGTATGATAGTTCCAAACTTATGGATCTCTGATTCTTGGAAGGCCATTAATTTAATTTATTCAAAGTAATCTAAAAATTCATATACAGCCAAGCATTGTCTGTAGTCAGAATAAATTATACCTTACAGATATAAATTCTATAAGTTTTCAAATGTGGGCAGAATCTTCTGTGATTAAAATAAAATTTTAGTTTTTAAAAATTTAATGAATTCATGATAGTTTTGTTATCTATTCCCTCAATTATCATATTAAATGCCACTGCATTAGAATATCTCAAATCTACATAATAGCTACCAATTATTGAATGCTTACTATGTTTCAGAAATTGATTAGCATGTAATTACTATCTAATTTAATTTTCACAACTATTCTATGTAATATTAATATTATTAATATTAATAATTATTAATATTATTGGACACAGCCAGAAAGGTCATACTTCACCAAAAGTGGGGCCAGAATTCTATATTAATATTAACATAGCCTTTGGGGTTTGAAGCTGTATGTAGCCCCAGAAAAACATGTTCTTATATTCAATCCATTCCTGTGGGTATAAACCCGCTGAAAGTAGGATCTTTTGATGAGGCTACTTGAGTTAAGGTGTGTCCCACCTCATTTATTCCTTTATAAACGGAATGAATACAAAGAATGAGAAGGAAAAAAAAAAAGCCACAGAAGCAAGCAGCTGAAATCAATGACACTTAGAAGAGAAGGAAGAGACCAGCAGATGCTGCCATGTTGCCTTGTCATGTGGCAGAGGAGCCAAGGATCACCGGAGTCAATCTTTGCAATGAAAGCATCTCCTTGATGATGCTTTGATTTGGACATTTTCCCAGACTCTATCTGTAAGCGAATAGATCCCCATTGTTCAGGCTGAACCATTTTATGGCCCACCCCAACTGCTAAGTATTCAACAATTTTGTGAACTAGTTTTAAACGCTTGATAACTGGAACCTGGCCATGTTGGTAGTATTTGCATCATGGAAATAACCAAACACTACAAAGCAGGGATGTTTTTTCCTGGAGAGTTGGTTTACCAGCACACACCTGGCTATAGCTAAAGGATTCCAAGAATGATTCTACTTTCACTTTAGTTCAAATAGGTCAGAATAATCTGTCTCCTCAGAGTCTATTAAAATGGGGAAGTTGAAAGGGGTTATAGGCACATTTGAAAGGTAAAAGAAAAAAACAGAAAAGTTTGCCTGTGACACTAATTCCAATATCCCACTTCCATTTCCCTGTCTGCAGAGGGCTTTGATAGAACAGACCTGCCTTTTCATAATGTCCACCACTGAGCTTCCAAAACCAATAGAGTAAAATCCAAACTTTATTCCTCTGTAAGGCTTCTAATCTCCAAGTAATCTCTTATACCTTATATTTCCATCCTTATACCTTCCGTTTTCAAAATGTTAACTATTTTTTCCCAGAGTTTTAAAGGCTTTTTGTGTCAATCATACAACACTTGGTAAAGGTCAGAGGCTAGAGTAAATATTAGTTTTTTCATTTTCTCTGCCACATATTTGGTTTTATGGTTCCCTCTTGCTCAATTCATCATGAGAAGCAGAAGAGTTGAAAATGACCTGTTGACTGGGGCCAATGCCATTACAACATCAGCAAAAATTGTCCCTAAAGGTTCTCCCTTAGTCAATTCATCCCTTTCTTGCAGATATGCTTATTGTTAAAAGGGCCTTATTAAACTGACTTCATGCTGCTATAAATTTCTGAGAACTGTTTTGTTTTTTAAATGAGACACACCATGTGCTTATTCATCCAGATGAAGAGACACTCATCACAGCTCAGTGGGTTGAATGAGTGTAGCAAGATGCATTCTGTCCATCAATAACCCCCAAATCTATCTTCTCTGATAGTTTTCAATACACAAGCTATTTTTTATGGTTAATGAGCAGTAGTGTGAGCACAAATAAAAACTGCAGAAAGCCACCTACTGCAACAATATTCTTGAACAAGTTTATTCAGCAAGTTTATTGTCAAAGAAAAACTCACTTATAAGAGAAAAAGAAAGACAATTGTGGAAGTTGAAATGTTTGTATAATGACAGTACAAGGAAAAGTAACTACCATAGAAGTTTCTTTAATAAGAATGAAGAAGTGGTCATTATATCCTTAAAATGTGCCTTAACAAAAAAACTGTGACTCCCTAATCCACCACAAATTTCTATTTAGCCCACAAATTTACTACATTAGCATCTACTTTTATAATTTTATGTAATTCTACTCAGACTCCCACTTTCACCCTGATGGAGTTAATTGATCCTTGATCGGGTGTTCTGCCCTAACAATTAGCAAACTGGTCAAAGTATATAAAACAAATGTTTTCAGATGCTAAACAATAGGCATAGCAAGATTTTGGTCCATGAAAAAAAGGAAACAAATGAAATGAGCCCTATAATTGACTCCAATTGTTTCCTTAGGGCACTTTAGGCCTACAGAGTACAAAGAATGAAATGACTCAGAGAATAGCAGTCCTGCTGAGACCGGAAACAAAAATCAGAGGTGAGAGAGGTGGAGGTGCCTGGAATTTGAGGAGCAAATATACAGAGAGGAGGGAGCCACATAGAAAAAAAGCTACAGAAATCCATCTAAAGGTCCCCTTAAAACTTTGGTGAATACTTAGGCTGCACTTGTGTAGGGGAAGACTACATGAGACTGGGCAAAAAAAAACAAAACAAAACTACCTGGTAGAGAACAACTACCTATGCTATTCTAGAACCAAAATAGCCAGCACTAGCGGGTCTAACCAGCCAGAGTAGCTGGATATTTGAGTTCTAACTGAGAGATATTTGAGTTCTAAACAGCCAGTAAAGGGTCCTCATTGAACACACAAGGCATTCAGAAGAGACTGAAAAGCTGTTAGGTTTTCTATGTATCCTAAGACCTGGGAGAAAATCTGTGCCCCATTAGTAAGTTCTTGGCCCAATTTTGATAACTTAAGCTGGGCAATTTTAAAGAGTTAGAATAAGTTGAACCAAATATCAGAGGAGAGCTGTGGAAAAAAACAATAGGCCAGAGAGAGAAATTGGCCATCAGAATATTCACCAACATATTCAGATGCCTAGACATCAGCAAAAAATTACGAGCCATTCTAGGAAAGGAAGGAGATAGCCCAGCCAAAGGAACTAATCAAATATCCTGAAGTGATAATAGGATTTAAGACAATAAATCAGTGATAATCACACAACTGTCCTAAATGACTTCAAAAATTTTAAAGAAAATATGACTAAAGAAATAAAGGTTATGGAGAAAACACTGGGTGAGCATAATGAACAATTTGAAAGCCTGCAAAGGAAAGTAACAGACGTTATGGGAATGAAAGACATAATGGATGAGATTAAAAATATATTAGAGGCACAAAATAGCAGATTTGAATTGCTCAAAGACAGAATTAGTGATTTTGAAAGCAGAACATCTGAATAGGAAAAGACAAGACAACAAAAAGAGAACAAAATGGAAAAAATAGAACAGAGTCTCAAGGAATTGAATGACAATGTGAAATGCATAAATATGCATGTTATCAGTATCCAAGAAGGAGAAGAGAGTGGAAAAAGGGGCAGAAAGAATATTTGAGGAAATAATAACTGAAAACTTCCCAACCCTTATGAAAGACATAAATATCAATATCCAAGAAGGAAAGCACACCCAAACATAATAAATCTGAATAGACCTACCCAAGACACCTATTATTTAGAATGACAAATATGAGAGAGAAAGAGAGAATTGTGAAAGCAGCAAGAGAAAAGCAAAGCATCACATACAAGGGAAACTCAATAAGTTAAGTGCTGTCCTCTCATCAGCAAACATGAAGGCAAGAAGAAAGTAGTATGATGAATTTAAGGTACTGAAAGAGAAAAACTGTCAGCCAAGAATTCTGTATCTGGCAAAACTGTCCTTCAAAAATGAGGATGAGTTCAGAGTCTTCACAGACAAACAAAAACTGATAGAATTTGTTACCAAAGACAAGAATTATAAGAGATACTAAAGGTAGTGCTGCAGCCTGAAAGAATAAACCAAGGGTGAGAGACTTCGAGAAGAGTGTAGAAATGAAGATTATTAGGAAGGGTAAACTAAAGGATAAGAAGACACAAATAGAATAATATGATAACAGAGAGCCAAAGGACAAAATGGATGAAGTAAGTAATGCATTTACAGTAATAACATTGAATCTTAATGGCTTGAACTACCCAATCAAAAGACAAAACTGTTAGAATGGATTAAAAAATATATGAACTGTCTATATGTTGTCTACAAGAGACCCATCTCAGATATAAGGACACAACCAGGTTAAAAGTGAAAGGTTGGAAAAAGGTATTCCGTGCAAATAGTAAGCAAAAAAGAGCTGGAGTATCAATAGTAATACCAGAAAAAATAGATTTCAAATGCAAAACTGTTATAAAGAATGAAGAAGGTCATATATTAATAAAAGGGGAGAGTAACCAAGAAGAAATAACTATACTAACTATTTATGCACCTAACCTGAGTATCCCAAGATACATGAGGCACACAATGGCAAAAATGAAGGGAGAAATAGATGTCTCTACAATAATAGTTGGAGACTTCAAAACACCACTCTCAGTACTGGATAGAACATCCGACAGAGGATAAATGAAGAGACAGAGAACTTGAATAATATGATGAATGAACTAGACCTAATCGACATCTATAGAGCATTGCATCCCAAAAGAGCAGGATATACTTTCTTTTCAAGTCTCAATAAATTTGAAAAGATTGAAATTATACAAAATACTTTCTCTAATCATAACAGAATGAAGGTGGAAATCAATAATGGACAGAAAAAGAAAAAATTCATAAATATATGGAAATTAAACAACACACTCTTAAATAATCAGTGGGTCAAAGAAGAAATTGCAAGAGAATTCAGCAAAATCTTGTGAATGAAAATGAGAACACAGCATATCAAAACTTATGGGACACTGTAAAGGCAATGCTGAGAGGAAAATTTGTAGCCTTCAATGCTTACAATAAAAAAGAAAAAGAGCTAAAATTGAAGAGCTAACTGGAAACCTGGAGGAACTAGCAAAAGAACAGCAAAATAATCCCAAATCAAACCAAAGGAAAGAAATATTAAAGGTCAGAGCAGAAATTGAGAACAACAACAACAACAACAAAAATAGAGAATCAACAAAACCAAAAGTAGGTTTTTTGTGAAGATCAACAAAATCAACAAACCCTTATCTAGACTGACAAAGAAAAACAGAGAGAAGATACAAATAAATAAAATCAGAAATGAGAGGGGAGACTTTACCACTGACCCCACTGAAATAAGAGTGACCATAAAAAAATACTATGAATAACAGTATCCCAAAAAGCTAGACAATGTAGAGGAATGGACAAATTTCCAGAAACACATGAACCATCTACACTGACCTTAGAAGAAATAAAAGACCTCAACAAACCAATCACAAGTGAAGAGATTGAAACAGTCTTCAAAAACCTGCCAAAAACCAAAAGCCCTGGACCAGATGGCTTCACAGGTGAATTTTACCAATCATTCAAAGACAATCTAATACCAATCTTGCCCCAGCTCTTCCAAAATATTGAACAGGAAAGAGCGCTACCAAACTCATTCCATAAAGCCAACATCACCCTAGTACCAAAACCAGATAAAAATACTACAAGAAAGACTATTACAGACCAATATCTCTAATGAATATAGATGCAAAAATCCTGAACATAATACTTGCAAACAGAATCCAAAAGCACATTAAAAGAATTATACACCAAGATCATGTAGGTTTTATCCTGGGTATGCAAGGTTGGCTCAACACAAGAAAATCAATTAGTGTAATAAACCAAATTGATAAATTGAAAAAGAAAAATCACATGATCCTCTTGATTGATGAAAAAGCACATTTGACAAAATAAAGCACCCTTTCTTGATAAAAAACACTCCAAAAGATAGGAATAGAAAGAAGCTTTCTTAATATGGTAAAGTGCATATATGAAAAACTTACAGCTAGCATTGTGTTCAATAGTGAAAGACTGAAAGCTTTCCCACTGAGATCAAGAACAAGACAAGTATATCCACTGTCACCATTGTTATTCAATATTGTGCTAGAGGGTCTAGCTAGAGCAATTAGGCTAGGTAAAGAAATAAAGAGCACCCAAATAGGAAAGGAAGAAGTAAAACTTTCACTATTCACTGATGATATGATTCTCCTGCAAAATCCACAGCAAAGTTACTAGAATTAATAGACGAGTTCAGCAAAGGGGCAGGATACAAGATTAATATGCAAAAATTATTAGCATTTCAATACACTACTGATGTGCAATCTGAGGAGGAAATCAGAAAAAAATCAATGTATAATAGTTTCTAAAACAATTAAATATTTAGGAATAAACTTATCCGAAGACATAAAGGACTTGTATTCAGAAAACTATAAAACATTGCTAAAAGAAACTGAAGAAGACAAATAAATGGATGGGCATACTGTGATCATGGATTGGAAGACTAAATAGCATCAAAATCAATTCTACCCAAACTGTTTACATATTTAGCACAATCCCAATAAAAATCCCAACAACCTTTTCTGCAGAAATGGAAAATTCAATTATCAAATTGATTTTAAAGGGTAAGGGGCCCCGAATAGCCAAAAAGTACTTTAAAAAGAAGAATGAAGTTGGAGGACTCTCACTTCCAGACTTTAAAGCATATTACTTAGCTACAGTGGTAAAAACAGCATGGTACTGGCAGAAAGACAGACACATTGACCAATAGAACCAAATCGAGAACTCAGAAATAGACCCTCATATCTACAGTCAAAGTGATTTTTGACACTGCGGTTAATACCTCCCCCACCCCCCAAGCTGGGCCAGAACAGTCTATTCCAAAAATGGTGCTGGAAGAACTTGATATCCATATCCAAAAGAAAGAAAGAAGAACACTATCTCACACCCTATACAAAAATTAACTCAAAATGGTTCATGGACCAAAATATAAAAGCGATAACCATAAAAACTCCCAGAAGAAAATGTAGGAAGACATCTTCAAGATCTTGTGGTAGGCAGCAGTTTCTTAAACCTTACACCCAAAGCACGAGCAACAAAGGGAAAAATAGATAAATGGGACCTTCTCAAAATTAAACACTTTTGCATCTCAAAGGACTTTGTCAATAGGGTGAAAGGCAGCTGACTCAATGGGAGAAAATATTTGACAATTACATATCCGATAAGGATTTAATATCCATGATATACAAAGAGGTCATAAAACTCAACAATAAAAAGACAAACTACAAGATTAAAAACGGCAAAAGACAATTGTCCAAAGAAGAAATTCAAATGGCGAAGAAACATATGAAAATATGTTCAACATCACTAGCGGTTATGGATATGCAAATAAAAACTATGAAATATCATTTCACACCTGTTAGACTGGCCACTATCAAAAAGTGAGAAAACTGTAAATTTTTGAGAGGATGTGGAAAGATAGGAATGGTTATTCACTGTTGGTGGGAATGTAGAATGGCACAGCCACTGTGGAGGACTGTTTGGCAGTTCCTAAGGAAGTTGAATACAGACTTGCCATGTTACCTGGCAATACCATTACTAGATATATACCCAGAAGAACTGAGAGCGGAGACATGAACAGACATCTGCACACTGATGTTCATAGCGGCATTATTCATGATTGCCAAAAGTTGGAAACAACCCAGGTGTCCATCAACTGATGAATGTATAAACAAATTGTGGTGTACACATATGATGGAATCTTATGCAGCAGAAGGAAAAAGGAAGTTGTAGAGCATATGACAACATGGATGAACCTGGAGGACATTATGTTGAGTGAAGCTAGCGAGACACAAAAGGACAAATACTGTATGATTGCACTATTATGAACTAAATATATTGTATCAACTCATGGAGTTAATAATTAGGATATAGGTCATCAGAAAATAGAAGGAGGGTAGAGAATGGAAAGCTAAAGGTTAATCTGTGGAGAATTGGTAAAAAGGTTGTAAATCTTTGGAAATGAATAGAAATGGTGAAAGCATATCATAGTGTTTGTAAGTAGCAGAGTTATTATATGGGTATGACTAGCAGAGCTATTATATGGGTTGAAAGGGAAAGCCTGAGGTCATGTATATTACTAGAAAGAAAGCTAAAACTGTAACATGAGACTGTATAAGATATTTAAACATTATGTAAAACACCAATATGGGTGATATTGCATATATAAGACTGTTTTTACAAAATATAAATACAAATATACTTGAGAGAAGGAAAAAAAATAGCAGCTATGTATGGCAAGGGGAAGCATAAAGAGATTGAGGGGTGATGAGTGTTGTTGGTTAGTTTGTTGCTTATTATTATTTTTTTTGGAATAATGAAAGTGCTCTAAGAATGACTGAAGTGATGAATGCACAAATATGTGATTAAACCGAATACTACTGATTGTACACTTTGGATGGATTCATGCTTTATTAATATGTATCATTAAAATTGATTTGTTAAAAAAAGAGAGAAAGATAAACCAACGACAGTTAAATGCAATACATGATACTTGATGGGATCTAAGAATGGAGGAGAAAGTTTCAAAAGGACATTTTGCAACTTAGGAAAACATTGGAATATAAATGAATGTAAGATATTATCTATGTTAATTTTCTTGAACTCAATAATGATATTTAAGGTGATTAATGCATATCCTTGGAAATCTACATGGAAGTATTATTTGTTCAAGGAGTATGATGTTTTCTAATCTGCTCTCAAATGTTCACAAAATAGATAGGGAGGTAGAATGATACAGGACAGGCAGCAAAATTTAAAAATTGTTGGATCTGAGTTTCTGGGGAAGCTGCTGGGGATATGTTGGGTTACTCTGTATGGTGTTTATAATTTCTTGCAACTGTCCTGTAAGTTTGCAATTATTTTGTAATAAAAAGTTTTTTAAAAAGTCATTGTACGGGCTTAACAGAAGATTAGATAGTGCAGAAGGATAGATCAGTACATTTCAAGACCAGGCAATAGAAACAATGCAAACTAAAGCACAGAAATAAAGGCTGAAAAAATGAACAGAGCCTCAGTGGTCTTTGAGAAAATATCAAGCAGCCTAACAAATATGTAATTGGAGTCCTAGAAAAAGAGAAGAGACAGGATGGCACTCAAAAATATTTGAGGAACCAATGTCCAAGAATTTTCAAAAATTGATATAAAATAAAAACATACAGATCCATGAAGCTCACAAACCACAAGAAGAATAAACATAAAGAAAACCACACCAAGCACATCATAATCAAATTGCTGACAATCAAGAATGAAGAGAAAATCCTTAAAACAGCTGGAGGATAAAGACATGTTACATAACAGGGGAAAATGATAAAATGACCTTTAACTTTTCAACAGAATCAAAGACAGAAAACAAAGTGCTTGGGGGAAATGTCAACTTAGGATTCTATATTCAGAGAAAAATTTCCTATGAAAATTGAAAAGAAGGCAAAAGAGACATTTTTAGGCAAAGAAAACATGAAACCATTTGTTATCAGTAGGCTTCACTATAAAAAAATGTTAAAGGAAGCTTTTCAGATTGAAGAAGAATGATACTAGACATAAACTCAGATTTTTACATAGAAATGAAAAATCATCAAAAATGGTAAATATAATTAATTTTCCTTTTAAAAAATCTTTAAAATATTATCAAATCTTTATAGCAAAATTAATAACCAAATATTGCAGAAGAAATAAAATAGTGGAAGTAAAATATGGCAACAAAAGAACAAAGTATAGGAGCAGATAAATGGAAGTATGCTGCTGTAAGTTTCTTAAATTACGTATGATGTATATAATAATATTATTCAAGGATAGATTGTGATAAGATGCAGATGTTTTATATAATAAACTCTAGAGCAACCATTTAAAAATACATAAAGAATTGAAGCTAAAATAAAATGGAGGATATAAAATGAAATATTAGAAAATAAATAAATCCAAGAGAAGGCAAATAAAAAAAGAGAAAGAAATGAAACAAGGATCATATGGGACAAGAAGAACACAAATACCAAGATGGTAGAGTCAAACCCAAAAATATCAATAATTACATTACATAGAAATAGACTAACTCCACCAGTTAAAAGACAGAGATTATCAGGCTAGATAAAAACAAAAAGAAGAACCAAACTCCAACTTGAAATATAAAGACACAGGCATGTTAAAAGAAAAAAATTGGGAAAAATATGCATCATCTAAACACAAATCATAAGAAAGCTGGAATGAAGTTATTAATATTAGAGAATGTAGACTTTAGGATAAGGATTTAACTTGACATAAAATAGAGAGGGACATTCCATATGATAACAGGGGCTATCCATCAAAAAGACATAACAATCCTAATTGTGATTGCAAATAATTATGGAGTATCAAATGAAACAAAACTTAACAGTACTGAAAGAATAAATTAGAAAATCTACAATTATAGTTGGAAACTTCAAAGATCCTCTCTTAGTAATTGACAAAAGAAGACAGAAAATCAGTAAGGATGTAGAAGATTTGAGAAACCCTATCAACCAACTTGAACTACTTGGCATTTAAAGATAACTACAATATTCTTTTCAAATGCACATGTGCACAAGAAAGATCATATCTTAAGCCATAAAAAAAAAAAACCTTAATAAACTTAAATGATTTAAGTCATTCAAAGTGTATTCTTTAAACCCAATGGTATTACATTAGAAATTAATAACCACAGAAAAATCGGAAAAATACAAAGTATTTGGAAAACAAGCAAAAATACTTTTATAATCCATGGGGTCAAAGAAGAAATCACACAAGTAACTAGAAAATATTTCTAATTGAATCATAATGAAAGGCCAGCATATCAAAATTTGTGGGACATAATTAAACAGAGGGAATTTTATGTTTTAGCAGCTTAATTAGAGAAGAAAGATTGAAGTTAATGATTTAAGAATCCATTGTAAGAAGCTAGTAAAAGATGTGCAAAGTAAACCCACAACAAGTCAAAGTAACAAAATAATAAATATAAGAGCAGAGATAAATGAAACAGAAAACAGAAAGTAATAGAACAAAATTAATGGAACCAAATGTTGATTCTTTAAAAAGATCAATATAATTGAAAAACCTCTAGCTACACTGATCAAAAAATGGATAAAACATAAATTACCAATATCAAAGGGAAAAGGGAGACATAAGTACAGATACTGCAGAAATTACAAGAATAAATACAGAATATCAGGAACAATTTTGTGCCAATACATTCAATAACTTACATGAAATGGACATATTCCTTAAAACACAAATTAATAAAACCTATCTAAGAACAAATGGAAAATCTGAATAGCCCCATATATTTTTAAACATTGAATTTGTAATCTAATACTTGCCAAAAGGAGAACTCCAGACACAAATGGGTTCACTGTTGAATCCTATTAAATGTTTAAGGAACAAATAATGTTGATGTTACAAAAAATCTTTCAGAAAATAGAGGAGAGAAGATTTCCCAAATCTTTTTATTGAGTTCAGCATAATTATGAAACTAGAATCAAAGATATTACTAAAAAACACAACTACAGACCAATATTTCTCATTAATATAGACACAAAAATCCTTAACAAAAAATTAACAAATTGAACACATAATAAACAAAAAAATTTATCATGACCAAGGAATATCAGGAAAAAAAGTTTTGTTTAATATTCAAAAATTAATATATGCAATTCATCACATTAATAGAATAAAGGCCAAAATATCATATAATCATTTCAATAAATGCAGAAAAAGGTGTTTGTTTTTTTTACAAATTTAACTCTCTTTCATGATTAAAAAAAAAGTCATAGTAAACTAAAAATAAATGAATCTAATAAAATGTAACTATGAAAACCATACAACCAAAATCATACTTAATGGTAAAAAAAAAAAAAAACATTTACCCCTAAGAGCATGTATTAGTCAGCCAAAGGGGTGCTAATGTGAAATACCAAAAATGGGTTGTTCTTTATAAGGGTATTTATTTGGGGTAGAAGTCCACAGATACCAGGCCATAAAGTGTTAAGTTTCTTCTCTCACCACAGTCCATTGCCACATGTTAGAGCAAGACAGCTGCCGGCGTTTGCCAGGGTTCAGGCTTCTGGGGTTCCTCTCTTCCCGGGGCTGCTTTTCTCTCCCAGCTTAGCTCCTGTTTCCTCCACAAGTTCAACTGTAGACGATCAGGTGTAGACTTGCTTCTCTTCTCCTGGGGTCTTCTTTCCAACATCAAAACGGCTTCTCAGAAGACTGCTTCAACTGTCCTTTGCCTTGCCTTTTATATTCGATTCCCCACCCACCAAGGGGTGGGGCTCAATGCCCTAATCCTAACCTAATCATGCCCAGATTAACAGATCAGTTTACAAGCATGATTCAATTATATTTTTGGAATTCATAAATACATCAAACTGCCACAGAGCATAAACATTGACTGCTCCCACTTCTTTCATTCAACATTATAATGGAAATAATAGCTAATGTAACATGTGAGAAAAGGGGAGAAAGGCATATAGATTGGAAAGAAAAACTATTTTTACTTGCAGATGACAAAATTGTGTGTAGAAAATTCTAAGGAATCTATAAGAACTATACTATAACTAGTTAATGAATTTAGCAAAATCACATGATACAAGGTGAGTATAAAGACAAATTTTATACATACCTACTAGCAATAAGAAACAGGAAAATGAAATTTAAATCTGTACCATTTATAGTAGCATCAAAAAAACATATATTCTTAGAAATAAATTGATAGCAATATATGCACCAGGCCTCTATACTAAAAACTATAAAACAGTTCTGAGAGAAATTTGCAACCTAAGTAAATGGAGAGCTATAATATGTTCAGGGATTTAAAGACTTAATATTGGTTAAAGAGGTCAATTCTCCCCAAATTGACCATTAGATTCAATGAAGTTTTAATCAAAATGCCCATAGCCTTTTTTTGTGGAAATTAATAAGCTGATTCAAAATTTGCATGGAAATGCAAAGCACATAAAATAGCCAAAAAACTTAAAAAAAGAACAAATTTGGGGGCTATCACTACCTGATTTCAAGACTGTCTATATATCTACAGTTATCAAAACAGTAGACACATCAATGGAAAAGAATGGAAAGTCTGAAGTAGACCCAAACTTATGCAATTGATTTTTTACATAGCAGAATAGCAATTAAAAGGAAAAAGGAGAGCCTTTTCAACAAATGGTGCTGGGACAACTGGATATTCATATGGAAAAAAAAGCAATCCTTGACCCCTACTTCAATCCATATACAAAAAATTAATTCAAGATAGATCATAGATCGAAACATAAAGGGTAAAGTTTTAAAGCTTCTAGAAGCAAAAGTATGAAAATATCATTATGACCTTTCAGTATGCAAATATTTTTAGGATCCAGAATACAAAAATCATAAAAGAAAAAATACATGCAAGTTGAACTTCATCAAAATGCAAAACTTCTGTGTAACAAAAGCCATAATTAATTTAAAAATTAAAAAAAGAAAAGGCAAGTTGCAGCTTAGGAGAACATGCTTGCAATACATATACCTGACCAAAGGCCTATATCCAGAATATATGATGAACAATTATACCTTAATAGTAAAAAGACAACCCAAGAAACAATGGGCAAAATCATGACCAAAAACTTACAAAGCAAAATATACAATTTCACAATAAGCTCATGAAAACATGCTCAATAGCATCATCAAGAAAATACAAATTAAAGCCACAGCAAGATACCCCAAATACTCACTACAATGGCTAAAATTTAAAAGACTGACAATACCAAATGTTGGCAAGGAATCTACTCAGCAAGGTAAAGATAGTACTGAGCGCACAATGTAGGTAAACCTATAAAGCATCATGGTGAGCAAAAGAAACCAGACACAAAATAATGTGTATTGTATGATTCTATGTTTGTAAGTTTTAGAAGAGACCAAACTAATCCACGACAAAAAGTCGAAATGCATGGTGGATGGCAAGATTAGTATGAGAGAGAGCATTTAGGAGATTGTCACAAGATTTCAGGCAAGATATGATAAGGATGAACTGGGGCAACTGTAGAAGGATAGAGATGATGGAAAATCTGAGAAATTCTAAGAAAATAAAATTGACAAGGCAATGTGAGTGGTTGGATGGGAGGAGTGGGGGACATAGCATCCACATTTGTACACTGGGTAATGATACTATGAAATGGATTATAGGAGGAGAAAAGGGTTCTGTCTTGAGCATGGTGAATTTGATATACCTGTAGGAATTCCAAGGGAATACGCTTAGCACAGGTGAATCTGTGTGTGGAGTTCAGAGGAGAGTTCAGGAAATGTGATGTGGAGGCATCAACTATGAGTTGACAGATCCATTAAAATAGCTGAGATCATCAGAAAAGGAAACAGTGTGCAAACAATGACAAGACAAAGACAAAGGAAAAATCAGATTTATCTCAATTGGTGTTAAATCCAGATACACAGAAATTGCTCTTCTGATGAAGAAGACTTAGTACAGAGACAGTGTGGAACAAGCTGAAAAGATCAGAAAGGAGACCAGGAAAGTGGCCTCATGAAACTTTTCACCTCTCCCTAGAGAGATTGACTGGAAGTTAAAAATAAAATCTTCTATATAGGCATCTTAAATTGAGCAATTTATTATCTATGTTTAATTTTACTGGTGAATTATCTTCATGTAGTTAATTTCCATATTTTTTTGTAAAAAAAAAAAACAATGTTTTATACAATGATATATATTTTTGGACTTGGACTTTTAACTAATCATCATAATTTTAGTGCCTTACTCTCTAAGACAATTTCTCTATGGTGTACTTGCTGTTTTAAACAAGACTGGGTAGTTAATTCCTTGTTCTGTCTATAAACTAGAATTTTTATTACTGAAGTTATAAACCCAGATGCTAATCATAATGACACACTGTACCTAATCAATCTCCTCAAATGCTTGATTGCATTGATAGAAACTAAGAAATCCTTTTCAATGGTGGGTCTTGGTTATTTAATAAGGGCAAGAGATCATATTTAACTTGAGAACTTCAGATATACCACTTGACATTGTTATTCATTATTTTCTATCCTGCATTATCTAGTTCCCGAGATAGGTCAGTAAAACAAAAGTTCTGTTTGGATCTGGGACTAATGTGCCTAAGCTTCCCATCAGTACTTGTCTTATCCTCCTTTCTGACTGGTTCCTTCATCCAAGTCTGCATGTGTCAGAAACCACCTGAATAGCAATTACAAAGTGAGCTTGGACACACAATGAAAATTTGGACCCATTTGTCCATGAATTTAAATATCTCTTGCAACACCTCCCCTCCCCACCCAATTACTTTTTTTATATTGACCTCCTTTTTAAATTAATATTTTATTCTCTTACTAATAGGAAATATCTTGGACTAGCCTGACTGATTACAAAGCAGTATCTATAATCCTTTAATCACTTTAAGAAACAAACCAACGGAAAAACTTGCTAAAAGTAAGCTCTGGTGACAGAATACATTAAGCTAGTATCCCGCAGTTGGAAAGAGCTTTTTACCATTCACACATCTCAATGATGTACAAGAGCAACATCACTATTCCAAAACAGACACATCAGATGGAGCCTTAGTTTACCTATTTTTCAACTTACTTGACCATTAAATAAATCTCCCCCAAAATTTTTTCTCTGTAGATAAAAATAGAGTACAAATATATGTATAAAAGATATATATATCTTTTGGGGGGGGGGATTGACATTATAGTCAAGTCAATAGAGTTAAATTAATGGTGCATACAGAAGTTATGGATACTGATTGCATATTTCTAACGATTCTTTTTTTTTTGCCTTTATGCATCTTTTATTTTGGGAACACATTTTTGTGTACTTGTAAAAGTGTGTGCTTAAAACTATAAATAAAATAGAAACACAATACAGAAAATTAGAAATAGATATTTACAATCCTTTGTAAATTTTCTGTTTCTGTTTTATGTCAGCCTACGTTGCCTCATGGCAAAGTAATCCATAATTGAACTTTACTGCAATATAAATGTTAACAAAATGGACTGTCTTAGTCAATCAGTGTAAAGAAAAAATTAATCAAATGCAATTCCTTTCTCTAATGAACTTCTTCATGCACTGCTAACTCACACATGCAGCTCTAAGTGACACTGAGCAGGTAATTTGGAGAAGCCCATGGATAGCTAGAGTTGTCTTCTCACTCTGTGCTTAAAAGACTTGGAATTAAGAACCATGAGAAATATTAGCTAAGGGGAAAATCCACATGCTTTGTAACTTCAGGGAAAGCTCATTAATCAAGTATCTAGTTTCATTTTATTTTTTTAGGAGGCACTGGAGATTGAAACTCGGATCTCGTACATGCAAAGAATGTGCTCAACCACTGAGCTATACCTGCTCTACCAGTTTTAAATGCAGTAAATTTATTGGTAGGTGTTTGCCACAGGCCCAACAAAATGTAGCACAATCACTAAAACTGTGATAGCATAAGATTCTTGTATGCCAGTGAAAAATTAGCAGACTGAAAATACATTTTAAGGCATTTTATTAATAGAAACTCCATGCAAACACTTTGTATATCAAAGCCAGCCTTGGTCAGACCAGGCCTTTCAAGTGTCCACAGAGGAAAGTGTTAAGACATAGACTTTAGGCACTAAGCCTGGTTCCCCTGCTTACTGAGTATGTGACCTCAAGCAGGCATTTAACATCTTTGTGCTTCAGTTTCCTTTTCTCTAAAATAGAAGTAACACTATACACAATATAGGTTTGTTGAGAAGAATAAACAAGCTAAGCATGTAAAGTGCTTCACACAGTTTATAAAACAGTATTGACATACAGACAGACAGACACAATCATACATGTTCACAAACAAATACTACATTGTTATAATAGGTACAATTTGTATGTTAGATGATTGCTGTAATTCAAGAAATTATCACTGAATTCTGAGTTGTTGTCAGGCCTTTCTTCTGTCCACCTTCCAGAACCAACTTCTCAAATTTATCTTCCTCCCTTGTAGCAGATTCCAGGGATTCATCTTGTTTCATTATCCTCTTCTGAAAGCCTTGCGTCTCTGAAACTACCACCATCCTGTCCCCTTTGACTCTTTCCCACCAAGACTGCAGGTAAGGTGGCAAAAAATAATCCCCTTTAATTCTTTTGTTACTGCTTAACAGTTGGGAGGAAACAGACTAGGAATAACAAAGGGAGATACACTGGGAGAAGCTTCAACAACTCTCAAAACCCACTTAAGTGGATCCTGGGTAAAGAAGGGTAGTTTGCATTTCTGAAACCAATTTACATAGAATCAGTCTTTGGTCAATGACACCTGCCTCCAACACACAAACACACACTCACACACTGATAACTGACCCCAGATTCTCAGCACAGAATTTCTAGCTGGTCTTTGGACTTGGTTGGAAAAATATTACATCTTTATTTTCACAGACCTCTAACTGAAACTTAACATTTCCTTTATTTGTTAGTAGTATTTGTGTCTTTGTAACTTTACTATTATTGCAAACATCACTCAATACTCATCCCTACTGAGAAATTAAGGTACTTACCAGACCCACTGTAGATCTTATTATCTAACATTTTAATATAAGGTATATATAATGCACATTACTATAGTACATTTATATGTCTATATTCTTATATGCTTCACTCCCTTTTTAACCTTATGTTTTTACTTTAGGTTTATAAAACATTATTAGCTATTAAGTTATTCTTTCATTTAAATCGCACATTATTTTATATATGTGGCTGTCCCATTTTGTTCCTTCAATCTGGATATGATCATGCCTCTTCATTTCATACCAATACTGAAGCTCCTTAGTAACAGTAAGGTTTGAAGCTGGGAATAAAAATAAATAAATAATAAGCAATAGAATGGCCTTAAAGCCTTACCATTTAATCTTTGAAGGCTATTTTTCTAGGGAAAAAGAGAAGTCTATGCAAATCCATGTAATTATGAGCTGTGCTACAAATGGCTTCTGGAGTATAAAAGGCTGAGTGTATAATGTATGCTCTGAACACAAAGGCTCAGCTCACAGCGTTTGCTAACTGAACTTCCCACTCTTGGAGGCGGCCTGCTATATTATTGACAAGAAACACTATGAATTGTGTCATGAGACCATCTGGGTAGAACTTGCCCAAACGTGTGCTTAGGTGCTGCTTCCAAAGTCTACACAAAGAGAGTGATTTCCCTTTGTTTTGAGCACATAATGGCAGCTGTGTGTTTACACCAGGCTTTATAGAAACAAATTTCTAAGCTTTTTCAAAAAGCCGAGCATTCAAAAATGATGATTTCCTATTATGTTGCAAAACTGTCTCAAAACATTATTAATATTCTTTATGTGAAAACTGTGACTGCTAAGTAAGCTTAGAAGGAACTCACTCACAGTTACTGCAGCAAAATGAAAATTTACTCCCTCTAAAAGACCCTACTAGTGTAAGACCAACATTATATGCCATCGTGCAGAGCCCAGAATATTTTATCTGTGTATTACAAGGACTCATCTAAATATTAATCCAGCCAATTTTATATTTGGTCCGAATCTATAGTATTCTGAGGAGCAAAGTCATCAGTTCTCAGTGAATTATGGAAAGAATTGTCTGGATGTCCACAGCTCCACATCTCATACCAGGTGAAATGCTTGGGGAAAAATAATCTCAATTTGTGGGTGTTTTAGTTTCCTGACTGTGAAAACAAACACCATAAAATCGGTTGACTTACAACAGGAATTTATTGGCTCACGGTTTCAGAGGCTAGAAAGCTTGCTTCCTCCCAGACTTAATAATATTCTGACTGGCTGAAAATCTTTGGGGTTCCTTGACTTTTCTGTTGCATGACAATGCACAGGGCAGCATCTTCTCCTTTCTCCTCCAGCTCTGTTGACTCCCAGCTTCTGGCTGGTCCCTTTGGCTTTCTCTACAATGCCTTCAGTAACCCTCATGGATGACTTTGAGGAGTTCAAGACTTCAGTGGAGGAAGTAACTGCAGATGTGGTAGAAATAACAAGAGAACTAGAATTAGAAGTGGAGCCTGAAGAGGTGACTGAATTGCTGCAATCTTATGATAAAACTTTAATGGATGAGCAGAGAAACTGGTTTCTTGAGATGGATTCTCCTCCTGGTGAAGATTCTGTGAACTTTGTTGAAATGACCACAAGGAACTTAGAATATTATATAAACTTAGTTGATAAAGCAGTGGCAGGGTTTGAGAAGACTGACTCCAACTTTAGAGAAGTTCTACTGTGGATAAAATGCTATGAAACAGCATTGCATGCTCCAGAGCAATCTTCTGTTAAAGGAAGAGTCAATTGTTGTGGCAAACTTCATTGTTGCCTTTATTTTAATAAATTGCTGCAGCCACCCCAAACTTTGGCAACTATCACTCTGATCAGCCAGCAGCCATCAACATCAAGGCAAGACCCTTCACCATCAAAAAGATTATGATTCACTGAAGGCTCAGATCTTCATTAGCATTTCTGGTAATAAGTTATTTTAAGTTAATGTATGTACATTGCTTTTTAGACATAATGTTATTGCACACTTACTAGACTACAGTATAGTAAGCATAACTTTTTTATGCTCTAGAAAACCAAAAATTTTGTGTGGCTCAGTTTATTGCAAAAATAGCTTTATTGTGGTGGTCTGGAATTGAACCTACAATATTTCTGGCTTTACTGCCATATCCTATCTTTAAAGGTTGAAATGGGAATGGAAAGAAATTATTTCCACATGAAATTATTTCCATATTAAAATATATGATTTTGGGGAGCAGGCGTAGCTCAGTAGTTGAGCACCTGCTTCCCATGTATAAGCCTGGGTTCAATACCCAGGACCTCCTTTAAAAATATATTTTAAAATTATAACAGTTCTGTATAAATATAAAGCATTAGAAGTAGCAGTACCATTATTTTATATACTGTACCAGTGTTTTAGTTTGCTAAATGCTGCCAAAGCAATGTACCAGAAATGGATTGGCTTTTTCAGCTGGAATTTATTAGGTTAAAAGCTTACAGTTCAGAGACAATGAAAGTGTGCAAATCAAGGCATCATCTGAAGACGCTTTCTCTCCAAGCTCAGCTGTGGGCAATCAGGCACATGGCAGTGCCTGTTCCCCTCTCCTCCAGGCCTCATTGCCTTCAGCTTCTGGCTGCTCCATCTGTGGCTTTTCTCTCATCTGGGTTTATTGATTTTAACTTTGGAGGCTTCCGTCTATTTCTGTGGCTTTTTTCTGTGTCTGTGTCTTCTTATTCTTCCATTTATAAAGATTCCTCTAAGAAAATTAAGACCCACTCTGGGTCATAGCCTACTGAAGTGATCCAATCAAAAGGAAGATCCCTTAACTGAATCTAACCAATAGGTCCCACCTGCAATAGATTTACATGCACAGAGATGGATTGGCTTTAAGAACAGGATTTTCTGGGGTCCACAAAGGACTCAAACTACTTAACCAGTCAGGGTTGTGAGTTGCAAACAAAAGAACACATTCTAGACTGTTTAATCAGAAAGATAATTTGATAAAGGATAATGGGCAGCTTATAGATTTCTGAAGAATCAGGCTTAAGGCCACACAGCTAGAAATAAATAGGACAAGACTGTTCCAATGACCCTATATATAATATATAGTATAGCATTGCACCTTGCCTTTCCAACACTGGTTGGTTGAAGTTACTAGGCCTTTTTCCAATGCTCCTTCTGAAAGTTGGGTGTCTCCTCACCATGCTTCACCACACTCATCCTTAGAATTGAATTCCCATTGCACTGCCTTCTTCACATCATTCTTTTTGAATCAGAGGCCATGTGATTGGCAGAACTGAGGTCACAGGCCTGTAACTCATCTGCAAGAGGGCCTGGAAAAGTAAATTTATGGCTTTTATCTTAGGTAGATGGGATGCATAATGTAAAAAATTTACCAAACATAGAAACAAAGTCACAAAAGGCACATAAAATGTCTACTACATTCACATTGTCTTTTAGTCTTAAATAATTTTATATCAATGTGTAGATACAGCCTAAAGATTTATATTCAGAGCAGAACACTGGGAAGCGGCTGTGGCTCAATCAGTAGGGCTCCCGTTTACCATATGGGAGGCCCCGGGTTCGGTTCCTGGGGCCTCCTGGTGAAGGCAAGCCCGCCTGCACGGCGTGGTTAGCTGACCCAGCGAGCACAAGCAGCAAGGGGGGGATAAATGAATAAATAAATAAAAATCTTTAAAAAAAAAAAAAAAAAAAAATAGAGCAGAACACATACATCCCCAGCTATCACTGTTCTTGCATTCAGCTTTCTCCATTTTGTTTTACTCGTTGGGAGTAATTAGACAAATCTTACGGTCAAAATTTTGCCTTTTTGTGGTTTTACCCATTGTTCACATAGGCATTATAGATCTTATCAACATATCAATAAACTTTAATATTTTTTAGAAACTTACATTCAGCTGCCCACTGATTGGTAGCATTCACTGGTCTACATGTGAGATAGAGATCTATCTTATAGACCAAATATCAGAGATTTTTTTCCCAGAAATCTATCAGAAAATCACTATGGAGAAATTCTACAAATATGTTTTCATGTTTGTACAGTATTTGACTTAAAGGTTATAACAAGTAGAACTTATTCCTTCTCCTTTCCCAAACTGGGTTCTTCTAAACCTTCCTTAAATCCTGGGTGTCTCTACCACCAACAGAGATGTAACACACAGAATGGGAATTTTGAGAGTTTATTATCTATTCTCTGGTGAAATATAATACACTTTCTTCTTGCTAAAGAATTTTCTCACATAGTTGACAATGATAATAAGTCAATAATTATATCTGTTTTGCCATTCCTCTGAAATACTGAGGAAAGATAGAATTTTAAATTAAGTTAAAAATACTTGTGTAGCATGTCTTAATTGAATTATTCTTGGTTCTGTTGGGTACAGTGTGAGTTTTACATTTAACTTTTACATCAAATATTATTTTCTCACCTTTATATTAGTAGTGCCCACTATCTTTTGTATACATAACCATAAGTATTACATAAAAATTAGGAATTTGTGCACCTCAGTTGGAAGGGAAGGAGAGAAAGAGGGAAGGGAGAAAATTTGCTTAGACTGACCTCAAGGAACATTGTACACCTGGGCTAGGGTGAATGCAATGAAGAAGGTTTGAGCTTCAAATCCACAGATTTATTATTACTCCCATTATAGAATTACATTTAAAGAAAGTTGGTTTACATCTGTGACAGGTTCGTTTGTCAGCTTGGCCAGGTAATTGTGCCCAGTTGTTTGGTCAAGGAAGCACTGGCTTAATTGTTATTGTGAGGATATTTCGCAAACTTAAATCATCAGAGTTGATTGCATCTATGGCTGATTACATCTACAATCAACTGAGGAGACTGCAGTCAGCAATGAGAGATGTCTCATCAAATCAGTCAAAGGCTTTAAAAAAGAGTAGTGATGATTTCAGCAGTGAGAAGAGAGAATTTTCATCTCTACTTCAGTCAGCCAGCTTCTCCTGGGGAATTCATTGAAAACCTTCATCAGAGTTCACAGCTTACAGCCTGTGCTACAGAATTTGGACTCGTGCATTCCCACAGTCGTGTGAGATAATTTCACTGAAGCTCATATTTACAGATATCTTTTGTCATTTCTGTTTTCCTAGAAAACCTTGACTAGTACAATATCTATAAATTATTTTAAACTTTTACATAATAGAATAAATATAAAAAGTGAAAATACTAACAATATATTTCTTTTTAAATATGATTTTCTCTCTAGTTTTTGTAATAGAATCCATAATACTTCTACATTTCCCAGGTTTCATAATTATTTATTTTACTAATTTAATGGCACAGTTGACCTGTTATTTGATGACTTGTCTAAACAGAGAAATAAATGCCATATCTCTCCCGTCCATCATGCTCTGTATTTCAGCATTATCTAGCTTGGCCATTGTGGCAGTTGGTGGAGGACAGGTTTGAGAACAAAATAGAGCATTTTAGGCATTCGGGCAGAAAAGGATAAAAACAAAAACAAAGGAATGGAACTCTGGCTTTAAGATTGATCTAATATATAACAAGTCAAGAAATAAGATGGAAAGGGCTGAATTTAATAACAAAATTGGCAGTAGAAAGATAAAAGGCTGTACTAATCCCAGCACATAGGTAAGAACTAAAATAATGGAAGCATTTGTTAAATGTTAAGGATGCTCTCATTTACACTTATCAACAATGTGAAGTTGGTATTATTTAAAGTCTAGAGGAGAGGAAACTGGGAGGAGGGAAGGAGCACAAATAACTATCTTGTAGAAAAATCATAAAAAGTGACAGTGTCAAGATTTGTACCCAGGTCTTTTGATATCAAGTCCAGAACGTGTTCTACAACACTTGGCTTTGGCTTGCTTTGACTCTAACCTTTGCAAAATGATCCCTCACAAAGCCTATTTGAGAAGTCTTTATCATCTGGAATATATGCTTAGCAACACTTGTAAACAGGTCAATTAAACTTTGATATGTTAGGTATGAAAGAAGAATAAAACAATAGCAACAGGCAAGAACTGCAGCACCAGCTCAATCTCCATAAATCTTCCCTTTAACTATGATGCTTTCTATATCCAGGCACAATGATATGGGATAATAAGCACAAAAAGTTGAGTACTGCTTTTTATTAAGTCAGAACCTCCCTTTAAACTAATGTCTATAACATAAAAAGGAATTGCATGAGTTGGATTATATCTAGGTTGTTACACTAAAGGTCATTTCTAGGAAGAGTTTTCCTAAGCCAAGTGGATATTTATCCTTTGATCCCCACCCCCCCAGAAAAAACCCCACAAGAAATATGAAAAAATTAATTGATTTTATTATTGTTAGCCTGTTAAGAGAAAAAGAGTTCACTGGGTGGGCCCCAGGGTACATATAGAACATAAGGCATTTTAAGTGTCAAGAATATACAGCTGTAACTTTGGTTCAAGATGGTTGACCTGACTGATTTCATTCCAAAATCCAACTGAGTTAAAAATAAATCAATATTAGTTAGAAAACAGAAGAGACTACATTTGATGCAACAAATTTCTCTGAAATTTCTGGAAGAGAGATAGTTGGAATCAGTAAAAGAAGAATTAGCATTTAAAACACATGTCCATACACACAAACACACACACACACACACACAACCCAAAACAGATGGGAAAGAAAACCACAAAAATACAAACCATTCATTCAAGAGTCTTCAAAGAAACTCCAAGTTTGGAGTCCACAGGGGGTCGTCCAATAGCAGATGCTCTCCAAAGGCAAATAATTAAGGTAATTAATTAGAAGACTGTAGAAATGCTGGTTCAATTGTGCCCAGCCATCCCACCTCATTCTCTGTAATGCCCCATAATAATAATACCCCTAAACTGAGAACTGGAGGCCCTTTCCCTAAGGTGAATTGGCTCTGTGTCGAGAGGGAACATGCTCCTTACTTGGTGCTGGAGATAGAGAAAAGCAGAGTAGAGCCCAAAGTAATTCTAGATCTCCACAACTGAGAGAGAGAAAAAAGGAAGAATATCTTTTGCCAAAAGTGAAGTAAATACAAACATGAAATAAATCCAATTACAGAACAAAATCACACTAATGGAACACAGAAATGGCTGTCCTCCCAGATTTCAATTCAACAAACTGAAAGCACAACTCAGGTTTTGTCACATTCCAGTACAAACCACTCCACAAAGCATTAGTGAGAAATGTCACCTTTTATCAATTATTTCAGGGGAGATTGAGAAAACATATATTACATACCTCATTTAAAAATCACACATTATAGTTAATTTTTCTTCCCAAAGAATCCCTCCTCCATTTTTACCTCTTTTCTGACTTCAAGAAAACCAAATTTCCCTTCTTCTTTATTATATTTATGCTTCTAGATTCTTTGCTGATTTTGACAAGTTCTTTTTACTCACTGTTTATGTAATCATACTACTTCAATTTGTTTTATTTCAATAAAACACACAAAGTGTTCCCAAGTTTGCATATTCCATAATTAATTATATCTCTTTACCTATAAAGTCTCTTACAATACTTATTATCCTATGTATTATTTAATTTAACCATTTCTCTCCAGATTACTACTAACCATCATTCTTACACCTGTTGCACAAGTCTTTTCAAACCATTCATTTCCCTATAAAATGAGTCCACTTTTGTCTTCCCAATATCTATCTCTCCTCTTCACTATTTTACATTACCACATGGGATAATATTTTAATGTGTTTAACCATGCATCCTATATTTTACAGAAGTTGTATATTTACAGAACAATCTATAAGACTTGTTTGTACAAAAGGAAATTTTCCCCATAAGACAAAAAGAAAGTGAGCCCTTTTTGTTTCTATTAGTTATGGCAAGTCTTCAGTCTCTATAGTCCAGCTGACATGAACTCAATCCTAAGATGTCTTCCTTCTCACTTGTCATACAAGTGAGAAGTGACAATTGTATGTCAAGAAAAAAACCCTCCAGAATTCCAAAAACTTTGACTGCATGGCTCCCATTGTGATAAGAAGATTGACAATTCTGATGTGGCTTAATCTCACTAGAACTTTTCAAATACCAGTTGGAGAAGTGATTTTCTCTGAAAGGTCAAATGACATCATCAATGGCTTGAAATTTCCAGTCCAGCCTTTGCAATTCTACTGTCCTGATAGAAGTGTGAAACCTAATTTATTTGTCTTGGCTAATTAAATTCTATCTGTGATAATAAATGCCATCATTGCTAGTCTGTAAATTAGAAATATTTATATATGGGAATATCCAGTGTTTCCATGGTTGGGATGTCAATTACTATAGCCATGTTTATATGAACTTGGGCCAAAAGTCACTTTGAACTGAAAAGCCTTAAATATTCTACCAGAATGTCCAAACTCAGCACAGTTACCTATTCACCTTCTATCTCCCCAGCTGAGCACCCAATGCATTAGTTGTAGTTTTCATATACTATACCTTATTTTGCAAAACATATGAGATACAGAACATCAGAAATATATACCAAACCATGGTACATAAAAAACTCTGAAAAAAAAAATTAAACTTTCATATAAAGACTGAGAAAAAAATTGAGCAAAAATCAAAAGTCCATGAAGATACATGCATAACTGCATGACTTACAAATTTAATTCTAAGTTTTCTAGCTTAGAATGAAAAAGAGATCCTCTAAGCATCTGTAGCAGAAATTGTTGGTTCCTGCTCAAGACCCATTCCTCCCTTCTGTACTTCTTACTGTAACGCCATGAATGCCACTGAGCTGCTGAATTTTATCACACTCTTAGCCAAACTACCTCCCGACATCTTGTTACCAAAATTATACATTTACTATTGCTCTAATAATTAGAGATGGTATTGCAGACAATGATCATTGTCTATGAGGGCAAAATATCAGTTCTTTGTGAAAGCAAACTTTGTGTAGTAATTAACAGAAAATTTTCTCAAAAACATTCTCATATGGTACTTCACAGGGAAAACAATGAACTTTGGGTGGACAAGATCCTCAAACAAAATATTCCTATAGCAAATGGAGGAACAGGTTTTTTAAAAATTTTATGAGGACATAGCACCAAAAAGCAACTAAATGAAATCAGACTAAATACTAGAAATTCTTCCATCATACATTATTCCAGTTTTAAGCTTTAATCTTATACTCTTTTAAAACTCTGCCTTGCCATCATTCTTGGCAGACATAATCCTTGTTCCACTGACTGGGTCTTGAATTTATAGCACTTAAGTACTTATAAGGTTATCAGGAAAGAAGTTGCTATGAATACCAACTTGCAGGTTATAATGGGATTTGAGGAAAATCCATGTGTCATGGAGATTATTTGACTTCAAATTTATATCGATTCATAGATGCCTAGATCATCCTTCCACATAGCTCAAAAAATGGAATCCATATATCAAATGTTGTGTTAAAAGATACACAAGTCATCATTTAACCCAAATACCTTGAAGTTAGAAATAAGAAAACAGAGGCCTAAGTTCGTTAAAAGAATTGCTGAAGGTCACACTAGGATTTTGCAGCAGAAGTGACTACAGTTGACAAAGCTCTTTCCACTCCACCACACTCACCTTCTTTGGATATGCTTGGATTTGCCACTGGGTAAAGAATTCTGAATCACTGAGCCAACTGGCTTCATGGGAAGAGTTTTGTTTGGGTGCCTTTACTCACACACCATATCTAGAAATTACTGTTAATGTGATAAATCAAGAACGTGTGTCTTTCTGTGAAAACTTTCCACATAAATCCAAAAATTATTTTTAACAGTACCCCTGTTGTCTGTCTTCAACCACAACTTATGTATATTTTCCTGTCAAAAGGAATGTGCTTTATGCACAAATTAGCATCTCTCTTGTTCATACTGAATCTGTGTAATCAGTATAATAATGAAAGAAATGACTCATAATTTTTTGCCTTATGTTTTTTGCAATTTGATAAATTAAAAAGCAATGCCAAATTGCAGCTATGAAGATGCAGCTGAGAGGTATATTTAACTGCTTCAGCCTCGTACATTATTTATGGGAAGAAAAGCCACATCTGCTTCTTCCATAAGCTTTTCTGAGAGATGATTACTCTCATAGGAGAAACACCAGTCCAGGAATTCACATGATTTTATGAACCAAAGCAACCCCACCCCCCTGCAAAAATCAACATATCCTTGAAAAGAAATGTTTTTTAGTTTCTGCAGTCTGTGTTACATTCTTTGAAGAAAGAGTAGGCCAGATGATCCTAATTTTAAACTATTTAGCCTATTTTTTGCTTAATTAATGTGTTTAAATATTAACAGTAGCTCAAGGGTTTTCAAGAGAAATATATGTTGCAATATTATATCATCCAACTTCTATGTTTAGGGTTTATAATTCTTAATTAATTTTAGCATTCAGTAAAAACATTTATGCCCTGACATGTTAACTTTTATACAGAACTAATATGGAGAAAACTCATTGACAGATGATTATATAGCTATGGAGAGTATCATAACAGTTTCCATAAATGTCACATGATCATTTTTATTGTTAGGCATGTGCTCTGCATTCTAACGACAGGAAGGAGATAAAAGCTCTGGCAGGAAGTATAAGAAGAGACCAGAAAAGTACATTAAGTTAATAGAGAGCATTGAAAACATGAAATCAAAATAAGCCAAGATGTGAAATAATAAGATCTCTGTGAATGATATGAACATTTCTCATTAATAATTACATATTAATGCTCTGATATATGATAATGATTTAAAATTTTACATGTTCAAATGTAACTATGACTTGCTCTTTGAATGTGCCATTTATGTGAAATGATTGTGAGAAATAATTTACCAGAATCTTTGGCTTCATTACCATGAGTACAATATCCAGATCAAAGGAGCTCAGAATTTCAAAGCACAGCAGGAAAGGTAAGCTCTTCTTCACAGAAAAATGCTGGCTAATAAAAGTAAAAGGAATAAAACTAGAAGTTTTGTAACTGCAATGCAATAATTGATGAAGGCAAGGTTCATCAATGTATTCTAAAACCGTAAGTATAAATTTTGGGGGAATGGGATATTCAGTCTTAAAGTATTGTCCCACCTATTAAGTATTAATTACAGAGGAGAAGACTGACCTTCATAATGGAATGATCTGGTGACACCAACTTAACCAAGTGATCAAAATGCTTTTCACCAATAATGGGAAAAACTGATACCAAGTGCTCCCTGATGTGATTTGTGATGACACAAAACCTGTGAAGTGCTGTTGTCACAATGTTTAACTAGAATCTAATATGAAAAATCAAACAGACCAATCCAGATTTTGGAACATTCTATAAGACAACAGTCCTGGATTCTTCAAAAATGTCAATGTAAGCAAAGAAAAAACAAAGTTGAGACTTTAAAAAGATTAAAGAGACATGACCATCAAATGCCAAGCATGATCCTGTATTGGCTCCTGAGGCAGGGAGAAAAAGAAACAGCTATACAGGATCTGTGGGGGACAATTGGGAATATTTAAATGTGGACCGCATAATATCAGAGCAATATTACTGTAGGGGTTAAGTGAGAGAATGGCTTTGTTCTTAGAAATTATGTGCTAATGTATTTAGGGGTGACATGTTACAATGTCTGCAAGGTGTTTTCTCAAAAGTACCAGATAAAATTTTCTTAAACCTTTCACCCAAAGCATGACCAACCAAAGAAACAATAGATAAATGAGACTTCCTCAAAATTCAACACATTTGTACCTGAAAGGGCTTTATCAAAAAGGTGAAAAGGCAGCTGACTCAATGGGAGAATATATTTGGCAATCACATATCTGATAAGGGTTTAATATCAATGATATAAAAAGAGATCATACAACTCAACAATAAAAAGACAAACTACAAGATTAAAAAATAGGCAAAAGACTTGAAAAGACAATTGCCCAAAGAAGAAATACAAACGGCAAAGAAACACATGAAAATATGTTCAACATCACTAGTGATTAGGGAAATGCAAATAAAAACTACAGTGATATATAATTTCATACTTATTAGACTGGCCACTATTAAAAAGTCAGAAAACTGTAAGTGTTGGAAAGGATGTGGAGAGAGAGAAATGCTTATTCACTATTGGTGGGAATGTAGAATGGCACAGCCACTGTGGAGGACTGTTTGGCAGTTCCTAAGCAAGTTGAATATAGACTGGCCATGTGACCTAACAATATCATTACTAGGTAGATACCCAGAGACATGAACAGATATCTGCACACCGATGTTCATAGTGGCATTAATCATGATTGCCAAAAGTTGGAAACAACCCAGGTGTCCATCAACTGATGAATGGATAAACAAATTCTGGTATATATACATGATAGAATATTATGCAGTGGAAGGAAAACAGAAGTCATGGAGCCTATGACAACATGGATGAATCTGGAGGACATTATGTTGAGTCAACGAAGCCAGACACAAAAGGACAAATACTGTATGATTGTGCTATTATGAACTAAATATATTGTGTCAGCTCATGGAGTTAATAATTAGCATATAGGTCAACAGAAAATAGAAGAAGGGTGGAGAATGGAAAGCTGAGGTTTAATCTGTGGAGAATTGGTAACATGGTTGTAAATATTTGGAAATTAATAGAAATGGTTAAAGCATATCATGGTGTTGGTAATTAGCAGTGCTATTATATGCATATGACAGTGGTTGAAAGGGAAAGCCCAAGGTCATGTATATTACTAGAAGGAAAGCTAAAAACTGTAACATGGACCTGTATAAGATAGTTAAACATGGATATGAGTGATATTGCATATATAAGACTTTTTATAAAATATAAATACAAATATACTATAGAGAAGAAAAAAGAATAGCAGCTCTGTATGGCAAGGGAAGCATAGAGAGATTGAGAGGTGATGAGTTTTGCTTGTTTGTTTGTTGTTTATTATTACTATTGGAATAATGAAAGTGTTTAAGGATCATTGAAGTGATGAATGCGCAAATATGTGATTACACTGAATACCATTGATGGTACACATTGTATGGATTTATGCTTTATTAATATGTACCAATGAAATTAATTTGTTTTTTTAAGAAGTACCAGGTAAAAATTCATACATATATATGGGCAGAGAGGAAGTAAATGTGGGAAAAATGCTAAAATTTTGTGAATCCTGGTGGAGGGTATGCAAGTGTTCAATGTAGTATTCTCTCAACTTTCTCTAGGTTTGAAATTTTAAACAGAAAATTTGGGGTGTAAGGAGTTCATCAGAAGTACTGGAGTTCAATTCTTGATACCACAATTTGAAGGGGACTACTGTGTTCATATAAAAGTGAGAGGAATGAAAAATTAAGATGGTGAGGGCATCAAGAAACAATGTCATATGAAAAACTGGGGATTTTTCATATTCATAAGAGAAAACTTACTTTTGAAAGAATGCCTCAGACAAATGGATGAATATAACAAGCATCCTAAGGCTGAAAACAAGTATAGGTTGAAGGACATCTTTCCTGGAGTAGGTGAGAGCTCAATGGAGAAGATCCCTCACTCCCCATAATCTAAATCAGAAATCTAAGAGCCCATAATCTAAATCAGAAACCCATCTCTTACATAATCTGGGAGCACAGTGGCATGTACTAGAAACCATACCCCACAGTTAGCTTCACTGTTTTCAGATCATCAGATACAGATAGGAAGCAAAAATCAGACTTCTATTTCCAAAGTAAAATAATAAGTTTAGGATCAGCACACTCATTACATGCTAAGTAGTAGGATTCTAGAAGTGACAATGATGAGGTCCCTGCCCTTGTGACTTTTCAGTGCATGCCACAGTTTCAGGAAACAAAATAATTGGCTAGCCCCTTCACACACTGTATGTGGAACTTTGATAATTTGTGCCTCTGAGACTTTGCCTTGTTATTATTTATCAGTTAGGATCATCATTTATTACTCCAATTCATTTACAAAATCAAGGGATTCATTATTAGACGTAACAAGAAATCAGGGTTAGAGTAGTTCCATGATTGGTTCATTCATTACCCAGTGTCATCAGGATTCTCTTGATTTTTCTACTCTGCCATTCTTAGACATCCTCAAAGTTGTGTCTTCATGGTAACAAATGTCTCTGTCCCTTTCAAGCTTCATATCCTGACATAGCAACACATGAAAGTCCCAAGAAACTGTACCATCTTTGTTTCCCAGAATCCCTACAACAGATATTCCCTCCCATCTTGTGGGGCAGAATTGAGTTGTGTGACCTTTCCTAAACCTACCATGGCAAGGGCAAAGGGACTGTTAAAATTGCCCTTGACTAATTGAAGTTTAACTTCTGGGACTGGGGAGTAGCCAAACCTTGAGTGATGCATGAAGCCACCAGAAATAGGGACAAAGTGAGTATTCGGATGGCAAGGAAACATTGAGGAATAAATGGCAGTTGAATGGGCAACCACCAGTGTCAGGGACATATTCTCTCTTTGATATCCTCTTACCCTCATTGAATCCCTGTAGAAATCCTACTCATTTTTCAAGATTTCTCCTTTAAGAAACTTCCTTAAACCCAAGGGCTAAATTAGTCACTCTTCTCTGTGTTCCCACAGGCCCCCACACATACTCAACTCTTTAGAGCACTTACTGCACTAGGTCATACTAAAACATGTTACCTCTATTAGACTGTGAGTCTTGATGACAGAAATCACAACATTCTTCTACTCTGCAAGTCAGAACCTATCAGTATCAGACACATTGCATTATTTATGAGGGAGAAAGAAAAAGCAAGAAGAAAGGAAAGAAGAGGAGGGGAAATACTGAAGACTGCAATTAAAATTTTTGATAGATGATTTTGGGGGCACAGATATCAATATTTAACATAAGCATTGAGGTTAGCTGGGCAATTTTTATTAATATGCTCAACCATTAACAAATAAATTGATATTTAATGTTGCTCTTTATGCATGCTGTTTTAATAATTCCTTTAATAATTTTCCCTTTGGCATATCATAGTGGCAGTCAACCACTGAGACAGTCTCACAGAGATGTGTGACTGAGTTGAGGGTGGACAGCAGATGAGGCATGGGGGCATGGGGGGGTTATCTATTCTGCTGAATATATTTTCAAAAGTGGTGCCTATGGAAAAACATTTAAAATGCCATGTTAATACAACAGTTGTTAGGATAATAAAAGAAAGAGAGCTGGCTTCCACCTGAAGTAAATCTCCACATTCAGATTGTAGTTCACCCTTGACTCTATGCACTTTAACAGCCTTAGGTGAACTCGCGGTGTTTTCTATTTGCTGTACATTTCCCTTTGCAGTCAACTTGTCAGTCAGGGGAAACGGTCAACATGAATGACGTCTTTCCACTAACCCAGCATGTCGCTGAGCACATCGTGTGATACTGACTAATCTGGAGGAGACTGCATTATGCAGCAAACTCCTCTGTGTGTGGACTTTTAGATAAGGTGTGTTTGCTAGGAGAGCGCTGTGTTCTGCCACTTGTTTGTTCACGCCAGGCTCCCTACAGTCAGGCTGCAAAACAGCAGATCGCTGTGCTGGTCACTGTGGAAACAAGATTTCTGAGAGGACAGAATCCACTCTTGATAATGCTACACGAGCTCACTTCCAAAAATTAACTACCTTTCCTTTTATAGGGGTCTAATTTCCCAAAATTTCCTAAAGACCTCCTATTAAAAAGATGCCAGTTTTCCAGCATGTGTTTAATCTGCACTGTATTAAAGCATGCTTGACATATTTTTTTAACTGCTTGTGGGAAGCAGAATAATGGGCCCTCAAATATGCCCACATCCCAAACCCTGGAACCTGTGACTATGTCACCTTCCATGGAAAAGGGAATTAGGGGTTGCAGATGGAATCAAGGTGCTAAAGAGCTGACCTTAAAATAGAGAGCCTGTGATGGGTGGGCCCATTATAATCACAAGGGTCCTTAAGTATGAAAGCGGGTAGCAGAGACAAGGTCAACAGGTTGTGATGTGGGAAAGGACTCTACTTGCTGTTGCTGGCTCTGAAGATGGAAGAGGTGAACCATGAGCCCAGGAATGCAGGGGGCCTCTAGAAGGCTGAGAAGTACAAGGAAGCAGACGCAGCCCAAGAGCCTCCAAAGAACACTGGCATCTTGATTTTTAGGGGACACTCTGTTGGACTTCTAACCTACGGAACTGTAAGATAATATATTTGTATTGTTTCAAACCACTAAAATTGTCGCAATTTGTCACAGCAAGACTAAGCAACTAAAATAATGCTAAAAGAGAATTCTTAGAGCACACTTGAAGACCTGAGATTTTGTAAGTGAAGAAGTTGTGACCGGGCTGAGACAGCCTCATGGTGAGAAATAGTCATGTGTGGACAAAAGCAGGAGTGGTGACACAGCCAGCCCTGGGATTGAAAGATGGTCAAAGGTGTAAGGAGCCAAGAGCTGGGCCTTCTTGTTCATGCTAGCAGTTTCAGGTACCTAAGGAAATGTCTAAAATGATTATGGATTAGTTATATCTAACATATGTAAATAATGGATCTAGAAGTTTGTGAGCTTCTGAGAGAAAAAAAAAATTGATGACAAAGAGCCAAAGGAAAAAAAATATTTTTATCAAGATTTCAGCAACCATCCATTCTATTTCCTACATATATGTTATATAGAAAATATTACTATGTTGATTTCCCAGGTTCTTGTGGAGTATTTTACAATTTATAATGTAAAGCTAAGAGGACTCACAGAGAATTTAGCATATCTTAAAGTATTAAAAATTAAACTAGTAATAAAGATTTTTTTTCAGTTAGCCAATAAACAACTTTGGAGCATTTACCACATTCAAGACATTGACTATGTGCTCTGGAGTATAAACAGATGTGAAAGATATTTTCCCCATTTCTAGAGCAGAATATATACATATGAACAAATAACTGTACTATAAGGTAAAAGGTGGCAAAGGAGATATAAAAGATATAGATTTAAAAAAGCTAAGAGAATAAATATAAGTATAAAAGGGAATGAATTTCTGCAACATGGGCAAACCTTGAAGACATCATGTTGAGTGAAATAAGCCAAACACAAAAGGACAAATATTGTAGGATCTCACTGATATGAAATAACTAGAATAAGCAAATTCACATAGTTAGAAACTAGAATATAGGTTACCAGGGGCCAAGGTAAGTGTAAAGAATGTGGAGTTAATGCTTAAATTGTACAGGATTTCTATATGGGGTGATGGAAATGTTCTGGTAAGTGATGGTGGTGATGGTAGCACAACATTGTGAATGTAATTAGCAGCATTGGATTATATATTTGAATGTGATTAAAAGGGGAAATTTTAGGTTGTAATGTGTTACTAGAATAAAAATTTAAGAAAAAATCTATAGGACTGTACAACACAAAAGAAAATCCTAATGTAAATAATGGACTATAGTTAGTACAATTACAATAATACTCTTTCACAAATTGTAACAAATGAACCACACGAATGCAAGGTGTCGGTAATAGGAGGGTATATGGGAACACTATATTTTCTGCATGATTATTCTGTAAACCTACAACTTCTCTAATAAAAAAACAATCTATGAAGGTAACAAGATGATTAGCAGCAATGTTGGTTATAGAACTAGGTATGTTTCAAAGATGACCTCTAATCTTCACTCTGCAGCTAGGTATTATACATTCCCTATTTTAAGATTAGTAACACCAAATTCAGAAAAGTGTCTTACTCAAGGCCAAAGAGCTGGGTGATGACACTGACAAAATGCTTATTGCAAGAAAAGCTCATTTAGAAAGCCCCAACGATGTGCCTGGTACTGTAGTCAATGCTTTACAGATATTATTAGCTCATTTAATCCTCAACAATGTATGAAGTAGGTCCTTCGTATTATTCCCATTTTATAGATGAGGAAACAGAAGCACAGAGAGGTTAAGCATTCTCCCCAAGGCCTCAGGCGTGGTAAGGGGCAGGGCTGTGATGTGGCCCCAGGCAGCCTGCTTTCATTGCTTAATCACTATCCACACAAGTTCTTCATAATAATTCTTCTCTAAATGAAGACTGAGGGTTTTCTTATGTCTATTTGAAACTGTAGCCAGATACATTGTCATTGATAAGGAACTTTGGAACTTTATTTTATGTGTGCAAGTTAATATTATAAAAATTTTCTTTGGGAGGAGAGGTGTTCAGACAGAAAAGAATCTCCAGTGAAGTAGTGAACAATAATTACTGTATTTGTGACCAGTACCTGAGGCTAAGCAGACCTCCTTTTGTGACTTCAGTGGAAAGGTCTCAAGGTTTAAATTATTCTAAAATCCCTGAAGTTTAAAGAATGCTTTCATTAATTTTCTGAGCGCTATATAAATATTACATGAAAAGGTCGTTGCTTGCTTTACTTATTAAGTCGAAGCCCTTTTGCAAGTGCTTCTTTCTTCTTTCACTTAATCATTGCATTTCTTTTAATTGCCTTCCAAACATGTCTCCAGATTCTGAGAAATGGACTGTTGACTAAACTACAAAACATGTGAAGAAAAACTTGAAGTGAGAAATTCGTTAGGTGTCTATTACTCCGCTTCATACCAGTTTTATTTTCATCTGTTTGCATTTCCCAGCTTTGTTACAGTGTCACAGTGTTTTGGCAAAGCAATAATAGAATTTTCCTGGAAGAACTGGAGGAAAGGAACACATCCTTCTTCACATGGCACTTTGCAGTTAGCTGGTTTTCAGTGAGGCAGCCCTGACTTATGGTAAGCCTTGGCTCATATTAGGGATTTGGTCGAAGTTTATTTTATAATTATTCTGCTTATCAAGTGGATAAAAATCCAAACCTTTTGTTCTTAATTTAACTTAGAGTTTTGAACTTGAAGCTATGAGCTTCTGATTTGCTATGAAATAAAAATACGGAGATAGTAAGCACTGCAATTGAGCATGAATGAGCTCAGAAAAATAGCCACAGTGAGAGCTTCCTTCAGGCTAGCCTCTCTGCACCCATGTTCTTATATAATTCCCCAATAATCCCTTTTGTAGGTGAAGAAACAAACTCACAGAGATTAAGAAATTTGCCCAAGTTCACATTGGCAGTGATTGAAGTTTTATCAATCTGACTCCAGGTGGATCCTTAAAGTTACTAGATATACCAGACATTGTTAAACAATATTCATTTAATGTAGCGCCAAAGTGGACTTGGGTGTAGACTTTAAACAGCTGGGTTTAGATCTGAATTAAAATTTAGATTCTACCCACTACTAATAATGTAATAGTGGACTTCACTCTCTCAGCGTCAGTCTCCTTACCTGTAAGATGGGGACAATAACAGAATTATCTACTTGGCTGCTCTTGTGAGAATATTAGACATCAAGTATTTGAAGTGCCTCACATAGAGCCTGACACACAGTAGCCACCAATAAGTGGTAGCTATTATTATTAGATCGTAAACTGCTTTTCGTACTTAAAATACTCATAAAAAAAAATGCTGCCCTTTTATCAAGCATATCTGTGTGAGCAGTTGTCAGTGAATTGCTAAATATGTCAAGTTGCAGAGAGACTGTGTGCAAAGTAATATAAGAACTCTCCACAGAAGGAATCCTGTAACCCATCCCATGTCCAGGGGCTTAGGCCAAGAAAGTGAAACAAGTGGTAACAAGAAAACTCCCACCGGTAATTACAGTCTTTTTGTATTCATATTGGTGCAGGCAGGTGGGTTGAAGTAAACTTGGAGATTGAAGGTTCTCAGAATTTACAGCAGAGTGGGTTGGAGCAAGCCTGACTCTCAAAGAAACAGGAGACCTTGCCATAGAACCAAAATGTTCTTTAGGTTTCTCCAGAAGAAAGGGAGGTCAGGTGGGACAAAGGAATGGGGTAGGAGAGCTCTTTGGGACACTTTTCAGGTAAAGATGCTGTTAGTTCTAAGGGAAACCAAGTTTAAAAGCAAGGAAAGAGATTATATGCCGTTCAGGGCTGGACTTGCGAGAGGATCAACATGATTTTGGCTAGAGATTTACTACAACCATCCTTGGAAGAGGAAAATTTAAAAAAATGAATAAAAAGAAACAGTGAGTTCAAAGTCCAAATCTTTTTTTTTTTTTTTTTCTTTTTTTTTGGATGTAAAGTGTCCCTGTTGCTACAAGATTACCCTGGTTTTCAGCCATGCTAAGATAGTGGTTCTTCGCGTAGGTTGTTCAGCAGTGTTTTGCCAGCCTGCAGGAGGCAAGGCCAGACTCACAGAAAGATGTTCATTTAGAAGAAAGCAACACTCATGAGCCACAAAACTTCCTGAGTTTTTGTTCCACCACAGAATGTTTTATCAATTCACTCATTCTAGTTAACCTACCAAGATAATGTGTTTGCTTTTTTTAATAAGATATACAACAGTGATCTCCTATTTTGGTATCAGTTTTTCAAAAAAGTTTTGCTTATGGGCCAAAAAAAAAGCAAGGAAGGATTCTTCCTCTTCCTCTTCATTCCCTTTTCCTTTCCCTCATCTCTCCTCCCATCTTCTTTCTTTTCCTTCCCTCTCAGAGGCAGCAAAACCTTCACAGGCATTCAGCACATGAATTGAATTCCTTGCTCATCTTTCACTGAAGGCTATTCAGGACAAGGAAACAAATAGGAAGTGACCTCTTTGAGAAGACACACAGTCATAACTTCTGATCATGTTATTTCTGAATTGCACTCCCTGGAATTCTGACTTTTCACCAGCCTCCTTCTAACCCTGCATTGGGACATAAGCACAATGACTAGCCGAGGGGCTAAAACTCAACAAAAAAGAAAACAGGAGAGCACAGAAGACCTGGAGTCCCAAAATGTACCAAAAAAATTTTTTTACTTGAATAATAGAGAAATTATTTTGGCTAGTTGATAAAGAGCCAGGAACACAACAGAAACCATAGACCCCATGCATCACCTTTACCTTCTATCCCTTACCTGAGGATGCAAGTCAGTATGGAGTACTTGACATCTAAAACTACTCATTTCTGGAGAGGGGAAGGAAAGGTCAGGCTTGGTGAATAAGTCAGCCAAAGGGATGCTGATGCAAAATACCAAAAATCTGTTGGCTTTTATAAAGAGTAATTATGTGGGGTAGAAGCTTACAGTTACCAGGCCATAAAGCATAAGTTACTTCCCTCACCAAAGTCTGTTTCCATGTGTTGGAGCAAGATGGCTGCCAACATCTGCCAAGAATTCAGGCTTCCTGGGTTCCTCTCTTCCCGGCTTATTTCTGTCCGGGCTCAGCTGCCCTGCTCTCTCCACAAGGCCGGCTGTAGACTCTCAGGCAAACGGCTCTGTCTCTCTCTCCTCAGGGCTTCTGCTGTGTCTAAGGAGCTGTATCTATTCCTCTGTGTTTTTCTGTGTATTCACTTCTCAGGATCCAGCTCAAAAAAACTCCAACATCAAAACTCTGCAGTACGGTTTCTCTGTGAGTCCCCGCCCCTTGGTGGGCGGGGACTCAACGTCCTACTGATGTGGCCCAATCAAAGCCTTAATCATTATTTAATCAAGTAAAAGTAAAACCTCTGAATCCAATATAATCTAATACGTCCAGACAAAAAGACCAGTTTACAAACATAATCCAATATTCTTTTGGAATTCATCAATAATATCAAACTGCTACACTTTGTCTTATTGGTCTTCCCATCCTGAGACCACTGGGAAGAAATGCAAACAAATCTCTCATCACACTCCTCCCAGCCAAGGACAAATTATGTTCTAAACGTACTTGAATAAAAAAGTAGGATTATTTGTGTAGCTTTGAAAGGAAAATCAAAACATTCTTAAAAACTAAAATTAAATCTCATATGTGATTAAGTCCTGACTATCTCTTACCTGGATCGTGTAAATGGTCTTAGGAAATTAAAAAGTGATGTTTGTCCAACCACTGTTACTGGTTAGATTTTAAAAATTAGGAGTGATGGAAAGCTCTCTGAAAAAAGAAGGAATATAAGAATATGGGAAAAATAAAAGAAGGCCAGATGTGACACAATGGTAATTAGGAGATGGGAAGTATTTATGAATAAAATGAGGCCACATATCTTTGTAGGATGAACTGAGCCAAGCTGACATTTTCACTAACAAATTGCTGAGGAAAAAAAAAAAAACATGGACAAGAGGGAAAGAGAAAGAAAAAGGAAGAAAAAGAGAGGGAAAAAGAGATAGTCTGTCTCTTCTTGGGTCCTTGATAATAATAATAGTTTGACAAAGATAGATAAGGCGCTTGGTAGGACTTTATTCTATTTTATAACTTTTAGTATTTTCATCTGTAAATGCACTTTACTACATAAATTTTGAAAATTTGAAACAAAAAGCGAAAATTATAATCATTCAGAATTTCACCAGGTATAACCACAAGTTAACATTTTGATATGATTCTTCCAGTCTTCTTTCTATGCATTTATTTTTTCTATGCATTTATATATTTTATTCCACAAAACTGAGTTCATACCACATAGAACATATGTTTTGAAGTTGTTTTTTTAAGAATATGCATGAGCATTTCCTCATGGAATTATACATGTTGACTACTCTGGCATATTCATATTAATATGCTATCATCCAAAACTATTTTGTTGCATAGTTTCTTCTATTTTCAGTATCATGATAAGGTGGAGGTGAATATCATTGAACATAATTCTTTACATACAAATTTTTATCATTTCCTTGAATTAAATTCTTACAAGTGGGATTTCTGGGCATGGACATTTTAATCCCCTCTTATATTAACAAAGTATCCAAAATTTATATTCCAAGAAGTAGTACATGGGATTTCCTATTTTACTAAATTCTTGACAACCTGGATTTTGTTGTTGTTTTCTCAAAGAATTTGTTTTCTAGAATTCATATCAAGCTAATGCCAAACTTAACAGGAGTGATACCTTCCTCTGATAAATTAAGAAATTAGCTGGCCGGGGACCTCAAAGACTGTAGCAAATAGAGGTAAAAAAAAATGATGAGGTAAATCTTGATAACAAGTGTTTTCACCAAAGACCAAAGTAAAGCTGAAGTTCTGGGACTATCATTGCACTTTGGAAGTCTTCTGATAATAAAAAATGAAAAAGAAAATCATGATTCTTGATTGCATTTCCACTTGGCTTTGAAAGAACCCTGAGTATAATGAAACCTTCTTAAAAACAGAGATTTCATGGTCCATCCCCAAAAATTCTGATTTCAGTAGGATGAGGGAAGGCCAGGAACCCTCATTTTAAACAAGATCCCAGGTGGTTCTGAGGCAGCTAATTTTCAGCATATTTTGAAAAACATTGACACCTGGCTTCAACCCTGGCTGCACATTGAATCAACTGAGACACTTTTAAAACTTCAGGTGGCCATGGACTACTGATGGAGAGACTTGAAAGTGATAAGAAGGCTCCGATTATTAAACACATTTTTAAAACCTTATGAAATGCTTTAGAAACATTCAGGATCTTGCACTAGATTCCGTAGTGCTAATGTCAGTTAAGCTAAAGATCTGGTAAACATAATTCTAGATAACCAGTTTTGATGACATTCTCTACTTTTTCTTTTCCTAAAACAAAAGAAAGAACAGACTAAACCTCATAAACTGTTCTTGAAGAAGATAGTAAATGTCAGGTTTTATGAGAAGTTCCTTGTTAAAATACGAAAGTATAAATAAATAAAATTTTATTACTTTCCTGGTAGAATCTCTGCACAATTACAATGAATTGTTGTTGTTGAGTTAGATGTCTCAGAATCTATCTAGTCCCATGAAAAGGTTTTTGCATTCTTTTAGCAAGTATTTATGCTTCTTTTCTACTATTAGAATTAATGATTGTCATGTAATTATTTTAGCATCTTACTTTCAGAAGACTTAGTTCTTCAAGGTCCCAAACCACCTCATTAATATTTATCTTTTAGATAAATGGTCCATAAAACATTGACAAGTAATTTTTATAAATGATAAATTTGGGCTCTACCACTATCATTTGCTCTAAAGGTTAATGACAGGCTTGTCATCTCTCAGAGTTTCATTAGGCAGATATTGTCAGAAAGGTATTTACCAGCAGTGACATGTTTACAGAATCAATACTGGTAATGAGGAGCTGCTTTCTGTTGGAAGTGGAAGTAAAATATCGGTGTCATTTTGTTTGTCATATGCCTTGATTCAATGATCTGGGTCTTCCTGAACTAGCCATCTATGTTATTTGTAACCCATAAGCAGGCAGTGAATTTGGTAAATAACAGCAAACTACATGGATTTGGGTGATGGGCAAGTAGGTAAGACTTTCAGCATGGTTCTAGAAAATAATAAAGTTCATGGCCATAGAAGAGGAAAAAAGTTCATTAATTTCAGTAGCATATGTTGAGTGATAAAAAGAAAGTTTTGATGGTCACAAATGTGTCTACTCATCTGTATTTTTAAAAAATAAATAAATAAAGTAATTATGTAGGACAGTGCCTTTACTAAGAGGATTTGGGATCAAACTTGGTTATTCCTATATTTAATTGCTCCATAAAGCTCCAAATGTTTGCAGTTTGGCTTTTGGTTTGCCCTAATTTAGGGCCCTCTAGTTCTGTTCAGTAACTCTAAGAAGGTGACTTATTAACGAAAATCTAGTAACTTAAAGGAGGTGATAAATCTCAGCTGGATAAGCATCTTACTTACTTGTATATTTATGAGCGCCATACAAATGTTTTGAATATTAGGTGATATTAAATTAGTTTTTCACTTAAAATCAATGTTGTGCTCAGAAGCAATTGCCTTGGTTGGACTGGAGACTTATAGTATTTGAGTCCCACTAGAAGGCAAAATGACGACCTTATTTTGTCCATAGATTTATCCACAGGGCCTAGAACAGTGCCTACTTCCATAGTAGGCACTCAATGGATAATAGTTGAAAGGATGATTGTTATGCACAGATAAACAGATTCTAATACCAAGAATTGACTCTATTTTAATAATATGCTGCCTTTTGTGTCAAAAGGAGGGAAAATACTAATATATATTTGTAAAGCAAGTATGAAGGAGGGATAAAGGTATTTCAAGCAGAGGGAATAGCCCCAATAGAAAAAAAATCAAAGAGTTCCAGCATTGAAAAGACTTTGGTAGAAAAGAAAAAGTAATCAAAGTTTATAATATAGTTTAATTACTAATAGTCATAATAATGTTAACATTTCATATTGATTTAGCCGAAATTACAATATGACAATTCAAAAGAATAGGCAAATGAGAAAGATGTCTGTTTACTGTATAGGTGTGTGGGAGGTAGGAAAGAAACATCACTCTTCATCTTCCCTGGTAGGAAGTTAATAGAGAAAGCCTTAAAGTGAAAGTCCTAGAATTAACAATACAAGCATGAAATTTAAAAACATAGAAAACAAAGAATATCAACTAAAATAAATGAAAGTGGTTGCAAATAAGGAGGGGAGAATATTGGGACTGACATTTCCTTTTGTAAAAAAAAGTTGCAGAATTACTTGATTCTTTAAAGTATATGAAAGTATAAAAATCAGAACTCAAAAATTAAAAAAAAAAAACATTACTATCATTCCTGACATCCATTAAATGTTCAGATATGGTATCCATTATTAGCATTCTTTCATTTAATACACAAAACTTCACTGATCCATTATGTCAGGCTAGATACCAGGCACTGTGGACAAAGAACTGGACCAGAAATGAATTCTGCTCTTGTTGAACACATAATCCAGTGGAGAAAGTAGCATAATAAGACAATAAAATGTGTCAGACAACATGAAGAATTAGAGAATATGGCATATTCTACTTAGAGCCAGATCTGGACATGTTTACATGGGAATCACCAACCACGTTCCTGCCTTTTGTCATTATGACGATGTGGGAGTGCTAGGGTGAATATAGACATGCTGATAGATCTCTTTCAAAAATATATATCTCTAACACTACTCTTCATCTGAGGTGTAACAGAATGTGGCAACTTCTAATATACTGACTTAATATATATTCTTTGAAAAAACTCCCTATCAGTGGATTTCTTTAATTGCCTCCCTCCTCAACCCCATGATCTAGAGTCAAGCTTCAGGACCCCAGACCCTTATGGATCTCTATTCCTCATCCAACATAATTAAAATAACTCCCACCACTTATTGAGTGCCTTTTCAGTTTTGAACACAAGGTTAAGCATTTTATCTATATTATTATATAAAATAATCCTGAAAACAACCCTATGTGGTATTCATTATTGTCCTCATTTTGCGGCTGAAGAAATTGAAGCATGAAAGTTCAACTGCCTTATTGCAAGCCCCACAGCTATTAGTAAGTTACTACTCCAAGACTCAACCCAGATCTGCCTGACAACAAGGTAGCCTTGGAACCATACTGAACATATGACTATTCCATCCCTCCTCCCTCCACCACCCCACAGCAGCTTGGGGGCAGGGAGCGGCACCTGCCAACACCTGCTCCTGACATAAGCCTTCTTCAGAAAGCTACAGTCACAAAGTATAGTACATCAAGACTAGTGTCCTGGCTACATCCCAGGAACTTGTTGATTATCCAATGTTAATAAAACCTGGGGATGCTCTATTGAAGTTTAATATCAAATCTAGAGCAAGTGCACACCCACCGCCCTACTAGATGCAGTTCAATTAGTAGTGTAATGCCAAGTGGGCATTCACAGTAAAGAAACCATAAATTATGAAACTGGATCAGCAAACTCCAAAACAATAGAAATAATCTATATGTATGAAAGCTGGGGACTTAAAGATCTTCTGTTTGAAGTTTCTCACTTTGCCATTGAGGAAACCAAGGCACCAAGAAATAGTGATGTTTCCCAAGGCTGGGATTAGAAAATGGGTCTCCTGACTTCTTGCACAAATTTTTCCATGCAGGTTGTTTTAATTATTCCTTGATGAATTTGCTTCTGAATTCAATTATTCAAGATCCATTTCCATGACACTCTAAATTTCATAGGATTTGATCATAGTACCACAAATAATATCTTTCCTATATCCATCTCAAATTCTTAGATTTCCAGTAAATCAACAAGTTTTGAAACAAAAGTCAGGATTTTTGGCCTTGTTGTAGAGTCCCTGGTATGTTTCCAGGGGTGAGGTTTTGCCCTGATATATGCAGTGATAATAGCTATCTCAAAATTTACTCTGCTCATGGATATACTTCATTTTTCAATTATGGGAAGAAAATATGTTGTTTGTTCAATAGAACAATTAATGTCAAACTTAAAAATATAGGAATTCTTTCTTACATTATTTTTATTTACATGAAAATTGTCATAATCTGGTGATGTATGGAAAAATATAATTCCTATATTTCCAAATAAATGATTCTGGTTTTTTTAAACAATACACATGGATATTTTGATTTAATACATATATCTACTTTCAAGTGTTATGTTAGCAAGAACATGGCATAGCTTGAGTCTCGGCTTTAATTAAAAAATATTTATTTGAAAAGAGTGGCGAAAGATGGCATCGGTTTAGGTGTGCACTCACCATTTCTCTCACATAAGATGCTGACTGGGGACAGGATCCTGCCCAGATGGTCTCTTCTGGGAGCCGGCAGAGCAAGAACCTCAGGGACATCGATCTGCAGGGAGCTGGTCAGCAAGGTGGACTGCTCAATATAAAATCGTAAGAATTTTCCCCACTAGAAATCATGAATGCAGATGGCTAAGCCCCACCCTCCTGCCAACCCAGTGAGAGGGAGTATTCTCTGAGAGTGGGAGGGTCCTGGCAAAGGGTGAGAGGGTTTTTTTCTATTGGTTTGACTGCCTGGACCCCCTTGCAGCTTTTTGGGAGCAAACCAGCTGGCTAGAAGTGATGCCGGGCTGAGGGGGGAGACGAATCTGCTGAGGAAGCCTGATTTACCTGAAAGCCATGGGACATAGAGGCTTGGCTCAGGAGGGGGCAGAGCCAGCCAATTTTATAATTCCAAGCTAAGTGTCAGAGTTTCAGCTCCCCTGAGGGGGGCAGGCATTGGGAAGTGTTTGATAAGTTTCCACGAGCCTATTTATGGTCCCCTCGGTGGAGGGGATGGTCCAGAAGAGGCCTTCTTTTGGGTCCCTTATTTTTTCAAAAAAAAAATTTTTAAACTTAATTTTATCACTACAGTCTGCCTCAAAACCTGCAGAGAGAAGGCTGCAGGGTAATTGATTGATGAACGCAGGCTGAGAGGCTCCACAAGGGCCCAAGAAGGAATGAAGTTCTCCCTTAGCTTTGTTTGACTGCAGGCTTGTGTGTTTGTTTGGTTTTTCTTAGTTTGTTTGTTTCTTGCTTTTCTTTACTCTTCTTCCCTACCCCACCTTTTTTTTTAATTAGGTGCTTCTACCTTGTTTCTTCCTTGCTGTGCTTCCTCCTTGATTTTCCACTCTCTGTGTATATTGATTTTGTCTCACAACACTATCTCCTTTCCTTCCTTCATCTTTCCTCCTTCTGCTTTCTGTTGTGGCTCTTACATTCCAGCTTTTTTTATCAGTCCCCAACCTCATGGGTGTTGATTTCTATCTTGTCTATTCTGTTTTCTTTTATTATTATTATTATTATTAGATTTTCCTTTCAGCCCTTCCTTTACTCTTTCCCTCTCTCTTCATCATTCTGGTCTTTTAAATAATTCTATATATTTTCTCTATTTGGTTTCCCATTCCATTATAAGTACTCCACTTTTTTCCCCTATTACCCTACAACGCTACACTGCCTACATGAGTTAAATATTCATTTCATTAAATCTGATACAGCCACTCTTCTAATTTTTATCAATATTACCATTATCATTTTTCCATTCTTAGCTCTTTTGATTCCTCTAGCCCTAATCTTTTTCCTTTGAGGGAACATTGAAAAAAGCAAGAAAATACAAGAAGAAAAAAGTGTCAAAGAGAAAACTTAACACACACACAGAACCACCAGCTAAATAAAACTCTAGAGCAGAGAGAGAAGCTAATAAACTGAAAAAAAATCCATCAAGATAAAATGATGACCAGAGGGCAACAAAAAATTACAAACCATACTGAGAAACAGGAAGACATGGACAATTCCAATGACCAAACTAAAAACCAGGAAGAGATGCAGAACATTGAACAACTAATTAAAGCTGCCCAAACAAATATCATGGACCAACTTAAGGAAGTGAAGGAAGAGATTAAAGATATTAAGAAGACACTGGGAGAACATACTCAAGAAATTGTAAACTTACATAAAAAGATAACGGATATGATGGTGATGAATGGCACAATCCAAGAAATCAAAAAGACATTTGAGTCACATAACAGCAGATTTGAACAAGCAGAAGAAAGAATTAGTGATGTGGAAGACAGTACATCTGAAATCAAACAGATAGTAGAACAGATAGATAAAAAGATAGAAAAAACCCATCAGGGACCTAGGGATTTAACTGACAACACAAAACGCACAAACATACACATTATAGGCATCCCAGAAGGAGAAGACAAGGGAAAGGGAACAGAAGAAGTGTTGAAGGAAATAATGGCTGAAAACTTCCCCACCCTATTGAGGGAGATGGATGTACATGTCCAGGAAGCACAGCACACCCCAAATACTATAAACCCCAATAGGCCTAATCCAAGACATATACTTGTCAAAATGTCCAATGCTCAAGACAAAGAGAAAATACTCAAGGCAGCAAGAGAAAAGAGAACCATCACATACTAGGGAAGCACAATAAGATTAAGTGCTGATTTCTCATCTGAAACCATGGAGGCAAGAAGACAGTGATATGACATAGTCAAGGTACTAAAAGAAAAAAACTTCCAGTCACGAATTCTCTATCCAGCAATACTGACATTCAAAAATGATGGAGAGTTAAAATACTTGCAGATAAACAGAAATTAAAAGAATCTGCCAATAAGAAACCTGCACTTCAAGAAATACTAAAGGAAGTTTTACAGGTTGAAAGGAAAAACAGAAGAGAGGGAGTTGGAGGAGAGTGTAAGAACAAGTAAAAAGACAAAAAGAGAAATAAAAACAATACATGACATACATAAATCCAAAGAAAATATAGCTGATGTAAGAAATTCATTGAAAGTAATAACACTGAATGTGAATGGATTAAACTCACCAGTCAAGAGACACAGAATGGCAGAATGGATAAGGAAATATGACCCATCCATATGTTGTCTACAAGAAACCCACCTTAGACACAGAGATTCAAGGAGGCAAAAAGTGAATGGCTGGAAAGCAATTTTAGAAGCAAACAATAACTGAAAAAGGGCAGGAGTAGCTATTATAATATCGGACAAAATAGACTTTAAATGCAAAACTATTGTAAGAGACAAAGATGGACACTATATATTAGTAAAAAGGGAAATTTTCCAAGAAGAGAGAACAATCATAAATATTTATGCACCAAATCAGATTGCCTCAAAATACATGAGGCAAACACTGGAAAAACTAAGAGGATAAATAAATGCCTCTAGACTTTTAGTGGAGGACTTTAATACACCCTTATCACCATTAGATAGAACATCTAGACAGAGAATAAATAAAGAAACAAATACTCTGAATAATACATTAGAGGACCTGGACCTAATAGACACATACAGAACGCTGCACCCAAATACAGCAGGATATACATTCTTCTCGAGTGCATATGGGTCATACTCCAAGATAGACCACATGCTAGGCCACAGAACAACTCTCAATGAATTCAGAAAGATTGAGATTATACAAAGTAATTTCACTGACCACAATGGAATGAAATTGGAAATGACTAAGGGCCAGAGAACCAGATTAGGCACAAAGATATGGAAGCTAAACAGCACACTCTTAGACAAACAGTGGGTCAAGGAGGAAATCTCAAAAGAAATCAGTAACTACCTCAAAGCGAATGACAATGACAACACAACATATCAAAACCTATAAGATGCAGCCAAAGCTGTCCTGAGAAGGAAATTCATAGCCATAAATGCATATATTAAAAAAGAAGAAAGAGCTAAAATTGAAGACCTAATTGCACACCTGGAGGAACTGGAAAAACAGCAACAAACTAACACCAAAGGAAGTAGAAAAAAAAAGTAATAACAAAGATTAGAGCAGAACTAAATGAAATAGAAAATAAGAAAGCACTAGAAAAAATAAACAAAACCAAAAGCTGGTTCTTTGAGAAGATCAATACAATTGACAAACCATTAGCCAGACTAACAAAGACAAAGAGAGAGTAGATGCAAATACACAAAATAAGGAATGAAGAATGGGATAGCACTACTGATCCCACTAAAATGAAGAGTATCATAAGAGGATACTTTGAAAATTTATATGCCAACAAGAATGATAATTTAGAGGAAAGGGACATATTCCTAGAAACTCTCAAACAGCCTTCATTGAAAAAGAAGAAACTGATGAATTCAACAGTCCAATTACAAGTAAAGAGATAGACTCAGTCATCAAAAACCTCCCAACTAAGAAGAGTCCAGCACCAGATGGCTTCTCAGCTGAATTCTACCAAACATTCTGGAAAGAGCTAACACAAATTCTGATTAAGCTCTTCCAAAAAATAGAAGTAGAAGGTACATTGCCTAACTCATTCTATGATGCCAACATTACCCTAATACCAAAGCCAAACAAAGATGCCACAAGAAAGGAAAATTACAGAAAAATTTCTCTAATGAACCTAGATGCTAAAATCCTCAACAAAATACTTGCTAATTGCATCCAACAACATATAAAAAGAATTATACACCATGACCAAATGGGATTCATCCCAGGTATGCAAGGATGGTTCAACATATGAAACTAAATCAATGTAATACATAAACAGACTGAGGGGAAAAAATCACATGATCATCTCTATAGATGCAGAAAAAGCATTCAACAAAATACAGCATCGTTTCCTGATAAAAATACTGCAAAAGATAGGAATAGAAGGAAACTTTCTGAATATGATAAAGGGTATATATGAAAAACACAAAGCTAACATCATCTTCAATGGTGAAATGCTAAAAGTCTTCCCTCTCACATCGGGAACGAGACAAGGATGCCCACTATCACCACTCCTATTTAACATTGTCTTAGAAGTTCTTGCTCAAGCACTGAGGCAAGAAAAAGATATAAAAAGCATCCATATTGGAAAAGAAGAAGTAAAAATTTCATTATTTGCAGATGACATGATCCTTTACGTAGAAAGCCCTGGGAAATCTACAACAAAGCTTCTAAAACTTATAAAGGAGTTCAGTAACATTGCAGCCTATAAGATCAATGCTCAAAAAATCAACAGGATTTCTGTACACCAATAACGAGCAATCTGAGGAGGAAATTAAGAAAAAAATACCATTCACAATAGTAACTAAAAGAATCCAATACTTAGGAATAAATTTAACTAAAGATGTAAAGGATTTATATACAGAAAACTAAACAACACTGTCAAAGGAAATCAAAGACTTAAATAAATGGAAAAATATTCCCTGTTCATGGATAGGAAGACTAAACATCACCAAGATGTCTGTCCTACCCAAACTAATCTACACATTTAGTGCAATCACAATAAAAATCAAACTGTATTTTTTAAGGAATTGGAAAAACTAATTACAAAATTTATTTGGAATGGTAAGAGGCCCCAAATCACCAAAGACATATTGAAAAAGAAAAATGAAGTTGGAGGTATCACACTACCTAGCTTTAAAACAAACTACAGATCTACAGTGGTGAAAACCTCATGGTTTTGGCACAAGGATAGACACATTGACCAATGGAATCGAATTGAGAGTCCTGATATAAATCCTTGCATTTACAGTCATCTGATTCAACAAGGCCACCAAGCCCACTCAGTTGGGAGAGAATGGCCTCTTCAACAAGTGGTGCATAGAGAACTGGATATCCATACCCAAAAGAATGAGAGAGGAACACCATCTCACACCTTATACAAAAATCAACTCAAGATGGAACAAAGATCTAAATATAAGAGCCCAGACCATAAAGAACTTGGAAGATAATGTAGGGAAGCATCTACAGGACCTTGTAATAGGAAATGGTTTCATGAACTTCACACCCAAAGCACGAGCAGCACACGAAAAAATAGATAAATGGGATCTCCTCAAAATTAAAAACTTTTGCACCTCAGAGGATGTTATCAAGAAAATAAAAAGGTAGCCTACCCAATGGGAGAAAATATTTGGCAACCATATATCTGATAGGAGCCTAATATCCTGAATATATAAAGAAATCCTACACTTCAAAAATAAAAAGACTAACAACCCATTTTAAAAATGGGAAGTGACCTGAAAAAACAGTTCTCCAAGGAAGAAATACAAATGGCTAAAAAGCACATGAAAAAATGCTCAACATCTCTAGCTATTAGAGAAATGCAAATCAAAACTACATTGAGATAGCATCTTACACCCATTAGAATGGCAGCTATTTAAAAAAACAGCAGACTATAAGTGTTGGAAATGGTGTGGAGGAGTGGGAACCCTCATCCACTGCTGGTGGGATTGTGGAATGGTCCAGCCACTGTTGAAGACAGTTTGGCAGTTCCTAAAAAAACTAACTATAGATCTTCCATATTTTCCAGTGATTCCACTGCTGGGTATATACCCAGAAGAACTGAAAGCTAAGACATGAACAGATATATGCACACCGATGTTCATAGCGGCATTGTTCACTATTGCCAAAAGTTGGAATCAACCCTGGTGCCCATCAACAGGTGAATGGATAAACAAAATGTGGTACATACATACAATGGAATATTACTCAACTTTAAGAAGGATTAACGTGCTAACACATGGGATAACATGGATGAATCTGGAAGACCTTATGTTGAGTGAAGCAAGCCAGGCATTGAAGGATGAACAGTACATGACTACACTGTTATGAATTGAGGAAATTGAGCAGTCTCTGAGAACTCTTATATGAAAGATAGGTGTACAAGGAAGAGAAAGAAAAGAGAAAGTTGTGAGCCATCATGCATATGGACTTAACCTACAGTAAAGTGATAGAGATTAGTTGTGTATTGATAGTTGTGTGTTGAAGGGATAGGACAGGATGGTAGTGATATATTGGGTTGGGTGGTGCATGCCTGACAGGTGGGTAGATTGGGAAGGGTGGGTTAGAATATTCAGGATACTGAGGGGAGAGCAGAAATAGACTGTTGGGCATCTCTGAAGAGAAAGGGCAGTTCCTAATAGTGGAGGACAAACCAGTGTGTCATGACCAATTGTTGCATGTAACTATGAACCTTGTCATCCAATGAGTAAAGCCAGGGGGTCATCATAGGACCCAGGGGGATAGGTAGGGAGGAATAGAATAGATCAAACAGCAGGTATTTAGTGGTCAATGGAAATGTTTTTCATTACCTGACAGTGATGAACACAGGACATGGTAAATATCATCAAAATTTATAAAAGTGTACAATCCAAAATATAAACCATACTGTAAACCAGTGACAATGTTTAGTAGCTATGTTTCACTATCTATATATCAGTTATAACAATGCTGCCATCCACATACAAAAGGGTTTTAATATGGGGTGAGGAAAGGGGGAGGAGGTTGGGAATAAGAGAGTGTCTTGTATTCAATGTGTGACTTTGCTGTGACCTAAAACTTCTTTGAAAATTAAATGAAAACTAGTGAGACACTGGGGAGTGAGAGGGGGAAGGTGCCACGGTACAGATTGGACATCAGATAGTGCAGTGATAAAAGACAAAATGTCAACAAAAAAAAAATTTTTTTTAATTTTTTAAATTTTTTTCTCAATTTTTGAATAACCCAATCCTTTAATTTAATTTAATTTTTAAAAAGTTTTCGTGTATTTTATCTCTTACATTTAAACATCATTATTATTTCATTTTCCTATTAATTGTATTTGGCTATTGTATTGGCTTCATCTTTAAAGAAGCTTTGGATCACAGAAGGGTTACAACTGGGGTAGGAGAGGATTGTTGGTGGGGGGGTGTCAGGGATGGGGGGGTGCATGGGAGGAAGTTCACTTTAACATACATAAAAGGTATATAAAATTGTTCAAATGTTCATGGGGCATGGTCACAGTGGGTGCACAACCACTCAGTAAATGAGAGAATACTGAATTCCCATCCTAGACAGCTCTGCCATATTCTTCAAAGGAGCAGCAACAGTCCCCCAAGTGCAGGGGCAGTGTCTGGCAAAGGAGGATAATCCACTGATGGGCTCTTTTTATTGATGACTAGCTTCATGAGTCTTGGCTCTTGAAATTGAAACTTAGCCTATTGTTATGGGGTGCCTAAGTGTTGCCTCCTGAGAGCCTCCTTGTTGCTCAAATGTGGTCTCTCTCTAAGCCAAACAGCATATGAATGCATGGGACATGACTCCCGGGGAAAGCCTCCCTGGCAACAAAGGATTACTAACAAGTGCCAATGGGCAATACAACTGGAAAAAGACTTTGAATAAAAGGGGGAAAAGGTAAAGACAAATGAGTTCATATGGCTAGGAGACTTCAAAGTGAGTCCGGAGGTCATCCCAGAGGTAACACTTATGCACATCTCAATAGGACCTCATAGGCTTCCAATGTGGATACACCCCAAACAGAGGGGCTCCTGAGGGCCGAAGAGACACCCAGGACCTATATCAGGACAGATAGCCCCAGAGTTTTGCACCTTATCAGTGGACCCTACTTTGGAATCCTTGCTCCTGAGAGTGACAGATTTGGACCCAAATATGTCTTCCTAGCACATGGTTCATCTGTCCCTTCTATTCAAGCCTGTATGTGTTGCCAGAGTTTGTAGGTGTACTTCCAGTCTTTGGGCTGTCCATGTGCCAGCTGGGCTCAGAATCTCAGTGGATCTGCAACTCCTACCCTACAGCTCAATGGACTCACCCTGGACACCTGGTGGGGAGATGATGATGGACAATAGCCATTCCAGGAAATGGAAAGAGTCTGCAACTGCAGGCAGGATAATCCCATCTATCTTATCCATGAGATATAAGCCCCCTCTCACTTGGAGGTAGAGTGGACATCACCATCTCAGACTCCTTAGCATTGGGGGAAGAGCTATGGACTAGAGTGGACCTACTGGTATTCTGTTATAGACATATTGTGATTCACGCAGTGGAAGTAATTACAACATTAATGTGGAGCCAGTGGCCACTGGATGCTTTAGGGGCAGGGAGAGGGAAAAGCAGTTGTAATGCAGGGGGTTTTTCAGGACTTGGGAATTATCCTGAGTGACACTGCAATGACAGATATAGGTCACTTTATGTCATTATATGACATGCAGAACTGTGTGGGAGAGAGTACGGTATACAATGTGAACTATGTTCCATACTTAGTGGCAAAGCCCCAAGATGTGTATATCTATTGCAGGTGATGTGCCACACTAATGAAAGATGTTTATGTGGGAGGTTGTGGGAGGAGTGGGAGGTGGGATATATGGGAATCCCTACAATTTTTGTGTAACATTTATGTAATCTAATTATCTCTTAAAAAATAAAAAATAAAATTATTATATAAAAAAAGAAACATATTTAAGAAATCCTTGCCCATGCCAAATCAGGAATAAAATCTCCTATATATTTTTTACTGGAAAAAATATATATTTCTTTGACTATTATCGGTTGAATTGGTCAAGAAGCCTAGATGGAGTTGATTTGTTTGAATTAATTTGCAAGAACAAAAATAAACTAAAGGGGACTTCCAGGAAGATGGCATGGATGTAAGTAGGCAGGGCTCAACTATCACACTAAAACAATTAGGAAGGACAAAAAGCTGTCTGAGGGAACTGCTTTGGAAATCTGGACCAGGAAAGTGCTGCAAATCATCAAGCAGGGTGAGGGACAGAGAGCCAAAGAAGCCAAAATGAAAACCATAATTTACTAGCCTATATGGCCAAGAACAGCACACATCCCCCACCCTCAAGGTGAACAGCAAGGATAAAACCAGTGGTTCACTGCAGGCAAATGACAGGGAACAGATGTCTTCCTCCCTGGGAAGAAGGTGGGAGTGGCAGAAAGTGGAGAGTGGTTTCTCTTCAGTGAGTTTAGCTAGCAGAGCCCAGTTTAAATCTCAGCTCTAGCCAGAAAAGAATCACGAGCAAATGGAGGCTGAAAGAGACACCTGTGTGGTATGATTTGCTGAAGAGCACCATCTGCTGGCAGGTCAGGAAACTGCAAGAAGAAAAATGTTTTTTGGAGTCCCTCATGCCAGAACACTTCGATCTGATCTGTGTCACATTATGGGTACCTGGCCGTATTTTGATAACTTAAGTTGGGCAATTTTAAAGACTTAAAATAAGTTGAACGAAAAATCAAAGAAGAGCAAGAGAGAGAAATTGAACATCAGGGTAAATTCACCAAAATAATAAGATGCCTACACATCAGCAAAAAAATACAAGCCATAAAAAGAAACAGAAGAGATGTCCCAACCAAAGGAACAAATCCAAAATCCTGATAAGACAAAGGATTTAAGACAATGAATCAATGACAATAACACCAATCTCTAAATCAATTCAAGTAGTTGAAGAAAAATATAGCTTAAGAGATACAGAATATTAAGAAGACACTGGGTGAGCATAAGGAATGGTTTAAAACCCTGCAAAGAAAAGTAACAGTGCTTATAAGAATGAAAGAGACAATGAATGAGATTAAAAATACATTAGAGGCATATAACAGGGGATCTGAATTGGCAGAACAATAAGTGAAATTGAGGACAGAACATCTGAACTTAGAAAGGAGAGCAGACAAAATAACAAAAGGAAAAAAAAATAAAACAGTCTCAGAAAATTGAATGACAACAAGGAAGGCACAGACATGAACATTATAGGTGTCCCAGAAGAAGAAGAGAACAGAAAGGGGGCAGAAACAATATTTGAAGAAATAATGACCAAAAACTTCCCAACCATTATTAAAGACATAAATATCAATAGCCAAGAAGGACAATACAACCCAAACAGAAAAATCCAAATAGACCTAGTCTGAGACACCTCCTATTCAGAATGACAAATACCAGAGATAGAAGATTCTGAAAGCAACAAGAGAAAAACAGTGCATCACATACAAGGGAACATCAATAAGACTAAGGGCCAATCTCTCATTAGAAACCATGCAGGTAAGAAGGCAGTGGATGATGAGTTTAAGGTACTGAAAGAGAAAAATTGCCAGCCAAGAATTGTTTATGCAGCAAAACTGACCTTTAAAAATGAGGGTGAGTTTACAGACTTCACAGACAAAAACAGAGAGTATGTTACCAAAAGATCAGATTTACAAGAGGTACTAAAAGGAGTGCTGCAGCCTGAAAGAAAAAACCAAGAGAAAGAGACTTGGAGAAGAGTATAAAAAATGAAGATTATTAGGAGGGGTAAATTAAAGGGTAAAAAGACAGACAACAGAAAGCCAAAGGGCAAAATGGATGAAGTAAGTAATGCCTTTACAGTAATAACATTGACTGTTAATGGCTTGAACTCTTCAATCAAAAGACATAGACTGATAGAATGGATAAAAAATATGAACCATCTATATGCTGACTTCAAGAGACTCACATCAGAATTAAGGACACAACCAGGTGAAAAGTGAATGGTTGGAAAAAGATATTCCATGCAAAAAGTAAAAAAAAAAAAAAAAAAATCTGGTGTAGTGATACTAATATTGGACAAAATAGATTTTAAATACAAAAGTGTTATAAGAGGGAAAAAAGGTCATTATATATTAATAAAAGGGGCTATCACCAAAAAAACATATATATAATAAATATTTATGCATCTAACCTGGTGCCCCAAGATACATGAGGCAAAACTGAAGGGAGAACAAGAAGTCTGTACAATAATAGGAGGAGACTTCAGTAAACCATCTAAGCATTGGATAGAACATCTGGACAGAGAATAAATAAGGAAACAGAGAGTTTGAATAATGTGATAAATGAACTAGACCTAACAGACATTTATAGAACACTACACCACAAAACAGAAAGATATACATTTTTTAAAAGTGATTCTTTGGGAAAGACCATATGTTGGGTAACAAGAAAGGTCTCAATAAATGTAAAAAGATTGAAACTCTACAAAGCTTTTTTTCTTATCATAATGGAATTAAGGTGGAAATCAATAATGGATGGAAAAAGGGAAAATTCACTAATGTATGGAGATTGAAGAACACAATCTTAAATAATCAGTGAATCAAAGAAGAAATTGCAAGAAGAAACAGTAAATATCTTGAGACTAATGAAAACAAGAGCAAAACAAATCAAAAGCTATGGGGTACAGCAAAAGCAGTGCTGAGGAAATTTATAGCCCCCAGTGTTTACATTAAGAAAGAAGAAAGAGCTAAAATCAGAGACCAAATTGCATACCTGGAGGACCTAGAAAAAAGAACAGCAAACCAATCCCAAACCAAGCTGTAGGAAAGAAATAATAAATATTAGAGCAGAAATAAAAGAAATTGAGAACAAAGCCAATAGAACAACAAAACAAAAAGTTGGTTCCTTGAGAAGATCAGCAAAATTGACAAACTCTAGGTAGACTATCAAAGAAAAAATTAGAAAAGATGCAAATAAATAAAATCAGAAATGAGAGGGGAGACAGACCTCACAGAAATAAGAGAGATAAGAGGACACTATGTATGTCAACAAACTAGACAACATAGATGAAATTGACAAATCCCAAGAAATACATTAACATCCTACACTTACCCTAAAAGAAACAGAAGCCCTAAACAAACCAATCACAAGTAAAGAGATTGAAACAGTCATCAAAAACTTCCAAAAAGGGGAGCAGATGTAGCTTAGTGGTTGAACACCTGCTTCCCAAGTACAAGGTCCTGGGTTCAATCCCTGGTACCTCCTAAAAAAAAAAAAAAAAAAAAAAGGAAACTCCCCAAAATGAAAAACCCAAGACCAGAACCAGGGGCATCACAGGTGAATTCTACAAATCATTCAAAGATGATCTAATACCAATCTTGGTCAAGGTCTTCCAAAATTTGAGGAAGAAGGAACACTACCAAACTCATTCTCTGAAACAATCTTGGGAGGAGGTCAGCAAAAAATTCCATTTACAAAAACAAGGAAAAGGATCAAATATTTAGGAATAAAATTAACCAAGGACATAAAGGATCTTTATTCAGAAAACTACAAAACATTGCTAAAAGAAACAAAAGAAGGTCTAAATAAATGGCAGGACCTTCTGTGTTCATGGATTGGAAGACTAAATAACATTAAAATGCTGTCTCTACCTAAACTGATTTAGAGATTCAGTGCAATCTCAATAAAACCCCAGCAGTCTTTTTTGAAGAAATGGAAAAGCCAATTATCAAATTTATTTGGAAGGTAAGGGGCCCCAAATTACCAAAAATATCTTTAAAAAAACAACAAATTTGTAGGACTCTCACTGGTTTTTTATTCTTTTTTTAATTTTTTTTTTAATTTTTAAAGAAGCTTTAGATTACATAAATGTTATATCAAAAATATAGGGGATTCCCATATACAACACCCCTTTTCCCTCCCCCAATTTCCCCCATTAACAACATCTTTCATTAGTTTGGTACATTTGTTACAATTAATGAACACATGTTGAATCATTGCTACTAACCATGGCCTATAGTTTACATTATAGTTTACACTTTGCACTACACAATTTTATAGGCTTTGACAAAATGTATAATGGCCTGTATCCATCATTGCAATGTCATGCAGGACAATTCCAATGTCCCAAAAATGTCCCATGTTACACCTATTCTTCCCTCTACCTTTCCCTCAGAGCCTTCAGTGGCCACTGACTTTACAGCAATGATGCAAGTTCTTCCATTGCAGGATAATAATGTTCACTTTAGTCCCTGGTTTCACACCCCCCTTATGTTTGTTCATTCATCAATATTGAGGGTTTGGGGGTGGTGATGCCCATTCTGTTTCTGATTGAGAGGGAGCATAGGTGCCATGGGACAGATGTATGGAACTGTCTTGCTTGCAGTTGTGGATATTCTTTGTTTTTTGGGATGGACATTGTCCATCATAATTCTTTTGTTAGTTGTCCTAGGTGACTCCAATGAACTGGAGAGTAGATGTTGCAACTCTGCTGAGATTGAGGGCTCAACTGTCATATGAGCAGACCAAAGATTTAAGTCTCTGGGACAAGTATTTAATGAGTAGAATGCTAATTATAGGTTCAAATAAAAAGGGCAGAAGAAACCATGTATAGGGAAATTATAAATGAGTCTAACTCTGTTACATTGGGGAGCATATATTCCAAAGTAAGGTCCACTCATAAGATGCCAAGTTCCTGTGATTTTCTGCCCCACCTACAGTGTCTAGACATCTTTAGAGTATACAGGAGCCCCGCTGTTTGAGGCACTGTTTACTGTGGCAGTCAACGAGATCCTGCTGAGATGTGCATACTCATAACCTCTGGAATGACTTCTCAAATCCTTCTGAAACCTCTTAGCCAAAAAAAAAAAAGTCTGTTGCATTTAATATTTCCCCCTTTTGGTCAAGGTCTTTTTCCAAATGCATCACTAGTTAGTGCTTGGTAATAATCCCTGGATGCCAGGGAGGCTTATCCCCAGGAGTCATGTCCCACATCAGGAGGAAGGTACACTTCCTGACTTTAAAGCATATTACTTAACTACAATGGTAAAAACAGCATGGTACTGGCATAAAGATAGAAATATTGACCAATGGAACCCAATTGAGAATTCAGAAATAAACCCTCACGTCTATGGTCAAGTGATTTTTCACAAGACTGTCAAGCCCACCCAACTGGGCCAGAACAGTCTATTCAACAAGTGGTTCTGGAAGAACTAGATATCCATATCCAAAGAAAGAAAAAGGACCCCTATCTCTACCTTATACAGAAATAAACTCAAAATGGATCAAGAACCTAATTGTAAAAAGGCACAACCATAAAACTCCTAGAAGAAAATGTAGGGAAATATCTTAAAGATCTTGTGACAGGCAGTAATTTCTTAAACCTTACACCCAAAGTACAAGCAATGAATTTTTTTAAAAAAAAGTTAAATCAGACCTCCCTAAAATTAAACACTTTTGGTCTTCAAAAGACTTTGTCAAGAAAGTAAAAAGGCAGTCTACTCAATGAGAGAAAATATTTGGAAATCACATATCTGATAAAGATTTGATACCTATGTTTTATAAAGGATCAAACAATGATAAAAAGACAAACAGCACAATTAAAAACCAGGCAAAAAACTTGAATAGATATTTTTCCAAAGAGAAAATACAAATGGCCAAAAATGACATGAAAAAATATTCAGCATCACTAGCTATTAGGGAAATGCATATTAAAATACAATAAGATATCATTTCACACCTAGAATGGCCACTATTAAAACTGAAAACTACAAGTGCTAAAGAGGATGTGTATACAAGACAATAGTTCTTGCAGTGATGAAAGATACAATATCTACAATTTTTTTATTATTTCAAATTTTTAAAAACTTTTTTGTATTTTATTTGTTATTTTAAAACTATTATTATTTCATTTTCTTATTAATTTTATTTGGTTATTTTGTTGGCTTCATTTTTGGAGAGGTTTTAGATCACAGAAGCTCACAACTGTGACAGGAGGATCACTGGTGTGGGGTGTCAGTGATGGGGGTATGTATGGAAGGGCATGACTCTAAGGCATATGAATATGTTCAAGTGTTCATGGGGCATTGTCTCAGTTGGTGGAGAGTAACACAATAACCAGAGAATATTGAATTCCCATCCTGGAGAGTTCAGCTACATTCTCTAATACAACAGCAAGAATCCCCTGAGTACAATAGCAGTGCCTAGTGAAGAAAGACAGACCATTATGCCAAGCCCTTGATATTGATGACTGTACTTATGAACCTTTACTTCTGAAATTGAAACTTGGTCTAGTATGATGTATTGCCTAAGAGTTACCTCTGGAAAGCCTCCTTGTTGCTCAAATGTGGCCTCTCTCTAAGCCAAACTCAGCACATAAATACACTACCTTTCCCCTGGCATGGGACATGACTCCTGGGGATGAGCCTCCCTAGCACCAAGTGCCAAGTAGCAATGCATCCAGAAAAAGACCTTGACCTAAAAGGTGAAATGGTAAAGACAAATGAGTTTTCATGGCTAAGAAATTTCAAAGTGAGTTGGAAGGTCATTCCAGAGGTTACGTTTATGCACATCTCAGCAGGCTCTCATTGACTGCCACAATAAACAGTGTCTCAAATAGTGGAGCTTCTGAGGGCTCTAGAGACATCCAGACACTATAAACAGGGCAGACAGCTCAGGAATTTGGCACCCTGTCAGTGGGCCTTACTTTAGAATTTATGCTCCTCAATGTAACAGAATTAGATGCATTTATAGTTTCCCTACACAAGGCTCTTCTGTTCCTTTTGTATGAACCTATAATTAGCGCTATGCTTGATAAAAACATCCCAGAGACTTAAATCTTTGCTTCATCCATGTGCCAGTTGAGCCATGAATCTCAGCAGAGTTGCAACACCTACTCTCCAATTCACTGTACTCACCCAGGACAACTAAGAAGGAGATAATGATGGACAATGCCCATTCCAAGGAACAAAGAGTGTCTGTAACTGCAAGCAAAGTAGTTCCATCTATTTGCCCCATGAGATCTAAACTCCCTCTCAGTTAGGAAGAGTGGGCATCATCATCCCCAAATCCTCAAGATTGGGGAATGAAAAATGGACTAAAGTAGACTTATTATTAATCTGCTATAGATTAATTATTATTCTAGCAATGGAAGAAGTTTTATCATTGATACAAAGGCAGTGGCAACTAGAGGTTCTGAGGGGAGGGAGAGGGAAGAATAAATGTAATATGGGTGCGTTTTCAGGACATTGGAATTGCCCTCCATGACTCTGTAATCATGGATACAGGCCATTATATATTTTGTCATAACCTACAAAATTGTGTGGGACAGAGTTTAAACTATAATGTAAAGTATTGACCATGGTTAGTAGCAATGCTTCAATATGTGTTCATCAACTGTAACAAATGTACCACACTAATGAAGGATGTTGTTAATGTAGGAGTGTGTGAGGGGGAGGAAGTGGGGCAAATAAGAATCCCTTATATTTTTTATGTAACTTTTATGTAATCTAAAGCTTATTTAAAATTTTAAAAATTAATTAAAAAATAAATAAAGAGGATGTGCAAAAATAGGAACACTCTTTCACTGTTTATGAGAATGTAGAATGGTGAAGCCTTTGTGGAAGAAAGTTTGATGGTACCTCAAAAACTGAATATGGAATGCCATATGATTCAGCAATCCCATTCCTAGAAATATATTCAGAAAAATTGAAAGCAAGGATACAAACCGACATTTGCACACCGGTGTTCATAGTATCATTATTCACAGTTGCTAAAATATGGAAACAACCCAAGTGTCTATCAACTGATGACTGAATAAATAAAATATGGTATATACATACATGGAATCCTTTTCAGCATTAAGAAGAAATGAAATTAGGATGCATATGACAACATTGATGAAGCTTGAGGACATTATTTTGAGTAAAATAAGCCAGTCACAAAAGGACAAATATTGTATGGTGTCACTAATATGAACTAAATACAATGGGTAAACTCATGGAGGTAGAACTATAGAGTATAGTTTACTAGGAGATAAAATGTGGGTTGAGACTGGGAGCTGATGCTTAATGTATGTAGAATTTTTAATACGGTTTATTGTAAAAGTGTGAAAGTGAATAGAATTTATGGTAACACATTATAGTGAGTATAACTAACACTGCTGATTTATAAATGTGATTGTGGCTGAAAGGGGTAGTCTATAGATGTAAATATCAATTGAAAGAAAGCTAGAGGATATCCCAGGAACTGTATAACATAGTGACTTTGGTGGTTGGTGAAGATTGTGGTTAATAGTATAAATATAAGTATATTCTTCTTTTAAAAAGTGTAAAGAATATGGTGATACACAGAAAAGTTACAACTAATGTCGTTTAGGGATGATGGTAACAGTAGTATTGTAATATTTTTGCAGCAATGGCAAGAAGATGTAATTTCTTGCCATTGAATTATATATATAATTATATATATGAAAATGTTCTAAAATTAACTGAGGTTATGACTGCACAACTCTGTGATGAAGAGAGCTACCGAATGTATACTTTGAATGGATTGTACAAAGCATAGGACTATATACAGGAAATCCAGTGGTGGAAGATGGACTGTGGTTAACAGAACAAATATGAGAATGTTCTCTCATGAACTATAACAAATACATAATACTAATACAAGGAGTTAATAATCAGATGGGTTGGGGGGAAATAACCAAATTTTAGATATGGGCTATAGTTAGTGGTAATATTTTGAAGATGCTCTTTCATAGTATCTAAGAAATGTTTCACACAACTGCAAGATGTTGGTGATGGAGTGATGTATGGGAGCCCTGTATGATGATATACATGTTCTGCTTTGTAAGTTCACAACTTTTACTATACACTTATTGTTTATATATGTGCACATATGAATGATATACTTCAATAAAATTTGTGAAAAAGTTAAAAGGAAAGGGAAGAGTTTCCAGAGGAAACTGGGGGCAGGGGATTAATCCCCTGGAATTTTGCTGGACATTTACCAGCTGAGTCACAGGCAGAGGAGGCAAACAGCTACCAGAAACAAAAATCTGACCATGTCAGTCCCTTACTTAAAAGCTTTTCGATGCCCTTGCATTGCACACATGATATGGTCCTTACCTACCACTCTGCCTTCTCTCATACCAGCTTCCTCCTCAGCCCTTACTTTCCAGTAAAATTGGTTTCTTTTCTATTTCTCAAACAGGCCAAGCTCATTTCCACCTTGGAGATTTTGCATTGCCCTTCCTCCTGTCTGAAATGCTCTTCCCAGATCTTTGCAAAACTGATTCATTCTCATTTTTGAGGCCTCGACTCAAATGTCACCTCCTCAGCACAGCTCTATCTGACCCCTCACTCCCAGTTACCCACCATGAGGGATAGGACTTAGACTGGCTTGTTTACAGCTGTCCTGAGAATTTAGAATATTTGCTAAATGCCTGTCCAAGTACAACTTTAAATCATTTCGGGGCAACAGACACCACCAAAGGTGATAGAGGCAGAGAATTTCAAAAAATTGTTCATAAGTATGTATGGAACATCTCCTAGGGACTACCTGAAATAATTGAAAGGAAAGTCAGAAGAAACTGAGGGACTACAAAAATGCAGTAGCATTTGATTATTACTTTTAATGTGACCTCTTAAGTACCCATACACAAGGGAGGCCTAGAAAACTCAGGTTACACAATGAAATGCACAGAAATCCACTCATGGTTATACCACACTTGTCAACTTGTCAACCATCTTCATTTGTGCACTCCCTGTCCTAAAATCACATGCATATATATATATATATATATATATATATATTTCATATTTGTCAACATAGGGTAGTTTCTATTACACATTTTACTTTTTTCAGTGGCTTCATATCATATGGACTTTTATCTTGAATCATATCCTAGGTAAATTTTAAAGGGTACGGATCTCCTCCAAACCAGCCATTTGAATATTCATCTTTCAAATCCTTGTTTAAAATTGTAACCTCAATTTCTATTCAACCTCATGAAAAGCTTAGTTGCAAGAAATATAATTTATGGAGATATGCCTAAAGGACATTCAGGTCATCCTTGTATCAAGCAAACCTGTGAGGGCTGCGTACCAAGACCAAATCATTTTGGCCCTTGGTAGATTGTTTTTACTGAACTACATTTTATCTTCCTTGGAGTACATTATAAGAAACACCCCCGGAAAACTCATTAATGTGTCTACTATGTGGATGGTTTTTTGTGTGTTAAGATTTTAGGCGCCAATAAATAATATATCTCTTCAAACCCAAAGTCTGAACAATTGAGAGAGTGGCAGAGGCATCAGACTGATGGGCGTCAGTGTTTCAGCCTTAGACTGAGAGACCTGACTAGAGGAGGAGCTTGGCTCCATGGCAGAATGGGCTCCTTGAGTCTTCACCCATGATTGAGAGACATTTACCAGCTGAGTCACAGGCAGACGAGGCAAACAGCAGCCTCTCCCCAACTGCCCAGAGACCCAGCTAGACCCTGAAATGTACCCCTGGCACTGCAGAGAATTCAGACTCACAGCACGCAGATTTGTTCCAAGAAATATGAATGAGGAAGGCACTGAGCCATACATACTCCTCCCAAACTCCTTAATCAGTTCAGTTGCTCTGCCCCATGTAGAAGCATGAGAGTGGGTGAGAGAAAAACTAAGTTTAGCTGCCCTGCTTTCCCTCGTGGGGATGGGAGAGGATATTCCTTTCTCTGGTGGAAACATGAGAGAAGGGAGAAAGAGATCCCCTCCCCTAACTGTTCGCTACATTCACCCGTTGTCTTCTTTGCAAAGACTCACTAGCAAAAACATTTCCCAGTGAATGGAGAGAGTCTGCAGCTGCAGGCAGGATAATCCCATCCATCGTACCCATGGGATATAAGCCCCCTCTCACTTGGAGGTGGAGTGGATATCAGAATCCCAAATGCCTCAGGATTGGGGGAAGAGCTATGGACTAGAGTGGACACACTGGTATTCTGTTGTAGACATATTGTGATTCAAGTAATGGAAGAAATTAAAACTGTGAGGTGGAGCCAGTAGCCACTGGACATTTTTGGGGCTGGGAAGGGAAAAGCAGTTGTAATACAGGGGCTTTTTCGGGACGTGGGAAATATACTGAGTGACATTATAACGACAGATATAGGCCATTTTACATCAGCATATAACATGCAGAACTGTGTGGGAGAGAGTGTGGTCTACAATGTGAACTATGGTCCATGCTTAGTGGCAAAGCCCCAGGATGTGTGTATCCATTGCAGGTGATGTGACACACTAATGAAAGATGTTTATGTGGGAGGTTATGGGAGGTGTGGAAGGTGGGGAACATGGGAATCCTTGTAATTTTTGTATAACATTTATGTAATCTAAGCATCTTTTAAAATATATATTTTTTAAAAATGGTAAAAACAAGTCTGTGGTAAGAGAAGAAAGGTAATTGGGATCAGAAAACATGGGTTTCAAGTCCCAGTTTGCTATTATTGTCTATATAACAATGGACAAGGCAAGATTTGAGCATCATTTTCCTTGCCTGTAAAATAATAATCGGATTCCACAAAGTTGTTTGGAGGAGAAGAAATAAAATATGTTAATATATTTGTGAAATAAAAAAAAAAAAAAAAGTAAGTGTATGTTGAAATTTTACCCATTCTAGTAGCTGTGTAATTTCACTCTAGTTTTTATTTGCATTTATCTAATAACTGGAAATTCTGAGGTCCTTTTTCTGTACAGATTGGCCTTTAATATATTCTCTTTTGCAATGTCTGTACACATTTTTACCCACATTTTCATTAGGTTATTTGTCCTCTTATAATAGAGCTATAAGTGTTCTTTGTATATTCTGGATAGAAGATCTTTGTCAGATATACATATTGTGAATATTTTCCCTCAGTTTATGGCTTGTCTTTCTGTACTCTTAATGATATTTTTTGCAAAGCAGGTTTTAAAATTTCTTTGATTAAAAAAAAAAAAAACATTTCTCAAATTGTACTCTAGGAATAGCTATTTAACAGCTTTTGACAGTGTAGGTTATTTTTCAAAATAGCTGCTAGAAATGCACAGCCAAATCTGTGGCCCTCCTCAAATAAAGCGGATAGGGTGAAATATGTATGTTGAGTACTAACCATAGCCCAGGACTTTATTTTTCCTACCTTAATTTCCATTTCCCCGATACTCAAACATTTTTAAAATTGCCTTATTCTTATTGTATTGTGGTGCATATATCTTTATATGCACCTCAAATTCTTTCCTATAAAGAGTATTGTTTTTTAAATTATAGTCATAATTATCATTTTAGTGGCTACATAACACTAAGTTCCTAAACCATTTCCACATTGTTTCTCTCTTAGGCTGTTTCCAGTGTCTCACTGTTTCATATAAAACTGCAATCTTCTTTATGCAGATAGCTTTTTTGTCTTTAGCATTTTTCCCCAGGAAAAATTCCAGTGTGCAGGATAAACAGAGTCAATGGATACCAGTAATTTTCTGGCTTTTATATATTTTTCCACATTGCTATCATAAAGAGTTGTAATAAATTATTACTACCAGAAATGGATTAATGAACCAGTTTCAAAAAAACTTTTACAGCCTTGGGTATGAATGTTAATTTTTTACTAAGCTAATAAGTATAAAATGATTCTTCTTTGTTGGTTTGCTAATAAGATGGGTACCTGAATATTTTATTCTATAATTGTATTTCCAGTTATATAAAATTAATGATCACATTATTGACTTCATTATCTATTATAACCTATAAGTACTTTATCTAGCATATATATCAATTTTTCTCTTTTGTATTTGCTAAAAAGAAGTTTGTTTTTAATAAAACCTATTGATTTTTCTCTTCCTATAGTCCTTATATGTCAAAATGTATAAAGAGTTGTATAATTGGAATTTTGTCAGTTATATTTTGACTGGTTTCCGATTACATACACATATACAAGTATATGGATATTTGCATGCACACACATATACACACATATTTAACTCAATCTACCTGAAGTTTGGGTGTCTGGTGTAAGGTTTGGTGAGATTACCTTATAAACTTTTAACTAATTAAAAATATTCTATACAGCTTTTTTATTATTGTTCTTTTATTTTCCATTTTGGCTGTAGCTATTGAATGTTTACTGAAGGCATTAGGCTACCTTTCAAATATATGTGAAGCATGAAAAATGGTAAATTGGCAAAGGAAAAATGATTGAAGATGTCCACTATAACCTGTGAAAGATCAGGTGAAAATGTTTCACTGAATATTGTATTTATTTTTCTGCAGTTTAGTAGTATGTGGTATGTTTCATCAACTTCACATCTACTGATTTGAAGTAATGACAACTGGTTCTTGTGGCAGGGAGTGAGTTTTATGGATTATTTACTTAAATATGTGAATTATGTGTTGTAATGTTTAGTCCTACACTACTGGGCAGGAAAAGGAAACTTTAATCTATAGCTGCTTTGTACTTTTCTGTGTGGAACAAACCCAGATAAAGTGGTTTCAAGGACATGAAAGGCAATTTTTTAAAATCTATTTTAAGTATTGTAAGCTTCAATGGCAAAAAAAATTGTATTCTTTGATACCAAATATAGTAGAGTACATGACTTCTTCTTCTAGGAATTGTGTTGGCAGTGGAACCAAATATCATGGAATTAGGTAATTTCTTGTTCTGACTGAGGAACTGAAAAGGAACAAGGGAAGAAGTGACATCCAGTGTAAGCTTAGGGATGTCCTGAAAGACGTTTTTAAGAAAACTAGTTGAATAATCACCACAATTAATTAACCCACAGATTCGGTGCATTTTATGGGCACACAGTGAGAGAATACTTTTCCTTGTGACTTGTGAGCAGTTTTTATTTGATGGCTGGGCTTTTTATAAACAATTTTGAATAATAATTTGTTATTAGGAGTAGTTAATGTGGCCGTGCTGCCAGGCCACACACACTTGCTCAAGATTAATAATGTGTTTTGCTAGATGATCCAAGAAATATTGACTTCATCTATTTTATACTTGCATTTCTATAGAAAGTCAGAATCTATTGATGAGTTGGTAAATTTTTATGCCTGTTTGAAGGTCTTTATTAATAGAAAGTATCACTGGTGTGCTGAATCCTAGCATTCCCTGAGGATTCACAATATGATTAAGGCAGTAGCACAGTACCAAAGAAAGAGTGTGATGAGTTAAGCTTTAAAGGACATTATAGCTCTAAGTTTCTACTCTATAACACTTCAATATGTACAACTGATTCATTATGATGAAGGTTACTTACTGAATCTGGGACATATAACTATAATCAATAGCCATATCAGTAGTTTTATATTATTTGATCTCACAGAATTACACCCTTCTCTCACTCATGTTGGAGTATCACAAGGTACTCCAAATTCAATCTATTATAAAACATTTATTAAGTACCTAAACTATACCTAAAACTAGCATCAAAGAGTTTGAGTAGCCTGAAGAAGTTTAGTATCACTCCTGTTTTCCCCCTCCATTACAATTGTCATTCACCTACAATATGTAGTAGAAGAAAGAGGAAGAAAAGATAATATTCACATTTGAGATAACCTAATCTAAAACAAATGCAGATATTTGGAAATATTAATTGGGTCTTAAATTGAATAGCACTTCATTTAAAATAAATGAAACTTAAGGGGACTTTTTCTTAACACCATACTAATGTTTACAGTGAAAATGAGATTTCCAAGTTGACTAAACATGTCTAGGAGAACATATACTTGGAGTTTACTTATTTTTTTCCAATTTTTGTTCAGCCCTGTTTATTACCATAGCTTCCTATCATGGAAAAGTGAAACAAAACTACACAGAAGCATGTGACTCACTAGTGTGACTAACTAGAGAGTTTCAACTATTCTGAACTTTTTATTCTTATCCAAAGCAAATAGTTGAGAGTTATTAATATCAGCCTACACTAGCCAAACACTTCAACTTTCCATTTGTAACAGAATAATTTTACTTCAGAGACATGAAAAGTATTTTAGGAACCTATATATATATTATATACTATAGAAGCACAAGAGAATATTCAACATTTATAGATTGAGACACATTAACTACCAATTATTTCACAATATTTTGTAGGCACTCAAGCCTACAGAATACTGCATCTACAAATGTCTTTCAAATATTTAGGTCAAACAACCACTATCGGTTAAGTCAATTTGGTGTGGTTCTTTTTTAAAAGTTCAATTATTGATATTACAAAATATCTTATCAGTTTAGCCAGAGTGATGGGGCAGGATAAATAACATACTAACCCCAGGAATTTTAGTACATCAAAACAAGCCTCCAGCCCCAAGCATGGGTGCGCCATCAGGCCCCACCAAGCCATGCAGCAAGATGATGACGTAACAGGAGAGTGACACAGGGAGAGCCAAGATGAGATACACTGAAAAACCAGGAACTAAGGTGGCACAGTAGGCAGTAGGATGCCTCTCTCCTACATCGGAGGTTCTGAGGATCAAATCCCAGTGAAGACAGGAGGAGAAGGATGAGAAGAGAGGGCAGGAAACAGACACACAGAATTGCTCAGCGAAAGGACACAAAACCAGCAAAAATGGAGGGGGGCGGTAAAAATGGATAAAAGTAAATAAATTAATTAATTAAATTTAAAAAAAAAATACACTCCTCCGAGAGTCTTCTTTGCATGAAGAACCCCTAAATCAATTGAGTGAAATGGTGAAAATCAACTTGGTCCTAGAAGTTAGGCCCCTGGTAAATCATGACTAACATTCTCATACAAATGTCTTTGTCTCTGTTGAGGAAGAATGCAATGGGATGCTGAGTACACTATAGCTGGCAGGAAATATCCTCAGAGTAGGAGAAGAATCAATACGGGGCCAAAGATTTGGGGATCAACTAATATGTTTCATGCTTTATCCTATGATTCTATCTAGCTATGGTTCTATCCTGGTTATGGTGTTTCAAGAGAGTAGGCTATAAGAACTAAAAGTAAAAATGTCAATTTTCTAGTTGAGGATACTGAATAAAGACTTCTACTCATAAACATCGTTTTAGGTAAGAGTAGATTGCTGATTCAAAGAGACCCAATAACAATTCAGTGACTCTAAGAGTATAGATATGTATTTCCCTTTCATTTAACAGTCCAAGGTGAGCATCTTAGACTGGGCAGCTATATTCTATGAGATAATTCAGGGGCCTGGGGTCCTTCTATCTTGTTTCTCTGATATTCCCTAGGGCAGTTGTTTCCAAAGTGTGCCCCATAGACCCTTGGGGATCAGGAGATTTTATCAGGGGAGTTGTGAGGTCAAAATTATTCTCATAATAATATGAAGACATTCTTTGCCTTTCACCCAGTGTTAACATTAGCTCTGATGGTGCAATAAAAGCAGTGGCAACAAACTGCCCTAGAAGTCATTGTATTCTTCATCACCATAAGTACACAGTTTTGTGTTTTTTAAAGCCACCTTGACTTAAGAATGTCCTTGTTGAAGCAGTACATATTATTAGTTTTTACTAACTCTTGATCATTGAGTCAGGAAATGGGTGACACAAAAGTACACTAAAGTACTTCTGCTGCATACTGAAGTATGATGGCTGTCTCATGAAAAAGCAGTCTGTGACTATTTGAGTTGCAAGATGAACTACCTATCTTTTTCCTTTTTCATGAAACAACATTTTAACTGAAAGAATAATTGATAGACAAGCAATGGGTATTCATACTTGCATATTTGTCAAAGTTTTCTTGAAAATAAGCAAAGTGAGTCTTATCTTAAGGAAAACAAACCGACAGCATTTGTTGCTAATAATAAAATTCAAGCTTTCAAGAAAAAACTAGAATATTGGAAAACTTGTACCTACCACTGTGATCTTGACAGCTTCCTAATACTTAAAGACTTTTCTGATGAGATCTGTGGTGATGTTAAGGAATTTGGTAAAGAATGTTTTTATATTGTATAATGAAATGTGCCAACATTTGGAAGATCTAACTCAATAAACCAGTATTTTCTAAACGATTAGTGCATGATGTGACAAAATCCATTTTTAACATCATAGAGGAAAGATCCATTCAAAGTGCAAGATAAGCTAATGGATTTTAATATAATAAAGTGAAAAGTTTATTAACATGGTTTCTAATCCCACAAGTCAATTAACTTAATAAAATACCACTTGCACCACTTGACAATTACTGGTGGAATATTAAAAGTAGAAGATACACAATTATCTGAAAAGTCTATAAAATACTCCTCTATTTTTCATCTCCATATCTGTATGAGTCTGTATTTTCTTCCTATACTTAAACAAAACAGGCTTTCTAACAGATAGGAGTTAGAAAAAGACATGAGAATGTAAATGCCTTCTTAATAGACATTTAAAAGATTTACAAAAATAATTCCATGCTTCTTAATATTTCTCGTTTTGGAGAATGCTTCTACTTTCATTAGAATTTACATTTTATACTTGTAATAGGTTATTTTTTTAATGTAAATACATTTTTAAATTTCTCAGTTTTAATTTCAAATGTTGTAAAAATCAATAGATATAACCTATCAAAAATATTTTGGGCATGCTCTCATCTGCATAGCTGAAGCTGGTTCCATGTTTCCGCTGATGAGAAGCAGAAAGGGCAGGTTGAAGGTCAATAAGAAGAACATGAACTTCCCACAAGTCATAGATTAAGGAGAAGGACACCCAAGGGCTTTGGGATTCCAACAACACTCCTAGGTGGTGAGGAAGTCATTGCCATGGTTTCTTATGGCTTATAGTATCCTCCGAGGCTGAGGTGAGAAAGAGAATCAGTTCTTTATGTGTGTAGATCACGATATGCTTTTCTAAAGAGATTATTTCACTTGATCATCACAATGACCTAGTGAAATAGAAATATGTTTGAAAGCACTTGGAACTACCTAGCCTGCAAGACCCAAACACTCATGCATAGACAATATATGGCTCTTTCTACATAACCATGTGAGGAAGTAAATAAATGCTTCTTAGACTAATAAGCCAGGGTTTTATTTTGCAATAAGCAGTAGAGCCAAAGTCAATTGAATAAGAAAAATATATTTTATCATATGAAAACAGACTATGTTGTCCTTAGAAAAAAAATAATACATACTTGGTGATATATTTGCCCTTGTTAATTCATAAAAATATTTGACACATTCATCATCAATGGGGGGACTGGATTGGAATGAGAAACCCTCAGCTGTCATCTCACACAGGACTGCCCATCCTATTCTACCTCTCTGGAGTTTGCAGAGTGTGAACAGAGAAAGCAACCCTGAGTTCCAGTCACAGTCAGGGGCACAAGATTAAAGGATACTAAAGATCTTGGATAGAATCTCTTTTACATATGGAGCACCTTAGAGTTCCTCAAAAGAGGAATACTATTCTGTGGCTCTTAAAGACACATTACAGGAGGAGAATACACAATATTTAAGAAAGAGAGGTTGATATAGAGGCAATATCAGTTCTGGACACTTTCCTAACAAAGGCATGAAAAGAAGCAGGAAACTAAGACCCAAAATGAGAAGAAAAATCAACCAACTGAAACTGACCCAGAAATAATACAGATGGTAGAACTAGCAGAACAGGACATAAGAACAGTTATTATAACTCTACGGGGATTAACAGTAACTCCACTGGATAAAAGTAACAATCGATTAGACATTTGGATAGTTTCTAGAAATAGAAACTATCCAAAATGAAATGAAGAGATAATTTTTTTTTTAAAGAGTATCACTGTAATATGGGACAACTTTAAGTGACCTAAGAAGCTGTGGTAGTTTGCAGCTTTTATGGACCCCAGAAAAATAATGTTCTTAGGGCTAATCCATTCCTGTGGGTATGAAACTATTATAGGTGGGACATTTTGATTAGGTTGCTTCAGATGGGGCATGGCCTAGTGTGGTCTTAATCCTTTAACTGGATTCTTTATAAGTAGGATGAATTCAGAGAAAGTGACAGAGAAAAAGCTACAGGAGCTGAGAGAAAGTCCAGGATCACAAGCAACCAGTCTTTAGGGAGAAAGCATCAGTTGATGATGCCTTGATTTGGACATTTTCATGGCCTCAAAACTTTAAGCTTTCAAGCAAATAAATCCCATTGTAAAAGCCAGCCCATTTCTTGTCTATTGCATTTGGCAGCCTAACAGACTAAAACAGATACCATGTGCACTTGGAGTCTCTGGGGGATCAGAGAGAGTGGGAGACTGAAAAAATATTTGAAGAAAAAACAACCAAAAATGTTCTAAATTTGATAAAAACTACAGACCCAAGAATCTTAGTGAGTCCCAAACATAGGAAAATAAAGCATATCACTTAGAACACACTAAGGCACATCATAAACAAATGGCTCAAAAGTAGTGACAAAAAGTAAAATCATAAAAGCAGCCAGTATTTTAAATATAAGATGTTGCCTCACCATTTTCTCACTTGCATTATTCCCCACAAGAAATCTGTTGTAATCCTTATTTTCATTCATTTGTATGTAATGAATTTTTCTCCTTCTAACTGTAGACACACATTACAAGAAATGTAATTCTTCACACGGAAAGAAAATAACACCAGGTGAAAATACAAATCTACACAATGGAATGAGTAACATTGAAAATGGTAACTACATGGATAAATATATGATATTTTCTTATTATTTAAATCTTTTAAAAAGATAATTGACTATTTGAACAAAAGTATAAATAAAATATATAAGAAAAAATAACATAAAGGCCACTGTGGGGTGGTGGAGAAAGTGTACTATATTAATATTCTTTTATTACAAGTCAGTGGTTGACAAACTTTTTCTGTAAAGGGCCAGATAATAAATATCTTACTCTTTATGGACTATACAGTCTCTATTACAACTACTCACATCTGCTGTTACTGAGTGAATGCAGCCATAGATAAAAATAAAATTAACATGGCTGTGTTTCAATAAAGCTTTATTTACAAAAACAGGTGTTAGCACAGATTTAGCCTGTGGGTCATAATTTAATGGCCCCTGCTAAAGGTTGATTGTAACAAGTTAAGGATATATGCCATAAATGCTAAATCTACCACTGAAATAACAAAACAAAGAGTTATAACTAATGAAACAAACAAAAAATGGTAATATGGAATCATTTTAAAAAATCAATTAGCTCTGCATAAGGATTAATAAAAGGAAAAGTTACAAATAAAAGATAAATGTCAAAAACACATAGATGGGTCGGATGTGGCTCAACTGGTTGGGCGTCCGTCTCCCATATGGAGGTACCCGGGTTCGATCCCCGGGACCTCCCGGTAAAAAAAAAAAAAAACACATAGATGATGATAGACTTAAACCTAGCCATATTAACATTAATGTATATGTTCCAAACAACCCAATTAAAAGGAAGATATTATCAAATTGAATGAAAAATCAAGAACCAACTATATGCTGCTTACAAAAATTCCCTTTAAATATAATGACTCAAGCAGGTTAAAAGCAAAAGGATGAAAAAAGATATACCATGCAAATACTAGTAGAAAAAAATAACTGGAGTATCTATAGGAATAGCAGAAAAGATTTCAAGGCAAAGAATATTATCAGGAATAAAGAGGGTCATTTCATAAGGATACCAAGAGTCAATTCATCAAAAGAACATAAAAATTAAAAGATATAATGCACTTCTAAATAGAGCCATAAAACAAGTCACAGTGAATTTAAAAGGACTCAAGTTATAAAAAGTATGTTCTATGACCACAATGGATTTATGGTAGAAATCAGTAACAGAAATATCTGGAAAATCCCCATCACCTGGAAATTTAATAACAAACTTCTAAATAATGAATGGATTAAAGAAGAAATCAAAGTGGATATTAAAAAGTATTTTGAACCAAATGAAAATAAAAACACACCATATCAAAATTTGTGGAATGATACTAAAACAATATTTAGAAGGAAATTTATAGCACTACATGCCTACATAAATTAGAAAAGAAAAAAGGGTCTCAAGAAAATGAAATTAGCTTCCACCTTAAGAAAACAGAAAAAGAATAGCAGAATTAAACCATAAGTAAGCAGAAAAATTAAATAAAACTCAGAGCCAAAATAAATGAAATAAAACACCAAAACTTAGAGAAAATCAATAAAACAAAAGCTGGTTCTTTGAGATCATTAAAATTTTTGTAACTCTAGTGGATTGATCAGGAAAAAAGAGAGAAGTCACAAATTACAAATATCAGAAATGAGATAAGTGGCATCATTACAGGTACTGCAGACATTAAAAGGACAATAAAGGAATATTATGAACAAATTAATGCCAATAAATGCAACAACTTAGATGAAAAACACAAATACCATGAAAAACAAAACTAACAAAACTCACTTAAGAAGAAATAGATAACCTGGACAGCCCTATAGTTATTAAAGAAATGGAATTTTTCATTTAAAAACTTTCTCACAAAGAAAATTCCAGGCCTACATGTCTTCACTAGTAAATTCTATCAAACATTTAATGGAGAAATAATGTCAATTATATACAAACTCTGAAAATTGTAGAGGAGATAATACCCTCTAACTCATTTTAGGAAACTAGCATTACCCTGATACCAAAATCAGAAAAAATGTAACAAGGAAAGAAAATTGCCGACCAATATACCTCATTAACATAGATACAAAAATACTATAACATTTTAGCAAATCTCATCCAACAATATATTAAAGAATACTTCCTAACCACATAGGATTTGTGCTAGGAATGCAAGATTGATTTATTATTCCAAAATCAAAAATGTTATTTGCCATATTAAGAAATTATAATGCAAATATTCTCGCTCTCCTGATTTTGTGATAATCAGGGTAGGCTAAATATTTGCTATATTAGAAACCATGCATGGGTCCCCAGACCTAGTTTTTCTCCCTAGGTCTGGTTTTTGGAATGCTGGTGATAAACTAAGCCTGATTTATTATATGACCATCCTGTATGGGAAAAGACTGTAACTTTGGGTATCTTTGGTCAACCTTAAGAGATATAGCAGGAGGACGGATGTGGCTTGGGTGATTGTGCGTCCATCATATGGAGGGATCTGGGTTCTAACTCTGGTACCTCCTGGTAAAAATTTTAAAAAAGAAAAATATAGAAGGCACGTGGGCCACCAGGCCCCGTGTGCGGGTGCACTGCCAGGCCCTGCGAACCATGCAGCAAGATGATGACATAACAGGAGAGTAACACAAGGGAGAGCCAAGACCAGACACACTGAAAAACCAGGAACTAAGGTGACACAAGCAGTACGATGCATCTCTCCCACATGGGAGGTTCCGAGAATCGAATTCCAGTGAAGACAGGAGGAGAAGGATAAGAAGTGAGGGCAGGAAATGGACAGAGTTGCCCAGCGAATGGACACAGAAACAGCAAAAATGGGGGGGGGGGTTAAAAACAGATAAAAGTAAATAAATAAATCCTTAAAAAAAATGTATAGAGGAGGAAGACATGGACTATAATTGGTAGTAATACTTTGTTGATGCTTTTTCATGATTTGTTAAGAAATGTTTCACAACAATGCAGGGCGTTTGTGGGGAGGTGATGTGTGGGAGCCCTGTATGATGTTATGCATGTTTGTTTTTTAAGTTCATGATGTTTACTGAACACTTATAGTTTATGTATGTTCATGTATGAATGATATACTTCAATAGTTTTTTAAAAAGCAAAAAAAAAAAAAAAAGAAGAAATTATACAGCAAAACTTGTGCTCATATCAATAGATGAACAACAAGCTCTGATAAAAATTCAACATTGGGGAGTAGATGTCACTCAAAAGGTTGAGCACCTGCTTCCCATGTACAAGGCCCCGGGTTCAATCCCTAGTACAATCCCTCCTACAAACAAACAAATGAACAAACAAATGGACACTTGCAGGGCAGGGAGAGGGAAAAGCAGTTGTATGTAATACAGGTGCTTTTTCAGGACTTCAGAATTATCCTAAGTGACATTACAAAGATAGATATAGGCCATTTTACATCAGCATATAACATGCAGAACTGTGTGGGAGAGAGTGTGGTCTACAATGTGAACTATGGTCCATGCTTAGTGGTAAAGCCCCAGGATGTGTATATCCATTGCAGGTGATGTGACACACTAATGAAAGATGTTTATGTGGGAGGTTATGGGAGGTGTGGAAGGTGGGGAACATGGGAATCCCTGTAATTTTTGTGTAACATTTATGTAACCTAAGCATCTTTTAAAATATTAAAAAAAAAAAAAAAATCCAACTCTCATCGTGGAATGGATGTAGCTCAGTGGTTAAGTACCTGCTTTCCATGTATGAGGTCCTGGGTTTGCACCCCAGTACCTCCAAAAAAAAAAAAAAAACGAAAACCCAACTCTGGGGAGCTGGTATAGCTCAGTGATTGAGCGCCAGCTTCCCACATATGAGGTACCAGGTTCAACCCTGGCCCCAGCACCTAAAAAAAAAAAAAAAAAAAATCAACATCATTCATACCAAAAACATTCAAAAAAACTAAGAATAGAAAGGAACTTTCTGATAAAGAAAAGCTATGGAAAACTTACAACTAACATTATACTTAATGGTAAAAGACCAAATGTTTTTTCGCTAATATCAGCAAAAAGGCAAATAGGTCTGCTCTCACCAATTCTATCAACATTGTAATAGAGATTTTGGCCATTTCAAAAAGAAAAAAAAGTAAATAAAAGTCATTCACATTAGAAAAGGAAAAGTAAAACTAATAATAATTCACAGAAAATCCAATAGATTCTAGAAAAAACTGCTAAAACTAATAAGTGAATTTAGTAAGATTGCAAGATACAGTTCAATATACAAAATTCAGTTGTATTTATATAAACTAACAGTAATATTGGAAATTAAAAATTTTAAATACCATTTATAATAGCAAGAAAAATATGAAATACTTAGGAATAACTTAGGAATTTATTTAACATAAGATGTGCACAATCTGTACACTAAAACTACAAAACCTTGCTGAGAGAATTAAAGAAAGCTTGAATGAATATACCTTGAGAGATATAACTGGTTCGCTGGTCAGAATACTCAGTAGTATTAAAATGTCAATTCTCCCCAAATTAATCTATAGATTCTATGCAATCCTTATCAAAATCCAAGCATATTTTTTAACACAACTGACAAACATTTTATATTTTATATGGAAATTCAAGTGACCTAGAATAGTCAAAAACAATTTTGAGAATGAAAAATGAAGTTGGAGGGCTAACAACTACCTGATTCCAAGACTTATGAAACCATAGTAAGCAAGTGAATTTGGTGTTGGATTTAAGAGAGAAAAATAGATCAATGAGACAGAACCAGGAGTCCATAAATAGATCCACACATACTGAAGAACTGGTTTTTAACAAAGTATAAAGGTGATTTGGATAAGAGATACTCTTTACAACAAGTGTTAATGAAAAAAAGTTTTATATCCCTATGCATAAAAGTGAACTTTGCTCCATTCCTTACCCTATATACACAAATTAACTTGAAATGATTACAAGATCTAAGAAAAAAAACCTGAAAGTATAAAACTTACAGAAGAAAAAATAGAAGACAATCATTGTTTCGTGGATTAGGCAAAGATATCTCAGATATGACAATAAAAATATGATCCATGAAAGAAAAATTTGATAATTGGACCTCATCAAAACTAAAAACTTCTTTTTTCAAAAAGGCACTGTTATGAGAATATAAAGGCAAGCCACAGACTTGGAGAAAATATTTTCAAAGCATATATATGATAAAGGACTTGTACCCAGAATATGTAAATAATTTTTAAAAATCAGCAATAAGGAAACAAACTCAATTTAAAAATGAGCAAAAGATTTGAGCACTTAATCAAAGAATTATGGCATGTGAATGGCAAATAAGCACATGAAAAGATGTTATGCATCATCAGGGAAATGTATGTTAAAACCACAAAGAGACAACGTGACATAATCATCAGAATGGCTAAATTTTAAACAAGTATGATCAAGGATGTGAAGAAACTGGAAGTCTCATACACTGTTGGTAGGAATTTAAAACGATACAACTACTTTGAAAAAGTTGGGCAGTTTCTTTAAAAGTTAAACATACCTAACATATAACCCAGCCATTCCGCTCCCAGTTCTTTACCTAAAAGAAAAGAAAGCAATATCCATACAAACATTCAAAGCAGTTTTACTTGTAATAGACAAAAACTAGAAAACAACCCAAATGGCTGTCCACAAGTGAAGGAATACAAAACTTGTGCTATAGCCATACAAAATAATAAAAACGAACAAAGTATTGATATATGCTACAACATGGATAAATCTCAAAATGATCAATGTAAAAGAGGCCAGATAAAGAGTAAACACTGTATATTTCCATTTGAATAAAACTCAAAAAATGCAAACTAATCTATAGTTACAGAAAGCAGATCAGTAGTTGCCTAGGGATGGGGATGGAAATGGGACAGGGAAGGGCAAAAGAGAGACTACAATTAAGCACAAGGAGATTTCAGGGGTGATGGATATATTCATTACCTTGACTGTTGTGTTTCACAGGTATATACTTGGGTGGTTGATCTTATGTGTAAACTTAGCTAAGCTTTACCACCCAGTTATTTGTTAAACACTAATCTAGGTGTTGCTATGAAGGTATTTTATAAATCTATGACCCATTGATTTAAGTAAAGGAAATTACCTTCAAGTATGAGGGTAGGCCTCATACAATCAGTTACAGGTCCTGAGAGCAAAAACTTAGCTTCTCCGAAGAAGAAATTCTGCTTCAAGACTACAGCATACCATCTTGCCTGAGTTTCCAGCCTACCAGCCTGCCTAACAGATTTCAGACTTGCCATAACCCACAATCACATGAGCCAATCCCTTTATAAAAAATTACATAAACACATAAATAAATCCTATTGGTTTTGTTTCTCTGGAGAACGCTGATTGAAGCAAATACTTGTCAAAACTACCAAACTGTACATTTTAAATATATGCAGTGTATTGTATAACAATTATACCTCTAAATAGCTACTTTTAAAAAAAGGTAACAGAAAATATTCATAGCACGAGTGCAGTTTCCACCACTATTAATCTGTCCCACCAATGTGTTTGCATTTTAGCTTTGGTTTTCTTCTCATTTTCACTACTGATTCATTTGAAAAAAAAAAAAATGTTTTAGCACCCATTCATACTCAGAGAGTTTGTCCTCAGGATTACTCTGTATAGGAAATTTGTCTCTTTCTCCCAAACACTTATTTACATCAGTATGGACTTATGAATATTTATTTCTTACTTTGGGTTATAATCCAATATTGTGTTATTTATTTTCTTGCTCAAATTGTTCCATCTTTGGCCACTGGCAGCTCTTTCAGATTGACTTCTGTGTCTCTTTCATATACCCCCGTAGTTTCATGTTTTGTTAATTTTTTAAAAAATTTCTGGCACTATAAGATGTTCTATGTTCTTCATGTATGAGATTTTTCATGTCTGTTCTCTGTCCCAGTCCTAGAATCAGCCATTTCTCCAAGGATCCCTTGTTCCTTTTACTGGAGAATGGGATTAGGGACCAAAATTTCTTTATTTTTATATTCTGAAATCTGTCATATATTTCCATGGGCATTTCCAAATCTGCATTGGAATAAATGGAATAGTTGTCTTACCATACTCTAGAGGCCTGAAAAAAATTGACATGATTAACAACTTCTCTGGAATTCCATAATGGATTTTTTTCATAATTCACATTTTCTTTAATAATCATTTGTCTTTTGAAGTCCTTGAGTAGTTTACAGTAAAATCAAAATTAAATAACAAAAACACTTTTCAATAAATTATTTGTTAGCTCTAATTTTAAGCTAAGGTTAGAAGCTCTGCTTTGTAACTAAAATTTCTGACCCACATGGCTATTTCCTGACTATTCTTACTTGTACTCCTGATGTTCTCATATATGGGAGTGATTTTAATCATGGAGTTTAAATATGAAATACATAGAGATAAAAGTTTCTAATGCATTCTCCATAATAATACTGTTGAACTTTGAAATGCTTTTTAAAATGCATTGCCACTCACATGCAAAAACATACAAAAATATCTGCACAGATTCGAGTAGTCTCAAGGACTCCCTAAGTCCATACATTCAAGTGTGAGTTGGAGGAAAACGCTAATAGATAACTTTTCCATCAAGAGAAGGTAGAAATTTTTGAGCATTTATCTTAAGAAAGTTTTCTGAAATACCTAGATATAATTGGAAGTTATGAAAGAGTATTTATAAGAAAAGTAATTTAAACCAACTGTAGAGTGATATCTTTTTTTTTTATTTATTTATTTTTTTTTTATTTTTTTTTATTATGGGTAAAAATCAAAATTCTCACAATACATACAAACATTTGCAAAATGATATATAAATATATATGCATATATGTGTTTTTGCTTAAAAAATGTTATATATATATATACACACATATATTTTAAGAGGTGCTTAGATTACCCAAAATATTACATGGAACCCACTGGGATTCCCATGTTGCCCACCTCCCACACCTCCCACCACATCCCACACAAACATCTCCCACAGTGTGGTGATATCTTTTTTAAATTAGCAAAAGCTAAATCTGTTACTACCTGGAAATCAAAGATACACAGCTTCAAAAGTCCCTTGGAAATCAAACAAAATTCAAAAATGAGAAAATGAGATAAGTTTTCATTTTGAGTCCAGGGCTTTGTTGTGAACCCAGTACTTTAGAATCATACACTGCTGGTACAAAAAGAGATCTTTGAAATCACATATGCCCATTTTACAGAAGAGAAAATCACTTGTCAGACCATGCAGAATATGCTATTTTTAGTTGTGTGTAGAGAAAGATTTATGGAATGACTATGAAATAGATCTAAAAATTTTTGGATGAATGAGTGGCAATGAGTAATTTGATTATAAAATAAAATTATATTAAAGAAGTATTCGATTTTACCTCAAAATATGTATTATTTTTGGTATAAATTTATTGTTTTCAATCATTAAGTCCTAGGTCTGCTTATCTGTTTCACACTAGATAATTTCTCAACCAATCTTCATAATTAATTCTTTGATATCTCATTATTTTTAGCTCTATTGTCGTATTATATAGTTTTATTTGTTGGTATTTTGTTGTTTTTAACAAAAAGCACTGCAATGGAGGCCAATAGGCCTAAATTATAGACTCGTCTCTGTTAATAACTCCATGTGCTCTTGGGCAAATCACTTAACATAGCTCTGCCTCAGTTTCCTTTTCTGTAAAACAAAGAGTGTGTCTAAAGAGCTTCTGAGAACTCTTCCAGCTTTAACATTCAATGATTCTGTTATTTTTATTTCAACTTTTAAGAAATCACTTTATATCATATGTGCCGGTCTGTATGAATATATATGATAAGCTTGTCATCACCCTTTATGTTTTTCTTTCTGGAATTCTGTTGTCTCTGTAATGATAGTAGCTGTCACTTAAAGAAGGAAATCATCCAAAGTAAAGAATTTGGATTCTAGAATATGTGAGTTTGTATTCATGCTCTTTGCTTGTTTTCACATTCACATTACACAGCTGAAATGCAGCCAATCACAATGCCAGGGCTGCAAGAGGAATTTAAAGGAATTAAGGAAATGTTCAATGGATTTTAAGTCCTGAGTTACCGAAATATGCTAAATTTTGAGATGACATTTTTTGGGTTGGTTCTTAAAAATTAATGTTACCTTGTTGCCATCTGGTCTTTATCTGGCACTTAGTGGTAGCAGGCAGCCCATTTCTTACCATCATTATTGTGAACAGCAGGATGTGAATGGCAAGACCTAAAGCAGCTGGGCATGAAGGTGTTAACTCCCTACTTAGCTAGAATGCACACCATATGCCTGTCTGTAATTAGCCTTATGCTTTTTTGTCCCGACCTTGAGTCTTTTTCCTCTTTTTAAAAGATGATATAATTTAGTTTTGGGTTATTGTAGTGTTATCATTTTTTCAGTTGAGAAATGTTAGTTATTTCTTTTTCAATAATCACCCTCTTATATGAGTTCATCACCAAAAGAGAAAAATTGCCCCACATTATCTTGAGTAACAATTGGATGAGCTATCAGTCATCAACTGAAATTAACCTGAACATGTCTCCAATGAAATGAAGAACATTTAGGCATGCCAGCTGGAAGGCATTTAGTTTCATTTTTTCCGACTTCCAAAGAAAATCTTTCCAGGGCACATCTGTGAAGGTTTCATAATGAGTAGAGTGATATGAGCTTTTGTGTGGTATTAGGGCACTCGGATCCATTTAAACCATTCTGAAGTGTCAGACATGCACCCAAGAAGATTTTCAAGTCACACATTGTAGCTCTGCCCTCTAAGGCTACTGCCAACTTTCTGAATGGCAGCTCAAAGCCTCTTGAGTGTGTGGTGTTTGTTCTCCAGGATTCTGTCATTATGATGATCATTAACCTTAAAACTGGAAAGACCCTGCAGATCACCTGGTTCAACACTCTTTTTTTTATAACTGAGGATACTGGGTCCTAGAGAGTTTAAAGGAATTACCCAAACCTACACACTGTCCTTTTGGCAACATGAGGACAAAACTCCCATCTCCCTTCTTCAAGTACAGTGCTAGTTCTCCTATATGAAGTTGCTTTCCCTGTTCTTTCAAAATTATATATATGTAAATTATGTTGATATATTGTATTCATATGTCAAGGTGGTCATGAGTGGTGATTGTAACCCAAAAGGTTATGTGCAAAGCAGTATAGACTTTTAGTAACACAGGGAAATTCTTTCTGGTCACTGAAAAACTGCATTTATCCTGTAGTACATGAACTTTGTGGTACAAATACTAGACAGATTATTTAAGCACTGATCCAAAGTTTTCAAACTATTTTAAAAGGAATTGAACAAATGATATTTTACCTATTGGAAATATTTCAAATGCCTTTGGGTCCATATTATACTTCCCATTTTGGAGACCTAAAAATCAAAATCTACTCACTGTATCAGTATGAAAGATGTCAGTAAATAATAACACATTTACCTAGTACAAGCTAGTACTGTATTGAGCACTTTTCATGAATTAACTTATTTAATCCTCACAGCCCTATGAGATAAGGTTGATTTTTAGCCCCATTTTATGATAAGGAAACTAAGGCATAAAGCAGTTAAGTAACTTGTTCAAGGACCCCCAGTAATTATCAGACCCAAGATTCTAACCCAAGTCTAATATAACTGCAAAGTCAGTGTCACTAAAACCCTTCATTACACGTAGTCCTTTCCAGAAATTTTGATGAAATTATTTAAGCACATTTTCTCCTAAAATATGAAAAAGCAAACATTTATTTGTCAATATCATTATCAGTACTGGAATGTTTGCAGTTACGATGATAGTCTTTTTGCCCTTTTAAAATATCAGGATGGAGAAGACTTAGAGGCATGAAAGAAAGAACAGAAATATATCTTAAAATTGGCTGAAAGGGAGAATATATGAAAATGTGTTCACTGAGAATAAGGAGCAAGCAAAGGAAAGAAAAATGACAGGGACCCATCAAGAAGATGCAGATTGATAAGATGTGGGGAGTTTCCCATGGAAAGGGTTTTTGCTTGGGAAACATGTGCTCTTTGAAGTGTCTTGGAAAAAAATATATATTGTGAAAGAAGGGAATAGGATGCTTAAGGCCCATCAACTCTGAACAGTTGATCATAATTAATTAGCTTTTCCAGAGGCAAAATAGAAGAAGCAGTCCAGCATTAGAGTTAGCATTGCTACACTCTGCTAGTATAAAGGAAATTTGTCCACCTGCTTTAAGGTAGGAATGTTGTATGGGGAAGCCAAAAAGTTCCCACTAGAAGTATGGCCCTGACACATCTGGATAGTCATTTGCTTTATGATTTAAACCATAAACAAACACCAGCTGATCAGCTTTTTCAGTAACTATAATGAAGGTATTTGTGGATATGCTAATATGATCATAACAGGCCTGATGAATCAATATGGGTTTTTACAATTACTATGATTTAACATTACTATAAATTGTTAACTCAAGAAATGAAGACATTGTCTATGAGGTATAATGAAAAATGGTGTGGACCTACAGCCATGGGAAGAATTTCTGCCATTTACTATGAGACTTTGTCAAAGTCTTACACTCTTTGGGCCTATATTTTCTTTTCAGTAAAGTGAAGAGCATTCAGCAAGTCTTTGTTGAACAACTGTTGTAGTTAACATTGTGGGATAATACAAAGAAGAGTGAGACAGAATCCACACCCCTCCCAGAATTTAGGATAAACTATGTTCTTACTCCCGGAAATGAAAACACTGATTACAGGTAAAGTTCGCACTTCAGTATTCTCAATCTAAATGTCAGAACTCATCCTCTAAAGGACTGCAGAGAAATCTTTATTCATTTTATCTTCAAAGGCCCCTTCAGGAAGAAAGTAAGGACTCAGTTCAGCCGTTACATTACCTCAAGGAAACCATGGGAAGGTTCTGGGAATGTTGGAATACAGTCTTTTATAAGAAACTAAGCCTCATTCCCATCTTTCCATTCTTAATGGTCATTAAGAATAGCCTCTGAAATCAGACTCTTTGGGTTCATATCCCAGCTCTGCTGCTGACTAACTGTGATCTTGAACAAGTTATCTCATCTTAGTACATCTTGATTTTCTCATCTGTAAAATTAAAGTCATGATCTCACTCACCTTTCATTGTTGTGAGAATTAAATAATCCATGTAAAACACTTAGAAGCCTGGCCAATATAGGTGTTAGCTATTATTACTAACCTCACCAGACAGATGATTTAAGATGCAGATGATTTAAGCAGGCAGAGAGTTATGGATGTATCTTTGCAACAAGTGTCTAAACACAGATGAGATTAAGTATCCAAGTTATAATTTACCACTGATGCTAACCCATAGAAATATATTTTTGAGATGAGACAAAACAGAAGATAGAGGGCATTGCTATACATGATTACATATTTTAGAATATGTTAATACAAATATACTTGCGTGCATGTGTCTTTAGGCAAAGGCAAATGGCCTACATATTTAAGCCAAATATTAGTATGTGTTTCTCAACAAAATTTAACAATTCTTTCTTTCAATACTTAGTAGTAATAACTTTCATAAAAATACCAAGATAAAATCTCAACACTTGCTTAAAATTCATAGTACTCATCTAATACATTTATATTTAAGAGCAGAGGAAGAAGGAAGAAGCACTTCCAAGAGGAAAAAGAAGCAAGGTTAACATTTGGCCTGTTTTCTGCAGTTTTCTTTGTGAAGCATCAAATTCAATTTAGACTTTAGTTTTATCTTCTCATTGAACATGTCCAGAGAGCATGGAGGAGTTCTGTTAATATATTTTGTGGGTTCTAAGCCTTGACATGTTACTCCTTTTTAAGACATTAGAGTTCAAATACTTAACCTTTAGCTCTAAAGGAGAAAACTGTCCTCCAATTAATGTCCTAAAGATTTGTACACTTGCAATCTGTTATTTTCAAATACTATCTCTATGGAATAATGACTTGAATGTATCAAGGATATTAATTATATCTTCATTATAAATCACTTTACCACATTTCATTCATTTTTCTTTTAAGTTTTTAGAATGGAGTTTATTACATGCTTAGGATTTTTATTTCTGTATACAACTCCCACAATAGTGTGACAACTATAAGTTGTGACAGAAAGTCACAATGTGTCCAGTGAGATCTTCCAAAAAAGGGATTATGTGGACAAATAAGACTGAAATTTGCTATAAACATTTTATAGAACTAGTGCCCCACATAACACATCTTGGGAAATAATAATTACACAAACAGAACAGTACTTCACATACCTAGCAAACCTCAACTCTAAAGAAAAAAGCATAGATCTAGAATGCAAACAGGACTCTAAGTAGCTGCAAAAAAAAATAGCTGTAGCAAAGCCAATGCACATGAATCCATCAGTGAGCTTCCCTCAGGTCTTTACTCACTCAGCAGTTTTAAACCCAGGCCACAACTCAGGAGTTGAGGCCTACTGGTGGTGATCAGGTGATCCAGAGGTATACAGAAAGGAGAGCAAACAGCAGCATGCAATCCCAAGGAGCACAGGCCAGTGAGAATGTTTATAAATGGGGAAAACAGTCCTATATGTGCCAGTAGTTTTTCAGGTATATTAAAGGCCAAAAGAACAGATTAACAATGACACTATTTTTTTCCTGAGGAAATCATGTTCAGTATTTCATCTCCAGAAAAGGTTATGTGAAATATACTTTAAAAGTTTCATTATGAAAAATTAAAATTTAAAAGTTTCAGTTTTTGAAGTTGTAATCATTAATGATGAAGAAAATTCATTTTTATGGCACACCTAAATTGCAAATTATAGGAGAAAAGCCCTAAAAACCTAATATAATTATCTTACTCTAGGCAACGAAACTGTGGGGATTACACTACATATGTTTAGATTTCGAACCTGAATATAATTAATTTGGAATGTACAGTTTTAAGTAAAAGAGTTAGAGAAAACTTTGCATCCATCCACATTGCTAATAAGAAGGTTCTTGTTAAATTGTGCTATACTAAACAAGATGGTTTGCCCAATAAGAAGTAGTCCTCTTTCTCCTCATATCTAATGAATTAGCTATAGAAAAGTATTGCCAGATTTAGCATATAAAAATGCAGGATGCCCAGTTTAATTTGAATACCTTTGAAATTCTCTGAAATGTAAATTTAACTGGTTGTCATGTGTTTTTATCTGGCAACACTGCTGTAGATGTAAAATCTACTGTGGATTTAAAAAACTGGGGAGAGTGAGTCTCCAACTTCATAGGCACCCTTGAGCAACAGGGATAATTAAGAAGTTGGACATACTAACACAGAACTAGGGAAAATAGACTGTAAAATTGCTAAGCCTTAACTCTGTGGTGGATGATGGACTGATTAACAGTACAAATATGAGAACGTTCTCTCATGAACTATAACAAATATATAATACTAATATGTTATAAATAATAAGGTGGTTTGTGTAAAAAATACACCAATGTGTAAAATATGGACTATAGTTAGCAATAATGTTTTCGTATTCTTTCATCATCTGTAACATATGTGCCACAACAATGCAAGATGTCGGTGGTAGGGTGATGT
>JAKSZT010053887.1:78086344-78110475 GCA_026826555.1 Tolypeutes matacus | reverse complement strand
ACTCTTTTTTGTCTACAGAACAGGAATCATTGCCAGGGACCCACCAATAACCAAGCTGTGGTCCCAGAAAAGCTACTACCACTACTTTAGTTTCCACTGACCACCAACTAGGAAGATGGTATCCCAAGACCAAAGGTGGCAAGGTTGGAGAAGAGATTCTGCTTTCTTGCTCATTACAATAAATATGCTTTTCCTTTGAGAGTCTCTGTGTGTGTGACTGCTCAGTTTATCCATACAGATGTTTTGGAGTAGGGATGAAACAACTAGGTGTTCCTATGAGCTGGGATACAGGCTAGGACTGGGTAAAATATCCTGGAGAAACCAAAGCCATAATGTGTCAATCCCAGGTGAAAACCAATGACTACAATAGATCCTTCTGATACGCTGGACAACAAGAGTAATGTTTATGACCAAGCACTTGAATAAAGTCATGTCATTGTACAAATTACTTTACCTCTCTGTGCCTTGATTGCCTCCTCTGTAGAATGGATATCACAAAGGCATTCACCTCATAAGGTTGTCTTGAAGATTTAATATGGCCTTATAACAGTGACTGTCACATAACAGGCCTTCAGCAAACATCATTCATTTTCACAATACGATTTTCCTCTGTCTTATTCCCCGTTCAACCTAGAGCCATCTCAGACAAAGGAGCAGATTTTCCAATATCAAAGCTACTCCATGAAAGAAGTCATTTGCAGTGTTTGCTTTGCTGAACCTTTTTTTATTCTCATGGCCTGAAGGTGTTTAATAGCTTCAGAAGAACCTTCATAGGCAATGGTTTAAATTTTCAAACACTTTTCAGACCTCAGGGACTTATAATTAAGTGGTCTGACTAAATGGCAACAGGTCTCTCCATCAAGCAGGAACAACTCGGTAACTCAGAAAGACTTCAACTAAATTTTCAAGTTAGATTTCAGAAATCAAATTGCCTGATTAATGGTCTCTAATTTAGACTGGCTTGTAATAGGTAACTTAGACAAACAGGTCTCTCTGCAAGCAATGTGTGAATTATCTGGTTGTTCTAAAAAAGGTGGCTGTACTTGAATTGACCATGGACACCACTTCCCAGCAGCCCTCCCTGCTCTCCCACTCCATCCCTCACCCCTGGGCTGAGGTGGTTAAGTTGATTTAGCCTGGGCAAGTGTCAAGAAGAGAGCTGCTTTTTGATGCTGCTGCTTAATGCAGAGCATTTAGGAGGGGCCCTTACAGAGTATCCATTCTCATTTAATATTTAGTTGGCACCCTTTGAGGTTTGAAGAAGTAGTAGGTACTGTGACCTTCATTCATTTCATATTCCTGAATAGTCTTTTATTAAACATTCCTGACAGTATTTAAAAACTAATTAGGAGTAGCTGAATGAGTTAACAGAGATCCCACTACCCTTTTTGTTTTCCCCTTCCATATTCTCATTATGCTGTAGGCATAGTTCTGAAATTGAGACTTCAGCACTGGAAAACCTCTTTAACGCAAAAGAAGGTCAAGCCCTCGCCCAAGCTATTTCCAGTACTTCATTATTCATCTGGATTGGCAGTTCTCTTAATTAACACCTTGTCCATATTTACTGCAAAAGATCAGAGTTGGGAGCTAATGCCAAGAACACATATAGTATCCCTAATATGAATTTGCCACATTCAAAATGTTAATGGTTTAATCTAAGACATCAGTCCAATAATAGCTCAAAAATGTATTGAACAGTTATATTCTCTAATTATTAATTACTGATAGCCCACATTATACTAGGCAGGATGAGTTTATCATTTCTTATTACTAATTTACAAAGGGAAAAGGCTAGTAAACTAATACACACACATTCTTTGTTGTTAATGTGAACGGCTACAAAGGTGCATTGAATGCTGGTATTTTTTATAATTATAAGATGCCTAAATGAATATTTATGAAAGCAGGAAGAGACTGAATATTTAGCGTATTCTTCCAGTTTAAAAGACACAATTGTAATATTTGTATACAGTGCTTTCCTTGAACTGCTAATAAGATAAAATCTGAATAGCACATTATTTGAAAGAGGTGCAAATAGCAGCCTATGATGAAACAATTGGAGAAGGCTTAGCTTCCTCACTGTTGGTTTCTACCCTCAGGATAGTAACACCTGGGCACAGCCCCATTAGCTCCATTGTATTCATTATGTGCCATTTGTCTCACAGGCCTTACAATATTAATGGCTGTCTGATCTTCCTAATTAGCGTGACTGATTGGTGGGGTCAAAGCAACATCAGGAGTCTATGACAAGGTTAGTTGCAGCCTGACATTTTATTGTTTTGTTTATCACTTATTAATTACTGTTAACTACCGTGTCAGAAATGTTCTATTTCAAGAAAGTGGAACAGTCATTAGTGTAATTTGCCTATACAGGTGATTTTTCTTATTTTTTATTTACCCATATCTAACACAACAGATTTTCAGATCCAGTTACAAAAGCGTAGTATTCGGGGACAATTTCATATTGCAGATTAAATGTATTTCTGCCTTGCAAAAAATACATTGATAACATTGAGACAAAGCAAGATGTCAAAAATGTTATGGAAGGGCCTTTGCTTGGTTCCATTCAATAAAATATAAGTTTTCTTATAAGGATTTCAAATAACACTGTTTACAAATGTTGAGATATATGAATGTAAGTGTTAATTTTATCCTTTTTCAGAAGCAAGGAAGTCTTTGCGATTAAATCATTTTACTTATTCATGATTTTACTGAATCAAAAATTGATTTCCACTCTATAATTACTTGAGATAGTTTTCAAGTATCCTCTTCAACTGCAAAAAAGGGAGCAAATCAGTCATATTTTAACTTCACTCATATGAAGAATAAAATGAATTATAAGAATAGGATGATTTGAAAATTACCCTGCATTTTAAGTTAGTTCTTGTGAATTATTTGGAATTTTTCATACTCTGATAGCTAATTCTGACTTCTTGAGAGTGAACTTCATTTTTCTAAGCCATATTTTTAAAATCTGTGACTTTGTAAATCAGCATATATTTACCTGACACTTTAAGTAAATTATACCTTTTACAAAAAAAACAAAAACAAAAAAAAACAAGATCTGATTTTATGCATAATTTGTCAAATATGAGGGTGATTTTTCACCCAAAAGTAATTAAAACTATTATTTTAAAAAGATGCTTTCTAGCTTACTGTATGCTATATTCCATAACATTCTAAATAGAGCCTCTGCCAAGGAATTATATTGCTTACATCTAAAAGAAAGAGTCGATTTAAAAATAGTCCTGTTTTTCAACGATAGAATAAAAAAGTGGGAAAGCATATTCTGAACAATAAGGCTTTCATGAGCTTGCTTCATAGCTTTCCTCACCATGAAGAGGACAGAGTAGGGCAATGGATAATAAGCCCAGCATCAAACCATATAAAATGCATAAATTAAAAATAGATCAGATAAAAGCCCTAGTGAAAGATCGATCAAACTTATATGCACAAGTGCTTTTGGGTTTGTTTTGATCATTACTATTATGCTAAGCAATTACCATAGTAAAGCCACAATTACATGACACATCCCCACACCCATAATGCATCTAAAATTAAAAGATATAAAAATAACATTAAGGAAAAAGAAACCTACCTACCAAGGCCACAACGGTCAAAGTTGAAGCCATCTATCAGCCTCAGGAACTCTGTAGCCACTTGGTTCTGTATTTAAATAAAACCACTGTATTGTTAGGACAGAATAGAGGAGCTCAAGTATAAACCTAATTCCCATCTAATCCCTTCATATGTGAAAATGTCTCTTAGCAGATCTCCTGGGGACACTAATGATCTCTTCTTTAATTTAAAGACACATTACAAGCTAGGCTTTATTGGTATCAAATATACTATGTGTTCCCATGTTGATTTTCGCATTTAATTGCCACAAAATTATTTTTAATTTAATATAGTTTAGTTTAATATATTTTTATCTTTATTTCTAAAACCAAGAAAATCAACGCTTAAAAATGTATTCAATAAAAATATTGTACTGGTCATTACCAAGGCTTTTAGAATGCAGTTTCTGATTTGCTGTGGAGTTGACCATAAAAAAACTCCCCACTAGGCTTTCTTTTTGCTACCTTGCTAGCATTCAGCCTATTGAGAACATTCTAGTTCCTTGTTTTATTTCAATACATTGCTTGTATCAGCACTGATCAATAGAAATAATGGAATAATGGAAACTACATGTTTTCTAATATCTGTAATGAATGAGATAGCACATGTATTCATGCTGTATATTTCTGAAATCTGGTAAAGGCTAAAAACTATTCTGCTTGCAAATGTGCTTTAACTGGATAATCAAAATAATCTAGGTTATTAACTGTTGTGTAGCAAATCTCACAGAAGGAAACTGGCTCCAGAACCCATTCCTGGATATATAACCTTTATATTCTGGTGACTGGAAACAGCTGTGGATTCTTTTTAAGAGGACTATCGAAGATAAATCTTGTTTCATTGTTTCAAGCTTCAGAGAACTAAGTTTGACTTTGATAATTAAGCAGTGGAATGATCACATATTTAATTCTGTAAATAAAAAATTTATTAACTTAAAAAAAAATATTTGTAATCAACAATTACTCTAAGTGCTATGAACAAATTTCAATTCAATAAAGTTACTTCTTTCTTAAGAAAGACCCAGAATTGCATAGTCAATCCTATCTGCTTAGGGTAAACATTTATCTGAGGCATCAATATTAATTTCCTGAAATTTCCTAGCATGAATACACTATGAATCATTTAATGCAACATCATAATGGGAATCACAGTGAAGTTGTTCTGGAGCTATCAGACGGTTGAGAGAGGAACAAATTCCTGTTCATTTAATTCCAACCCAATTTTTACACATTGCCATCCCCACGTTCCTTGCCAACAGGCCTCCTCGGCCTCATAGGTGATTTTCCCTGAAGAAGAAAACTGCAGTGAGTCATAGAATGTTGTAGTTACAAGTCCCAGACAATTGTCTGGCTCTTTGTCTCTCCTGATCTTATTCAAAAACAAGCAAACTAAAATTAAAATTTTACATAAAATTCATTTCACTTTTATTAGACCTTCTTAGTCAAATTCTGATGAGTCCAACAGAAAGCGTAGCAAAAAATAAGCAAGCAAATAAAAATATAGCACAGCAAATTCTTGGAAGACTATGTTTTAAAGAATTTGCATTATATCCTATATGCCCTTCCTCATAAGTTTCTGGAAGAGCTTCTCCACTGAAATGAGCAACTTAGCCAAGAAAGAGAAAGACATGAGAAATGGAAGATGTAACAAAAGAAAAGAGGAAAAGGAAATCCCAAGGATGATAGTGAGGGAGACACCAGGATGGTAACTGGCACCAGGGAAGAAAGCACGTGGGAACCTCAACTGAGAAACTTCTTCGGAGAAAAAAATAATCGATAGAATATCTGAGGCAACTGAACACATTGAGGGATGATTTAGACTGAGGGTCGACAAAACACAGCCCCGAGCCAAATCTACAACGCAGCTAAAGGATTAAAAGCCTAAAAATTTTACAACTCATTATAGAAAATGTTTGCCAACCTCTAATTTGCTCAATAGGAGAAAGACTTGAGGATGAATTACCTATAAGTACTTTGGAAACTAAGCAAAGGAAGATAAAGAATGATAATTGGCTCCAGTGAAAAAAAAAGATGACTAGAAAAGGAAAAATAGTAAGTTTACCACATGGTTCAGCTGTGAATTGCACTTTATATTCATAATAGTATAAATGTTTAATATTCATTTAAGCAAAATTATAGTATTTGGAGAAGGTGGAGGAGTGTAGAAAAAGGGCATTGAATGGTAGGGGCTGGGGAAGAAAAGAGAGCTCAGTCCTTGTCACATGCAATGGAAATTAAAAAGGTAATGCCTAAAATTGAAAAATCAAGGAGTAATAATCAAAAGCATGTTGGAGTTGAACACCAAGAGAGTCAGCTAAGGGAGGTAAAAGTGATTGCCTCTGGGTAGGAGTTAAAAAACTGGAAGACTCACCTGGCTGATTTTGGTAACAAACCTGGTACAACTCTTGACTCAAATTATGTGCATATATAATTTTGAAAAATTTAAAATTGAAACTAAAAATAAAATATTTTAACCTGAAATAGTACAAAAACCACTCATAAAACACCAACAGTCATTTCAGGAAGTTTTCAATTCTGAACAATTTGCTGTTCATGTGCATTTAATTCTCCCACAAATACATGATAAGAACAATTATGCAAAATGTATAATCCACTCAATCTTTGTACCCTAATGAAAAACACTTATTTTTATATAATAATGGTTAAGCCCCACTGATTCCATGGAACCTTCATTTTGACCAAATATAATAAATATTCTGGGAATTATTTCTCCAAAAATTTTCAGCTAATGCTGGAAGTTATTTACTTGCATTGATACTATAAGCTGTTTCTGTTTCATCTGCTTTATCTATTTAATGCAAAAAAAAAAAAAAAGACATCTTTTAGAATAATTGAGAGAAATGATATTTTTTGGTACAAGATAACACGAAATTTAAAATAAAAATTAAAACAATAGGTACATTATAGACCAAGTAAAGGATTTGCTAGAGCTAATCTCATTCTCTTCCGACATTTAACAGATTCAAATAGTATTCCACCCAATTAAATTGAATGCCAAGCTGCAACCAAAGCTTTCTTGTTTCCTGAAATATACTTTGCAATTCAGATACTTTTTCCAATTATCACTGTAGCTATTTGACTCATATTTAATTCGTCAAATTTTTACTTTGATAAGTACGTAAGATGCATGCAATTAATACTACCTTCAAGGAAGAGGAAAGACATTACTATGTATGATCTTGGATATTGCACAAAATTGAGCTTCTCTTTTATTTGTGCATGTATAATAGTATTTAAAAAAAAATACATAGCATTTCATGTTCCCTGATTCTCCTAGCAATAATCTGCCCTTTTCATACTACATCTAAGACTTAATTCATAAACTATGAGATCATTACTATTTGTATGCGGGCATTTTTGAATGTAAGAGTGATACAATACAATGAGTCTTGTGTTGAAAAACTTGTATAAGCACCAAGGAATGCATATAATATGAAAGGAGAGATGAGCTCATGCGTAAAATGTATTAGTGTGAACTGAGGTTTTGAAAATTGGTATGCCTTAATACCAAACAAAAGCCTTTATCTCCTATGACTTTTTGCATGTAAGGACTGGAAGATTGAATGATGTGGTTGCAGTCATCTGAAGTCAACATCTTGTAAGTTTTAATACCTTTAATCCAAAATGACTACTGAAATCAAGGGAACACATATAAGAATCAGGCAGAACTTTTTAAAGATATATTTGGTATTGTTTTCTGTGAATTTTTTTACTGTGTCCACATAATATCAAAACATCAGAATGAAAATTGGATTCATTCAACCTGAAAGTTTTGACTACATTAAACCAAAAATGCTGGTAGAGGATAAAATACAAATCCTAAGGCATCACAGGAACCATTTTTTTCAAATGTTTTAGATCTTTCTGCCCCTACCTCTTTTGACTCCCTAGAATCTTGCCAAATACCATTCCACTGAATATTTTTACCTCATACCTGCTCTTTCATTGGGGCTTCAAAGTTTCTGAGTGAGAGAGCACATCCTCATTTTCCCTGAGAAGTTTGGCAGAATTCTCCCTCCACCTCTGTCTTCCTTTCTATGTCTCAACATTGGTTTTTCTGCTAAAATATCTCATTTTCTCACATCTTCCCAGTTGTCTTCCCACTCAAAGGAAACACCATTTTCTTCCAATGACTTTATATAGGAAAGGAAACCACCAGAAAAACGACTTAAATCAAACCAACTAACACCCTTCTTTCAAGCAGAGAATTTTCATGACTCAACATATGAGTCACCTAACTTGCCCCTGATTTTGGAATTGCTATAATTTCAGCCATTTTAACCGAATCATCTAATGTTGAACTTCAGTCTCATGGCCTCCTTTTACAGAAGATTACTTTCGTCTTTGTCTCCCAGCTTCTTTATCTGGCTTTTAAACCATTGCCTTTTATTTTTTCTTAACTTCTGGCTACTGTGTGGTCTTTGGTTCCTCACTGATCATCAAAATCTTTTGTTCATTAAATTGAATTATTTATTCAGCAACTATTTACTGATCACCTTCTTTGAGCAAGGTACTATGTCAGATGCAGTAAAAAAAAAAAATAAAAAAAAATTAAACATGGGTATATCCCATTAGGATCTCACAGTACAATAAAGATAAACCATGCACACATGATGTTGAAATACAAAAGATAAGAACACACTATCGAAGATTTGCAGAAAATGTGATTTCTGGGATAAGAGTAATTACTAGGATGTGAGGACATATTTTGGGATATGAAATGAGAACATTTTTCATGGAAAAATGAGGATAGATAGGATTTGAAAACCAAAGATATGTGTACAATTGGGAAAGGGAATATGGAGGGAAGTGAGGAAGCAAGAAGAGCATTCCAGGAAGAGAAAACAACATGAATAAAGGCCTAAGAAACCTGATAGGAAATTTTTATGTTTGACTAGAGCTCAAACTGAAGGAAAGGAAGAACACTAAAAATAAGAGTAGGCCACTCACATTCATTCCAGTTCTATTAAGAGATTTACTAGAACATTTATCCACAGAAGAATCAGGGACTTTTGTCTGTGAAATAAATATTAGTAAGAACAAGTATCTATCTAGCATTTTAGGGTATATTTGTAATCCACGTGGAATTTATTAGTCAGGAAGTGATTAAACAGCTATGTCCTCCGTATTAGCCAGAGTTTTCTCTAGGGAAACAGAACCAACAGTAGACATCTGTAAATATTATGAGATTTTATAAAAATTGTCTCATATGACTGTGGGAATGCACAAGTCCAAATTCTGTAGGGCAGGTTGCAAGCCAGGATCTCCAATGAAGGTCTTCAATGAGTTCCCCTGGAGAAACTGGCTGTCTGAAGTAGAGATGGGAATTCTCTCAATGACTGCTGAAATCACTTCTCCTTTTAAGACCTTCAGAAGATTGGATGAGACATCTCTTATTGCTAAAGGCAAACTCCTCAGTTAATTATATATGTAATCAGCCATAGATGCAATCATTTCACTGATGATTTAAGTCCACAACATATCCTCACAGTACAATTAGGCAAGTGCTTGCTTGACCAAACAACTGGGCCCCATTATCCAGACAAATTGACACATGAGCATAACCATCACATTCCACCCTTTGCCAACTTGGCAGTCATACACATCACCTTAAACCATATTTAATCTCTAAATAAAAATAATAACAGACATTTTTTTTCACCTAACAAGACTCAACTTTCCTGTGTACAACCAGAAACACACTGTATCTCTCCAGAATAAGGTGCAAGTCCTTGAGCAATATTCATTCTTAAACTTTACATTCTATAACTTAAATACTATGGAATTAAAATAATCCAACTTATGTCATATGATAAGGGGATAAGATAGGGAAGAAAATAAAGATATTTGTTTTATGTATATATGCAAACATAGTCATAGCAAGAAATATTCATGAGCATTTCAGTCCTTGTTTCTGTAACTGGTCATGTGGTCATAGTTGGTATTTCTTCTTCCATTACACATTCCATGTTCCCTGTATCTTCTTCCATTACACATTCCATGTTCCCTATATCTTCTTCCATTACACATTCCATGTTCCCTGTATCTTCAGCAAGCACCATCAGAAAGCCAGCAGCTGGCCATGGTTTTTGCCTAGTGGCGTGGCCCAAACCTACCTTTATTCCTGAAGTTTCTGGGCTGTTGTTAGACCTGCCTGTGTTGGGTTGTTGCAGTTTTCCATTGACTTTAATCAGAGGGCATGGTAGTACTAATAGACACCTTAGGAGATTACTGTATCCCAAGCAAACTCTTTTTACCTCCATTGTGTGGTTGCATTCCTATTTCCCTTTGACAGTCAGGATCAATCACCCCAGCCAGTACAGTAAATTCCCTTCTTTGCCTGTTGATTCAGATGCTTGAGAAGCCCAAAGTGGCCAGGTGGCCATCTTAACTTCCAGTTCGATGGAATTGTTGTTGTGTTTCCTGGTAGAAGCACTCCTTTTGAAACTATGAGCTATACACCAGCAGAGCTTAAGGTTACAGGGACAGGAAGCAAAATTTTTCCTGGTAGATAATAGTGAATGGTGCCATGCCCATTTCCCTTGATTCCTGGACCCGTGAATCCTGGCTATGGGAGAAACAGCACCATAGAATGGATGCTGATTTAGAGCATACACAGTCTCCTGGAGAACATTGCCTTACCTGGCAAAGTATTGCCACTTATTGGGTGCCATAATTAAGTCTTCAAAAGACCATTCCATCATTCTGTCAATCCAGCTGCTTCACGATAATGGGGAATATGGTAAGACCAGTGAATTCCATTAACATGTACCCATTCCTGCACATCATTTATTGTGAAGTGGGTTCCTTGATCAGAATCAATGCTTTGTGGAATGCCATGATGGTGGAAAACTGTAAGTCCACAGTTGGTAATTTTGGTAGTTTTGGCAGAAGCATTGCATGCAGGGAAGGCAAACCCATATCCGGAGTATGTGTTTATTCCAGTTAGAACAAATCACTGCCCCTTCCATAATGGAAGTGGTCCAATGTAATCAACCGGCCACCAGGAAGCAGGCTGATCACCTCGGGAAATGGTGCCATATTGGGGGCTGAGTGTGGGTTTCTGCTGCTGGCAGACTGAGCCCTCAGCAATGGCCTTGGTGAAGGGAAGTTCATGCTGCTGAGCCCATACATAACTTCCATCCATACCACCATGGTCATTTTGTTCATAAGCTGGGGAAAGAGGCTGACGGGTATCCATAGAATGGGTCATCTATCCACGTGATCATTAAAATCTTCCTCTGCTGAGGACAACTTCTGGTGAGCATTAACATGGGACACAAAGATCTTCATGTTTTTTGCCCACTCAGAAAGGTCTATCCACATATCTCTTCTCCAGACTTTGTCACCAATTTTCCAATCATGTTCCTTAATTCCCTGACCATCCAGCCAAACCACTGGCTACGGCTCGTGATTCAGTGTACAAATACACCTCCAGCCATTTCTCATTTCAAGCAAAATAAACAACCAGGTGCACTGCTCAAAGTTCTGACCACTGGGCAGACTCCCCCTCACCACTGTCCTTCAGGGACATCCCAGAAAGGGACTGCAGTGCTGCAGCTGTCCACTTTCTGGTGGTACCTGCATATCATGCAGAACCATCAGTAAACCAGTCCCAAGTTTTCTCTACCTCAGTCAACTGATTGTAAGGAACTCCCCAAGAGGTCATAGCAGTGACCCGGGAAAGAGAAGGTAATGTGGCAGAAATGGTGGCCATGAACATTTGGACCACTTCCTCATTTAACTTACTTGTGCCTTCAGAACTCACTCAAGCCCTATCTTGTATATACCACTTCCATTTTATGATGGAGTGCTGCTGTGCACGCCCAACTTTATGTCTTGGTGGGTCAGACAACACCCAGCACCTGAGAGATAACTCAGGTCTCATGATAAGTTGGTGGTCCATGGTTAAGCATTCAGCTCTACTAAGGCCCAGTTGCAGGCCAAAAGCTATTTCTCAAAAAGAGAGTAGTTACCTGCAGAGGACGTGAGGGCTTTACTCCAAAATCCTAAAGGTCTGCACTGTGATTCTACTACAGGAGCCTTCCAAAGACTCCTGACGCATCTCTATTTGCCACTAACACTTACAGCACCATTGGATCTGCTCGATCATTTGGTCCAAGTGGCAGTGCAGCTTGCACAGCAGCCTGGACATGTCAGAGTCACATATGTGTTTCAGTCCATATTCAAACCTAGCAATTTTTCTGGTTACTTGGTAAATGGGCCAGAGTAGCACACCCAAATGAGGAATATGTTGTCTCCAAAATCCAAAGAGGCCAACTAGGTAGTGTGCCTCTTTTTTGTTGCAGAAGGGCCAGGTGCAACAGCTTATCCTTTACTTTAGAAAGGATATCTTAACATGTCCCACACCACTAGACTCCTAGAAATTTCACTGAGGTGGTAAGACCCTGTATTTTTGTTGGATTTATCTCCCATCCTCTGACACATAAATGCCTTACCAATAAGTCTAGAGCAGTTGCTTCTTCTTGTACACCAGTCCCAATCAACATGGTATCATCAATATAATAGACCAGTGTGATGTCTTATGGGAGAGAGAGATGATCAAGATCCCTGTGAACCATATTATGCCATAGGACTGGAGAGTTGATATACCCCTGAGGGAGGACAGTGAAGGCATATTTCTGACCTTGCCAGCTGAAAGCAATCTTTCTGCCCATTTTGGGTATCATAATCTTAAACCTAATAACCAATCAAATAGGATATATCAGAATTTTATTAAGGCTTGGTTTTGCTAGATGTCCCATGTACTATATCTCAGAGAAATGTGTGTGTGTGTGTGTATTATTTTGTGACCCTCTAGCTCTATCTTTTTAATAGTTAACAGTAAGACTCTTTAATGAAGGAAATCCTCTGAATTTTACACTGTGCTGAAAAAAGGAAACAGAAAATAAGAAAAGGTAATGGGACTCTAACTCTCTGAGAAGCATATTTGAAGGGAAGAGAAGCCCTGGGGCAGACTTAAGGAAGAATTAAACTGAAATTTAATCCCTGGGACCAGTAAGATATTGGAAATTTCAGGAGATGCCTGCAAGTTGATGGATAAGTGATCCAGGGGCTCAGTAGGCAATAGCCCAAGATCTGAGGGCTGGGATAAAGTGCCCCCTGCATAAGCACCTGTTCCAGGTCACCAACTTTAACATCCACTGACATCTGTGACTTTGGGTTTTATGGGCTCTGAAATAATCATATGACATATATGGCTTGCTGGAAAAAGTAAAGAGAAAATGAAAACCGATAAATCTGTTATGTCACCTATAATCATTTTTAAAAGGCAGTCAGTATTTAAAAGTTATATGGTAGACGCATTTGGATGAAAAATAATTTCTGCTTAAGTATGCCATTTCTACTTAATTTAAGGAGAAAGAACAGCAATTCTTGGAAAAGGAAAATCTTTATGTAGTTATTAATCATGTAACACTTTCTATCAGTACACCCTATAGCCTTGTAAGCTAAGAAATTCTTATTTTTTTGTGGAATAATGACAACACTTTTCCATTAGCTTCATAATTATAATTGAGAGTAGATTTTAACACTAAGGAGAAAAATTAAGCATCATCATAGGACTAAATTACCTCTCAGGTCCAATCAAGCTAGAAGTACAAGACATATCTGAGTATTAAAATTCTTTTTTTTTTTTTCCAGAGAAAAGAGTTCTTTGAAGAAGAGGAAAGACCATACTTTAATGATTATAGTTGCTCTTTTATGATTTGTTAAATAATTAATCTGATTCACAAACTGGGCACATTTTGATAAACCAGCTTTTTATAATTCCCATGGTATTTCTGCTGCATTTTACAACTGTTCATAAAACCAAGTTTACAAACATTTGCTGGTGTCACAATGTGGCAAAAGCCAGGGCATGGATTTGACATAAATGTGAAGTATGTAAGTAAAATCAAGAGATGAAAGAAAACTAAAATGAAATAATCCTAAGAGACCAATGGTAACAACTGATTTAAACAATTGTTGGATCATGTCAGTTGCATTTCTGAACATTTCATTCTGTTATGACTTACATTCCTTTTTTATGCAACTACTTTTGATATAATTTTACTCATTTATTCAGTAACCATTTACAAGGTCTCTTCTCTGTGCCAATCATGAGTGTGCTGGATTATGTGGCTACAGCAGACAAATGGGAGAAATGGCCAGATAAAATAATAACTGACACAACGTAGAAATACAGGATTCCATCTCAGTACAATTGAACTCAGTGAAAAGATAATGACACGAAGTCAAAGAACTGGTCTTGCTGTATCCCATGGCCAGCCATCTTGCCCACCTCAATTCAGCCAAAATGTATGACTTCTGAGTCTTCATTCATAGTAGTATGAAGCAGTGTAAGGCCTGGTGCTTAATAAGTGTTACAAATAATATAGCCCAAGAAGTACAGAGAAGAGCAGAACTGATTTGACCTCATGCACCAATGCAGTCCAGATAAGCAAAGTAGTGATAGAATATTGATCAGTTTTATATATAGGCAAAGCTAGACACACTGATGTGCATATGGCTTGTGTGTAGGACCAATATGTTGTCCTGACTCTCCTCTCCATTCTCCTCCTTCTCCTCCCTTAAATTCTCATCCTCTCACTCTATGAAATTCACCTTATCTTGTTAAGGAGTAGGTAGGATAAGGTCCATAGATTGTCCTTTATTCTAGATTGCTTCCATCTAATTGCCTGAATGACCTGCCAGATGGTCATCCTCAGGAAAGAAGTTCAACTTGCACAAGGTAAAGTACTGGCCTAAGATTTGAACCCATGGAGGCCAAGATGTACCAATTTTTAGCTAACTTTAGTCAATCAGTTGGTTCACCCAATACACTCACAGCTTGTTGATGTTCTAAGAGTGCAAAATAATATACTCTCCTCTGATCTTGCCTCTACACCTAAACACCTCTTGCCTAAGGTCCCACTTCCTTTCCTACCTTACTCCCACTACTTCCTTGTACATACCCTCCACTACTTCATCCATTCTTACTCCTTCTCCTCCTATCTCAGTACACCAAGAGTATTCCTGCCTTCCTGCATTTGCTTGGGAATGGCGTACAATTCAGCAAATCTTCCTGATCTTCCCATACCAAGCTAAAACCCATTTTATCAAGGAAGTTCACCCTGATGATTCCTTAACTATTTACTCTTTCCCATAGCTTGCTGGTTGGGAGAAAGGACTCCCTGGTGACAAATCCTAACTTGGACTCTGACCATGAGAACTTGAAAAAGTTCCCATCTTTTTTCTGTTTCTTCATCTGTACAACAGAGATATTCTTATTTACCTTATGGGGTGGTTGTATCAAATGAGATAAATCAAATGAAGTGCTAGGAGCAGTGTCCAGCACATGCTAAGTGGAGGATAACTGTTTTCTTTTATTATAGAAGAACAATGATAATAGTTACAATTAATTATGTAATTGCTATCTGCCAATGCTGTGCCCTGCATAACCTTACAAGCAGGTATTATTATACTCATTTTACTCATAAGGAAAATGAAGCCCTAAAGGGTGAAGAAATTTACCAAAGGCAGACATTAACTAATAGTGCTAAGACACTATGGTAGTTCAGACTAATTCCAAAGCTGGTGTTTTAGATTTTATTTTTCTTTAATTTCAGCACATTCTTCTCAGCTGTTATAATAAAAGATGAAAGCAATAACATTTATAGAATCCTTTCCTTTATGTAGGACATAAGCTGGTCCCAAGTTTATATGTGTAACTTAGATGTCAATTGAGGTCACTCTACCCTTTAAAAATTAAATAAAATTTCTTGTAGCAAATTTATCCCATATTTTGCAGGAAGGGCAGTATGGTCCCAAGAACATACTTTTTCCTAGATAGTTCTGGCTTGGAGTTCCAACTCCATGTCCTTGCTTCAGGTTCTGGCTTTTGCTGAAACTTTCAATTTCATTCATATCTTTCTTCCCTCACCTATGGTCTCTATTCCACGTATGGAACTCCTTAGTTTTTCTCTAAAACATACATATAAAAAGATTGTACTTCAGTCTTAGAGAGATGGACAGAGTTTATATCACAGAAATAAGAACAAATTAACACTGAATGTTCAATTTCCTTTGGCCTCAAAATGCCTTTAAGTATCCTGCCCCTGGGAATCACTCACTTTACCACTTCCCCCCAAGCTCCATCATCCTACCGTGTTGTTCTTCTCACATCTCTTTTTATCTGGAATAGTCTTTAAAACTTCTATCTATCCTCTTACTCCTAAGAGATTTAGAGACATATGTTTATTATCTCACTGATAGAAATTTTGCCAACACCTACCATGACTCCAAAAGGGATAAGTTGCTACATTCCATTTGGATTTAATATATCAATGTTTCCTGCAATTACATAGACATTTAAGTGTATCACTAGTTCACATTTTACACCTGTAAATGTTGCATACACACACTTCAATCTTAAACTCCTTGACAAGAAGAGCCTTGTCTAATATTCCCCTCTGTTTCCCCTATGGTATGCAGAACAAATCTTGCAGATGATAGATGACAATATGAATGAAGCTTATTAGTTAATCTACTAGATAATACAAAACATATTGTAAAACATTAGAAAAATTATCTCTTTCATCTCATCCCCACTCCCTGCAGCAGTTTTGATGGATCAGATGCTTCTTTAAACATAGACGTCATCAGAAGTGGTCTATCAAGCACAGACTAAAGAAAGGGAAAAGTAAAATGAGGAGGGAAGAGAAAAAATGGACATGATACAGAAAAGGAGGATGATAGAGATGAATAGAGAAAGAAAAGGAATTAGATGGAAGTGAAACATGTTGGTTTCCTAATTATCGCCCATTTCTCTCTTCCTTTTAAACAAAACTCTAAGTTTGTTCAGGAATCCATTTCATGGGACCTAGGGTAAGTCCTGAAGGGTAATATCACTGCCCTTAATGAACTGCTTAGGCAGCCACATTTTATATTATTCTAGCCTGTAAAATGTGAGAAGAATTCTGTGTGTGTGGGGGGCGACTCTTGGAATGATTTCATCACACTTAAAAAAAGGCAAAAACAAAGAAGTGTGTAGTTTTTCTGCTGGATATTGTGATAAATTGGACAAGATGAGTGGACTGAGACAGCCATCTACTTTGTGACCATTAGGGATCCAGCTTAAAGAGAGCAAGGTGATAAGATGGAAAGAAATGGGTTATTGAATCCATCCTTGAACAACCCAATTAATCAATCTTGTAAGTATAGTATCTCCTAACTTCTGATTATTTGAGATAAATATCATTATTTAAGGTAGTTGTGTTCGGTTTCTATTACTTACCATTGAAAGTATGTTAACTGAAACCTAGGGGTTTTAAGCAAGGTAAAGATATAATCATATCTCTGTTTTAATGCAGTTAAGTTGGCCAAACAACTAGAATTCATTGGTTGGAGGAGGCAAGAAGACCAGTTAAGAAACATATCCATTTGTTGAAGTAAAATTAATGGGGACAAACATGAGGGTTCTGAGGGGATGGAAATAAGAAAGCTGCAAGTGATACCGGAGAAGTAAAATTCACAGGACCTTGGCAACTGATTAGATATGGGAAAAAGAGAGAGGAGACAAAGATGCCTTAGAATTTCTGAGAATAGGGTGCCCAAATAACGAAGTCAAAAAGAAGAATTTATTTGTCAACATGCTTGTTTCAGATATAGGGTAGAGATATTGGCATGACATTCGAGTACAGAAATCCAGCAGATATCTGAAAATACTAAAATGAAGCTCCCACAATAGGTCGAGAACTGATGTTGATATTCACACAGTGGAAACAGGTGAAGACAAGAGAGGTGTGTATGGCTAAATACACAAAGGAAGGTTGAGGTATGGGGGAAGTACATAAAGAAAGAAGAAACAGGATTTGGAGAAACACTTATATTTAAGAGAAAGGACAAGGGCAAAGAGTTAAAGGTACAGAAAGAAGAAAACTAGGATACTAAAATGTGGTGGAAGATGAGGGAAGAGGGATTTTCCTGCAGGAGAGGAAAAGCAAGTATTTTTAAAATTCCTGGAAAGTAAAGGAGATGAACATTGTAGAGTGGATTCTAGAACAGGGGGTCATTGGTGCCATTGTGAAGATAGTTTAAGGGAAGTAGTAAGAGGTGAAAGCAAATTCCAAAGTGTTAAGGAGTAAAGAGTATAGAAATGGAGAAAAACCTTCTGTTTTGAGATGTTTGAATTTTAAAAGGAGAAAGATAGAAGAATCAAGGTATATGGACAGTTTTTTTATATAGAGAGAAGACCGGAGCATTTTAGGGCAAAAGAAAAGTAGCCAGTGAAGAAGGGAAGATGAAAGATAATTACTACATACACTATTCAACAAGACCTGAGATTATAATATTACTTATCTCTGAAATAATTTACTCAAATATATATATATATATATATATACACACACACATATGTATATGTGTATATACTTACATAAATAATGTACATACACAAAAGCAATTGATTATAGAACAATGGTAAGTATAAGTCTCTCCATGCTCTGAGAGCCATTGTAGATTCCCAGACAATTGTTTTTTTTTTTTAGTTTGATATGACAGCCTTTTTATTATATCTCATGATTATGAGGGTCAGGAATTTTTAAAAAATTTTATTAGAGAAGTTGTGAGTTTACAAAACAATCATACATTAAAATACAGGATTTCCTTGCATTGATGTGATTTGTTATGAATGATGATAGTCCTTTTTTATAATTGTACAATTTTTTTAAATGAAATTTTATTGAAGTATATCATTCAACACAAACATACATAAACAATATGTATATTGTAAAAGTTGTAAACTTACAAGAGAAACATATAAATCATTGTACAGGGCTCCCATATATCATCCTGCCAACAACACCTTGCATTGTTGTGAAACATTTGTTACAAACTGTGAAAGAACATCCTCAAAATATTACTGCTATCTATAGCCCATATCTTACATTTGGTGTATTTTTCCCCCAACCCACCCGATTATTAACACCTTATATTACTAAGATACATTTGTTATAGTTCATGAGAGATAGTTCTCATTTTTGCTCTGTTAACCACAGTCCATCATCCACCACTGGATTCCCTGTGTTATACAGTCCAATGCTTTGTACGATCTATTCAATGTGTACACTCAGTGTCTCTCATTTTCATCACAGAGTGGTGTCATCATCACTTCAGTCAATTATAGGATGTTTTCATTAGTCCAAAAGGAAAAATCCCATACCTGCTTATATATCCCCTATTGTTGTCTCTTAGAATTGATATAGTATTTCCCATGTATCACCATGTTCTTAACACTTTGTAAAATATGAACATTCTTATATTTATACTATTAACCACAATCTTCATCCACCACCAAAATCACGATGTTATACATTCCCTAGATTATTCTCTAGCTTCCTTTCAATTGAGAGCTAATGAGTTTTAATTATTCAAAATGTAAATTCTCTCAGCTACCACTCCAACTTGAGTTGTGGTTTGTCCACTGCAGCCTCCCTTTCTGACATTTTATATTCTGGAGGACACCAAATGACTATCTCTCTGAACAATAATGACCAATAATTTTGATGAATAATGACTGACAAAAGAATGCCAGGACTAGAACTGCCACAAAGAAACAAAGAAATAAAGACATCGGGATGTGAACATAAATGTTTGCAGCAGTTCCAAATGCCTGGTCAAATTAACAGAGGGTAATCAGTAAGCAAGTCAGTATGGGTGGCAGGCCATTGAAAATTATGAAGGACTTTATAAATTCCATTGCATTCTGAGAGGATAGACCACCAAGTACATGAATTATAACTGGAAGATACTATGGCTGGAGACCATGAGTCATGATTTCAAGGAATTTGAAAATATTCTGCTAAAGGAGGATTCTAAGAGTAACTTTAAAAGAATCTATACCAGAAGGACCCATGCAGCACTGATTCAATGGTACCTCCATTTCCAATAATGCATATCCCAAGCTAAAAGAGGTATGTGTGGTAGGAGTGGTGGAGCTCAGTGGTTGAGTGCTTACTTTGCATGTACCAGGTCCCAGGTTCAATCCCTGGTACCTCCTAAAAAAAATTTTTTTTTAAAAAGAGGCATATGTGGAATAGGAAAAAAGCCCAGAGGAAAACATGCAGCTACAAGAATGAACAAAAGACTTAGACTTGAAAGGACAGATTTTCCTTTCAAATTTCTCATACGCATACATAAAATAGATAATAACAGAGAGGTTTTGAGATGAGGAAAAGGTAAACTGAGATAATAGAACTTGAGGCCATCTGTTAGATTTGAGTTGAGGACTAGGATAGAAATTTGGAAAATTTTTGAAAAGTTTGAAGGAGCATTTTGAAGAATGTAATAAAGAAACTTCTGCTTAAAAATAGCTAACTTGGGGAGAGGATGTGGCTCAAGCAGTTGGGCACCTACCTCCCACATGGGAGGTCCCAGGTTCGGTTCCTGGTGTCTTCTAAAAGAAGACAAGCGGGCACAATGAGCAGACAATGAGCAGACACAATGTGCAGACAATAAGTAGAAACAATGAACAAAAAGATCAGGGAGACATCTCACGGTGAGGGGAATAAATAAATAAAAATAACAAAATAAAAATAATCCTAACAAATCTATTATCTAAAAAACAATAGTTAACTGTACACAGGAAATATCCTTCCTGAATCCCCACTGAATGACAATAAATGATCAAAAAAGGCAATAACCAACAAGAGCAAAGTTAACTAGAGAGGAAGAAAAAGAGTTTCAGAGATTTTTAACAAAATGTTGTAAGCTAGCAAGCAAATGGATGAATGGTGACTGACTTAGAAATCTTGAGAAATTTTGTAATGCTAGAAAGGCAAGGCACCATACAGTTATGGTTAGAGTGTGTATCAAGACTTTGAAGAACCAGGTACTTCTGAAGCATGGGGTGTGAGGTAAAACTAAAAACAGGAAAAATGGTTATAAGTCTTTTTACGAAGTACTTGGCATCTCAGACCCCACTGCCACACAGTGCAGCAAGGTGATTCTCATCTTCAACCCAGCAATGTGTTTCCAGAGTTGTTGGCAATGATAGAAGCCTCCTCCTGTGTCAGAGGTGCCATGGTTCTGAGTCAGCCAAAGCAGCAATAGCTTCCCAAGTGTGGCTCTGGAAAATTTCCTGAAAGTTTAGCCTTAGAACATATTTGTCCATCGAATTCGTGAACTATATGATATCCCTCAATAACTGCCTTCCTAGTTAAACTAGCTAGAGTGGAACAGCTACTAAAGCTTAAAATATGCCTAACCTATTGTTAAGAAATTTCACTCCTAGGAATATACACAAGAGAAATGCGTGCATAGATAGCCACCAAAAGGCTTATAAAAGAATGTTTATAACAATTCTATTCATCGGAAATAAAACCTGAAAACCAAAATGTCCACCAAAAGTAGAATGGGTAAATCATGATATATGCATAAAATCAAATATCACACATCAATAAAAAATAAATACTACTGCTCCACATATAGAGGAATCTTACCGACATTGTTGAGCAAAAGAAACCAGAAATGAAAAAGAGTACTTACCATATGATTCTATATATATTGAGTTTAAGAGCAGGCAAAAATAATCCCTGGTGATAGAACTCAATGCTACCTTGGGGAAAGAGTATAGAATGAGGAAGGTCATGAGGCAGATTCTGGGCAACTGGAAATGTTCTATATCTGGATCAGGGTGCTGGATACAGATATATAGATATATATGTATAAAACTTCTTTGGGCCATATGTATGTATGTTATACCTCAATTTATCGAGGAAGGAAAGAAGAGAAGGGAAGGTGAGAGGGTAAGAAGGAAAAGAGGAAAGAATGGAAAAGCAGCTAGAGTGGATTCTGTTTCTAGGAGCCAGAAACCTTGACAAAATCTAGAGTAAATAAGAAATTAATAAAAAGTCTAATGTGGATGTCATCAATATGATGATATAAGATATCTCCTGGAAAAGTCTTTCCTCAGAATAAACTAATAAAAGGACAAATTCCACTTGTTTGGAACTCTACAAGACAATAGAGACTGAAGAAAGACTCCACAAATGCTGAATTGAAGAAAAAGAAAATTAATATCCAAAATCAGATAGGAGATATTCTTCCCAGGCACAATATTCCAGACCTTCCCCCCTAACTTGGTCCAACGCAGCTTGGGAATCACACATAGGGAACATGGCCCTAGTCCATTCTGCCATGGATGCAGACTATGGAGACACTCACAGCAACAGTTAGAACCCCATGCATATCCAGACATAGAGACCCAAGTCCACAGAGACCCAGGGCAGAACACAAGTGGCTGAGGAGTGCTCATACAAAAAAGCCCCCAGAGGAAAAAAAGAGAGAGAGAGACTATGGCAAAACTTTTGGAAAGAGGTGCACACATTCAAAACACTTTCATTGGTTGGACCACCTCAATGCAAAATGTCCAACCTTAAAAAGTGCACCACAGGGAACTGATGCTTGATGTATTTAGATTTATTAAGAAGATTGATTGTGAAATGTGTGGAAATGGATAGAGTTGATGGTAACACACTATAGTGAGTATACCTATCACTGCTGATGTGTAAAGGTGACAGTGACTGAAAGGAGTAGTCCAGGAATATAAATGTCAATTGAAAAAAAGCTAGAGGATAGTCTAGGGATTGTATTACATAGTGAATTCAGTGACAGATGAGGATTGTGGTTAATAGTACAAATAAAACAATGTTCTTCTATGAACGAGAACAAATGTACATCACAATTGGAAGGTGTTAAGAATATGATGATACATGGTATGCTGGTTTGAATATTTTGTGGATCCCAGAAAATTATGTTCTTAAGATAACCCATTCCTGTCCATGTATATCTATTGTATGTGAGAACTTTTGATTAGACTCAGTTAAGGAACTTTTGATTAGATTGCTTTAATAAGGACCTTTGATTAGATTGTGGGACCCAGGGTGGGATCTAATCCTTTTCTTGGAGTGTAATGTAAACTGAGGACTGAAATCAGAGAGACACAGAAAGAGAACTGTATGCTTTTACCCTGTCTTGTGAGAGAGGACTCCAGGATCACCTGCAGCCACAGAAAGACAGAGAAACCCCAAGGGGCTCAGAGAGAGGCTGGAGGCTGGAATCAGTGGAACAACTCAAAGCTGAAGAGATGAAGCCTGGGGAGAGATTAGCCATATGCCTGATCACTCATAGCTAAGCTCAAAGAGAAAGTAAGCCTGGAGGAGAAAGCAGAGACAGGCTGCCATTTTGCCTAGCTTCATGGCAGGAGTCCAGGATTACAAGCAGTGGAGCTTCGGTGAGACAGCATCTCTGATGATGCCTTGATTTGGACATTTTCACAGTCTCAGAACTGTAAGATTGTATCCTAATAAATTTCCATTATAAAAGCCAACCCATTTCTGTGTATTTTTGTATTGGACGCCTTTAGCAAATTAAAACCCATGGGAAAAATACAACTAATATAACTTATAGTCTATAGTCTAACAGTAATATTGTAATATTTTGTAGCAATGCAAAGAAGGTACTATAGCAATGTTAAGGGTCAACAATAGGGGGTATAAGAGAGTATGGTATTTTTCATCTTGGAGCTATGAAAACATTCTAAAATTGATTAAGGTGATGCCAACACAACTCTTCTGAAACTGAGAGCCACGGAGTGTACACTTGAGATGGATTGTTCAAGTCATGGAACTGTGTAACAGTGAATGCCACGTTAACAGTATAAAAACAGTACAAATATGAGAACATTCTCATATGAACTATAAAAAATAATATTAATAAATGATGTTAAAAAAATAGGGTGGTTTGTGCAAAAAATACAACAAATGTAATAATAGACTACAGCTAGCAGTAACATTTTGATGATATTCTTTCTTCATTTGTAACAGAAATTCCACAACAAGGCAAGATGTTGGTGTTGGGGTGATGTATGGGAATCCTATATGTTGTGCACGATTGTTTTGTAAATTCACAACTTCTCTAATAAAAAAGTGCACTACATATCCAGGGTAAGAATCAAATGAAGAAGAGCTGAGAAAAACTGAAAACTTAAACATGGGATACTCTAAATGTCCAGAATAAGTTAGACCAGTCATCAAAGAAAAGCCTTAACACAAAGTCAATCAGTAATAAAACCCTAGGCAAGAGGGAGAAACTGACCTTCAGAGTTAACTCATCAAAATAATCAGATGGCCAAACATCAGCAAAAAAATTACAAGCCATACTAAGAAACAGCAAAATATGGCTCAGTCAAGGGAACAAATGAAAACTTCAGAGGAGACACAGAATTTGGAATAACTAAACAAAGAAGTTCCAAAAAATCTTCTAAATCAATTCAAGGAGATGAAAGAAAATATGGATATGGAGCTACAGGATATTAAGAAGACATTGTATGAGCATAAAGAGGAATTTGAAAGTTTAGAAAGAAACAACAGAAATTATGGGGTTGAAAGGCACAAAAATGGAGATTAAAAATATACTAGAGGATGAGAGAGA
>JAKSZT010053887.1:77998249-78071344 GCA_026826555.1 Tolypeutes matacus | reverse complement strand
ATTTGTGGATCAAAGAAGAAATTAAAAGGGAGATCAGTAGATATATTGAGAGGAATGAAAACAAGGATACAACATATCAAAACTTACAGGATAAAGCAAAGGCAGTGCTGGGAGGGAAATTTATAGCCCCAAATACCTACATTAAAATAAGAAGAAAGGATTAAAATCAAAGACCTAACTGCAAACTTGGAGGAACTAGAAAAAGCAAACTAAACAGCAAACTAAACCAAAGCAAGAAAAAAGAAAGAAATAACAAAGATTAGGGCAGGAATAAATTATATAAAGCATAAAAAATAACAGAGAACATTAACAAAACCAAAATTTGGTTCTTTGAAAAGATCAATAAAATTGATAAAACCTCAGCTAGACTGATAAAGAAAAAAAGACAGAAGAGGTGAACAAATAAAATGAGAATTGAGAGGACGAACATTACTATTGACTCCACAGAAATAAAAAAGGATCATAAAAGGATACTATAAACAACTGTATGCCAACAAATTAGACAACCTAGATAAAATGGACACATTTCTAGAGAAACACAAATAACCTATACTGACTCTAAAAGAAACAGAAGATCTCAATAGACAAATTACAAGTAAGATTGAATCAGTCATCAAACACCGCCCAACAAAGAAAAGCTCAGGACCAGATGGCTTCACAGAGTAATTCTACCAAACATTTCTAGAAGAATTACCTTTCTTGCACGTTAAAAGAATTAGACACCATAATCTAGCTACGCAAGGATGGTTCAACATAAGAAAAACAATTAATGTAATACATCACATTAAAAAAATAAAACCACATGGATTATCTCAATTGATTCAGAAAAGGCATTTCACAAAATCCAGCATCCTTTCTTGATTAAAAAAAAAAAAAATTAGAAAAATAGTAATAGAAAGAAACTTCCTCAACGTAATAAAGGGTATATATGAAAAAAAAAAACAAAAAAAAAACACAGCTAATATCATATTCAACAGTGAAAGACTGAAAGCTTTTCCTCTAAGATCTGGAACAGAACAAGGATGCTCTCTGCACCACTGTTATTCAATATTGTAATGGAAGTTCTAGCCAGAGTAGTTAGACAAAAAAAAAAAAAAAAAAGAAACAAACAAACAAAAGGCATCCAAATTGGAAATGAAGTAAAACTTGCACTATTTGCAAATGACATGATCTTATTATAGAAAGTCCTAAAAATCTACGGCAAAGCTGCTAGAGCTAATCAATGAATTCAGCAAAGTGGTAGGGTACAAGATCAGCATGTGAAAACAGTAGTATTTCTATACACTAGTAATGCACAATCAGAGAAGGAAATCAAGAAAAAAATCCATTTACAATGGAAACTAAAGAACCAAATACCTAGGAATAAATTTAACCAAGTTTGCAAAGGACTTGTACACAGACAACTTCAAAACATGGCTAAAAGAAGTCAAAGAAAGTCTAAATAAATGGAAGGACATTCCATGTTCATGGACTAGAAGACTAAATATTGTTAAGATGTCAACTCTACCCAAAATGATTTATAGATTCAATGAAATCCCAATCAAAATTCCAACAGCCTACTTTGCCGAATGGAAAAGCCAATTATCAAATTTATTTGGAAGGTTAAGTAGCCCCTAATAGTCAAAACTATCTTGAAAAAAGGAATGAAGATGGAGGACTCAACACTTCCTGACCTTGAAGCTTATTACAAAGCTACAGTGGTCAAAACATGGTACTGGCACAAGGATAGATATATTGAACAATGGAATCAAATTGAGAGTTCAGAAATAGACCTTCATATCTGTGATCAATTGATTTTTGACAAGACTGCCATATCCACTCAACTGCAAAAGAATAGTCTCTTAACAAATGATGCTGTGAGAATTGGATATCCATATGCAAAGGAATGAAGGAGGACCCCTGTTTCATACCATATACAAAAATTAACTCAAAAGAATCAAAGACTTAACTATAAGACCCAGGACTATAAAACTCCTAGAAGAAAATACATGGAACCATCTTCAGTATCTTGTTTTAGGCAATGCTTTCTTAGACTTTACACCCAAAGCACAAGCAACAAAAGAAAAAATAGATAAATGGGGCCTCATGAAAATTAAAAACTTTTGTGCACCAAAGCACTTAATCACAAAAGTGAAACAACAATGTAATCAATGGGAGAAAATATTTGGAAACCACATATCTGGTGTTTAATATCCAGAATACATAAAGAAATTCTACAACTCAACAATAAAAACACAAACAACCCAATTTAAAAATGGACAAAGACTTGAATAGACATTTCTCCAAAGAGGATATACAAATGGCTAAAAAGCACATGAAAAGATGCTTAACATCATTAGCTATTAAAGAAATGCAAATGACAACCACAATAACATACCATATTACATCCACTAGAATGGTTACTATTAAAAAAATATTACAAGTATTGGAGAGTATGTAGAGAAATCGAAACACTCAGTCATCACAGGTGGGAATGAAAAACAGTGCAGACACTGTGGAAGACAGTTTGGCAGCTCTTCAGAAAGCTTAGTGTGGAATTACCATATGACCCAGCAATCAATCTACTAGATATATACCCAAAAGAACTGAAAGCAAGGACTTGAACAGATATTTGCACACCCATGTTCACAGCAGCATTATTCACAATTACCAAAAGATTAAAGCAACCTAAGTGTCCATCAACTAATAAATGGATAAACAAAATGTGGCATATACATACAATGGCACATTATTCAGTCTTAAAAGGGAATGAAGTTCTGGTTCATGTGACAGCATGGACAAACCTTGAAGACATTATGTTGACTGAAATAAGCCAGACATTATGCTGACTGAAATAAGCCAGACACGAAAGGACAAATATTCCATGAGCTCACAGACATGAAACAATTAGAATAAGCAAAATCATAGAGTTAGAATCTATAATACAGGTATAGGTTACCAGATGTTGGGTAAGGGGTAGGGAATGGGAAGTTAATGCTAAATTTGTACAGAATTTCTATTTAGGTTGATCATAAAGCTTTGGAAATGGGTGGTGGTGATGAGAGCACAACATTGTGACTATAATTAACAGCATTGAATTATACATGTGAACGTGGTTAAAGGGGGACATTTTAGATATGTTATTAGAATAAAAATTAAAAGATAAAACATAGGACTGTACAACAGTGAATCCTATTGTAAACAATGGATTATAGTTAATATGGCAATTATAAAAATGTTCTTTAAAAATAACTATGGTTTAAATTGTATATATGTTACTAGAATAATTTTTTAAAAATCCATTAGACTTTATAACACAGTGAACCCTAAGATAAACCATGTACTCTATTTAATAGTACAATTATAAAAATGTGCTTTCATCAATTTTAACAAATGTACCATGCTAATGTAAGGGGTTAATAATAGGGTAGTATATGGGAACCCTGCATTTTAAGAATAATTTTTCTATAAGCCCCCAACATCTGTAATAAAAATCTTTCAAATGTCTACAATGATTGATTAGATGGCAAACATTTATGGTGGGCTTAAATCTGTACTTTGGAGTAAAGTTAGAGGAGGAAGACTAATACTGAGCACTTGTAGCACATATTATTGTGCTGGGCACTTTTTATGTGCCTTCTATTTAAACCATATAATCACTCTGAGGAGGGTATTACTATTTCACTTTTCAAATGATGTGACAAGCTCTGAAAATTTAAATCATTTGTCCATGGGCAAAGAGCTAGTTCATAGGGAAATTTGATTCAAGTCTGTCTGACTTCAGTGAGCACGTACTTTCCATGACACTCTAAAAATAGGAAGCCAAAGTTTGGAGGCTAGATAAGCAGAAATAATGCAAGGTCAAAGGATCCTGTAGTCTAGGGAAAGCTCTCTCCTGAGTTTGGTCCAGGTAAAAGAATGTGAAAATGTCATTAGGAGATAAACTGAAGAAAAAAACTATTTTAAAGGTCCAGAGGTCATAGTTAATGTGAAAAAACAGATTCAGTAATGAAAGAAGAGAAGTTAGGAGGAAAGCTTGGAATCTTGGAGATGGAAGAGTTAAGAGTAATGACAATGTTCAGGTGGTAGGGAACAGTTGAATACATGAATACTCAAAATATATGAAATCTTGCAAGCTTTTAATACCAAATGTTGGAAATGTAGCACAAGCCTACCTTTAGTCACAGTTCATTGGCAATATCTCAAGAGGAATATGCCAGAAATTACAGAGTAACTCATAGCTTCATGGCAATAAGGAACCAGTCTGGTTCAGTGAATTCTCAAGGTTCATGCACAAGAAAATGATGTGAAATGTTAAGGACAACTTGCTGGTGGTGTGGACAAGCAGATCTGCTATTCAAATTCTAATTCCTTCACATTTTCATTTGCAAAGCATATACCTATTTGATTTCTGGAGACTGTTTTTTCTTCTTGCATATAGACTCCTCATATAAATGTTTAGGAAATGGCTGGTAATGATCCTGGTTTGGCAAATACTGGCCATTTCATCATTTCATTCTTTTTAGTTTAATAACTACAGGCTGGAATTATAACAAAACTGAAATTCTAGGAAATGAAAAACATCTATTCTGAATTTTTCTTTTATAATTCTTCCCTCATCCTTCTCTCTCTTCCTACTATTTCATATACATATGAAATATATATGAAGTAAAAGGTAGGAAGGGAAATTACTTTGCAATGAAGGCAAAAGTGTCAGGAAAGGGACACATTGCCTGCTTAATACTGTTGGTAAGTCTAAAGTTCAGGTTTATGTCTTTCTTAATTTAGAATCAATATGTTCACATGCTCAGAAATGCTTTTATTTTAGGTTTGTGTACTAAAGTGATAGCCAAAGTGCCAACAAACTGAACTGGCATACATTGCTATGGTGAAGAAGCAGGTTGGCACTTCCCAGGTCTTGTAATTCTCCCTAGAAGATGTGATGAACTCCAGCCTCTGGTCATGAAGAGACAACTGCTATGAGCCTAGGGACCATGTCAGGAAGCAAATTCTATTTGGTGAGAACTCATCAAAATTTCTGGAGAAATATTGCTATCTCTTCATATATTCAAAATAAATTTTTTCTCTGCTATATACTTCAGTATATTCCACGAGCCAGAGGTAGGCTCTACAACACACCTCTTTATTCATATATTATTAATTTTTAGATTTGTTTTCATCGTCATTACAGCAAGATTTTAATTTTTCTTTTTCTTGGTTGCCTTTCAGAATGAAGCATAAAGGATCATTGTTAAGGAATAAGGAAAATTTGTTTTGATTTTTGTTCTTGTGTTTTAAGCAAAGCACAGGGAAACCCTTGAAATTGGAGCACATGTTAATTAACTGGTCCCTCTATGACTTTGTAAGTGGAATCTCTGAGAATGACTCACACTTTCAGGCAGAGAATCCTTGCTAGAAGTCCAATATCTTGAAATCATCTCCAGCTACTAGAAGCAACCAAAGATATAGAAATTACTAGAGCGCCACATTGTGGTGACTTCGAGAACAAATGTTATAAACTTATGCCTAACTATACAAATAAGCAGATAAAAATGGAAACCTCTTTATCAGAGCAACTGGATCTGACAACATTTCTTTCTGGATATAAATCAAAGTGAATCAAATGTGTGTTTTGCTAATGCTTAAGTGCTATTTTTAAAAACGATATAAAAATCATCATTAAATAGACCTAGAACCCATGCATCCTTCCTTCATGGCAACAGTGGATATGAGAGAGAACATTCAGACAGCTGTTTGACAATTTTGATACAATTGACCAGCAAATTTCTCCAAATATCAAGTCCCCCACCCTTTCCTCTTGAACACTGATAAAAGGATTTGAGTATCTGCCTTTCCTAATCCAAGTTATAGGAGCCACTTAGGAGGTGAAGGCAGGAAACTCCCAGGAGAGTAATTGAATTGTCCACACTTAGGTTGGTATTTTTAGAAACTGCCTAGTCAACCTGGGTTAGTTCCAAGCCTGAATTCAGAGTTTATTTCCAAAGAATGTGGAAAGATGACCTGGTGTATTCTCTCAAGTCCTCTTGGCAGCAGTGCAGAGAGCAATGCTTGCGTGGTCTTAGTCCTAACCAGCTCAGCCATGGAGGCTCTGTGCTGGGAAGATGCCCCTATAGCTGCCCAAGTCCACTGCTTATCAGGCCTCCCTGCACTCCGCAGGACCCCTCTTTCCCACTGGGCACTAAAGAAGCCCAGTGAGAGAGATCAAATTGGTCGAATTCACATTAAAACTTCACATATTTCAGAAAACCATCTTTAACTAGGCTAAAAGAAGATTCAATATATTTTGATATTTTTACATATTTGGATTCCTTGAGGGCAGAAACTTTGTTTCACTCATCTTTGTATCCTCAGTACCTAGCACAGGGTTTACCACAAAGTACGTGCTCCTTCAATATTTGCTGATAAAGCTGTTATTAAAGGCATTTTAGAAAATTCTCAAATATATTTTCTATTATATATTTTACTAATATTCTGCCCAACACTGCAGTCCCATTTTATAGAGTAAGATACTAATAATAGATAGCTTAACAATAATATAATATTATGGTCCTGAAAGACTTATAAATATTTATAAAATGGCCCTCTGACCATTTTTGACATAACTTAATAACTTAATTGGGTTTTATAGCATTTATGTTTTTCAAAGCATGTCCATGTATAGCACCTAGTTTTTACTGTAAGATAGGTCAAGACCAAGAATACTCTATTTCAGAGATAAAGCCCAGTAACGTTAGGTATCTTCCCAAGGTTGATGTTAACAGAGCAAAGGGTAGAACCAGCTCTTCTGTCTCAAATACCTCATTCTACTATCCATGCCAACAGTCCTGGAAGTAATTTAAAAATTTATTTTTCCCCACCTTCCCATATGTGATGCTCCTCTAAAGATCATCAGATTCTGTATGTTCAACAAGTTGGAAAGAATTCTTGTCACTTTAAGTGTATAATTTACTTGCCAGGCTAAATTTTTCAGCATCCTTTACATCTGAAGAGCTGATAGGCCAAAATGCGGTTTTGATGCTTAAAAATGCATATTTTAATACAGAGCAATAGGGAATGAAGCATTATAATTGAATCATTATTCAAGCCATTTAACAGGCTAACAGCTGCAAAGCGAAACAAACGCTACAGTCCTCTCCACTAAAAGTTGGAATCGTTTTTAAAGAGGTTACCAAGTTGTATATTTTGTTATCATCAGTCTACACACTTACCAGGTTTCAAAAATGGCACTGGAAAGAATTTTCCAAACCTATCATTGGAGAAATTTTCACTGCCCAATTTTATTACTTGCCCGTAAGCAACTGGAGTTAATTTACATAAAATAATCCTCCATACCATAAGCTATTTAAGCATTTTTCCATAACTAATATTGCCATAAACTGTTTTTGAGAAAAAAAAAATTTATTTATATGGACCATTTAATCTCAATGACATCTAGTTTTTTCAGGAGGAATTTTTGTTCTTACACAAGGATAAAAAATACTTTTTTATCATTTAAAAACCTAATTAAAGCTATCCAAGTTGACATAGTGAAAATAAAAACAAATAAAATATTTTAGCTTAAAAAAATAAGATAAATTTAGAAAATGGCTTCACATTTTACTTAAATGGTGAGCTAATTTTACCCCAAAGATTTAAATTAGCAATTGCTTGAATTGAATTCCTCCAAATCTCAAGTTAGGATTTTAAGTTATATCTAAATACTGTCAGTCTAATCCCAGGGCTTCTGATAGACTAAGATAGTGGCATAAGAAGCTACAGGGTGCCATTTGCTTACAGAATCTTTGAAAAACTAGCAGAAACTTACAGAACCATCTTCCTCAAAACTCCAGAAAACAGTTAAAGGGTTGCAGTAATTAGACAAGTGCTGAATCAAGAAAACACAGCTTTAAAAGGGTCTGAGAAACTCCTAGCCCACTTGCTGTCCCCTCTCTGGCCCCTGCCTGATGTAGTGGGGAGCCAGCCTATGCTCCCATTGTGGGTACCTGGCCCTGTTTCAGGGAGAACAGAGGCAGAGTAACCCCTAGATGCATGTACTATGTATACATATACTAGAGTGCCTGTATGTTAATACCAATCTGTCAGGTGGTAGCCTGAAAAACAGAGCCAGGAAACTCATCTCTGACCCACCCTCCCAGAACTTCAGGCAGAAGCAATTTGCAAACAGATAAAGGAGAAAAAGAAACAAGTCAAAGAAGCCTGGGGTAAGAGATTACCTGTTTTAAGTCATCCAAAAGAGCACCCAGAAGGGGGAGAAAGTCTATTTCATAGGAAGGAGAAGTGGCATTTGAATTCCTGTAAATGGGGGAATTCCTAAACCCACAGACAACAGCCCAAGACACAGGCTCAGAAAAGATAGGACCTGAAATTTGCATTTGCCTCCAGCTGACTTTTTTGATGGGAGGGCTAAACTTTGAAGGAAAGCACCAGTCAATGCAAAGGCAACTTGCAAAGACTGAGAAAGGTATGTTTTTGTTTTGTTTTGTTTTGTTTTGTTTTGCCCTGGTTTGTTTCTTTTTCTTAGTTCCTGGCTCTCAAGGAAATCTATATCTTATCACCATCTGGATACAAACTCAAGAAACAGACAGACCAGGGACTAAACACCAGAGCTAATGCTTTGAAATATTAAAATGTACAGTGTACAACAAAAGATTATAAGACAAATGGAGAAATAGGAAATGATGGCCCCTCCAAATAACAAGATAAAAATCCACAAAATATCAATGAAGAAGACTGGTCTTTGGATATACTGGGCAAAGACTTTAAAACAATGATACTCAATATACTCAAAGAAATAAAGGAAAAACACAGATCGAGAACTGAAGGTTATCAGGAAAATGATGAATGAGCAAAATGGTGAGAATCTCAATAAAGAGACAGACATTTTAAAAGAATTGAAGCCCACAATCACTGAAATGAAAAATTCCCTAGAGGGTTTCAATAGAAGATTGGAATCAGAAGAAGAAATAATCAGTGAATTCAAAAAACAAGAATATTGAAATGATTCAGGCTGAGGACCAGAAAGAAAAGGAATGGGAAAAAAGTGAACTGAGCCTGATAGACCTGTGAGATACTATCAAGCACACCAATATACACATCATGGATGTCCCAGAAGGAGAAGAAATCAAGAAAGGGACAGAAGGAATATTCAAAGAAATAATGGCAGAAAACTTCCCAGATTTAATGAAAGACACGAATATGCACATTCAAGAACTCAATGAAACCCAAACAGGATACACTTGAAGAGAGCCATGCCCAGACATACAGTAGTCAAACTGTCAAATGCAATGGACAAGGGGAGAGTTGTGAAAGATGCAAGATAAAGGCAATGTGTTATGTGAAAGGGGGTCCCAATTAGATCAAGTGCTGATTTCTCATTAGAAGCCATGGAGGCAGGAGGGCAGTGGGACAAAATATTTAAAGTGGTGAAAGAAAACAATTGCCAGCAAGAATTTTATATCTGGTAAGCATATTTTTTAAAAATAAGGGAATGATTAAGACATTCCCAGATAAATAAAAGCTGAGGCAGTTTGTCACTACTAGACATGCTCTATAAGCAAGGCTAAAGAGAGTACTTCAGATTGAAAGGAAGGGACACTAGACAATGGATCCAAGTGGCATAAAGAAATAAAGGCTTCCAGTAAGGTTCATCACACAGGTAATTATAAAGCCCATATAGTGTTTTATATTTTTGTATATAACTCCCCTTTTACGTCTTATAAGTTCTAAAATGCAAAACATAAAAAGAAATGACAAATCTATGGTTTAGGGCATATAATGTATATAAGGATATAATTTGTAACAAGCACAACAAAAAAGTGGGGAATGGGGATATAGGAGCAGTGTGTATATATGCTATTGAAGTTAAGTTGGTACCACATCAAACATGATTGTTCTATAATTAGGATATTAAATTTAAGCCATATGGTAAACTCAAAGAAAACATGAAAAATAAAGAAAGAAATGAGAAGGGACTCGAAATGGTACAATAAAAAAATAAATATGAAAGTAAGCATTAATAGAAGAATTGAGGACAAAAAAAAGGTATAAGACAAAGACTAATGAGCAAAATGACTGAAGAAATTCCTAAATTGTCAGTAGTTACTTTAAATGTAAATGGATTAAACACTCCAGTGAAAAAGGTTGAGGTTGGGAGAATGGATTAAAAAAGCATGATCTAACTATAGGCTGTTAACAAGAGACTCACCTTAAATTCAAGACACAAGTAATTTGAAAGTGAAAGATTGGAAAAAATATACCATGTAAATAATAAACAAAAGAGATTTGGTGTAGCTACAATAATATCAGATAAAATAAAAAATAGACTTAAAATAGCCAGGTCAAGGACACACAATACATTTAAAGGTGGTTGATACCAGAGTCTCTAAAGTCCATCAGTCCAAGACTGCAGGTGGATACCTTTAACCAGAGGTCTCAGGAGCCAGGTCTAATGTGGCATCAGTGTAGATTCTAAAGCTGACAGAGGGTGGCACTAATCTAGCCACGGTGTGGTGGTAAGGATGGCAGCAAACTTCATGGCATAGCACAGGTATCGGAACCAGGAGTCAGTGCAACCAGGTATCAGTCTGTGTCTACCTGATACTCTCCATAGTGGCATCTATACTGGGTTTTTGTAAGAAATGGCCCTCTGCCTGGCATCAACCAGTCCATATCATACCCTTGCACAAATTACTAGTTATCACTTATTACAAAAACCTGTTTTTCTCAATTTATTTAAATTCTAATTGTGGTCAACACCATGTTTTAGGGATTCAAGATCATTAATATCATTTCAATACACAAGTGGGATTTATTTCCACTTTGAAAATTACTGCTTTATACACTTTCAGTGACTTTTGGTAAAGTGCTTTTTTGCTTACATGTGAATGGGTGTTTAAAGAATAAATAACATCCTGGGCTGTTACTTCAGCAAGGGAGGACAGTTACTAGTGTTGCACAGGAAATGTCACGGTGGTCATTGTTATTTTGAGCAGTTCCCATAGTCAGAAAGTTATACTTCCTGCCAAGAGTAGTTTTAACACATTGTGTATCACAGCAGAAAACAAAGGGGACAAACACCTAGGAAAGATGTGGGAAGCTTAAAAGGCCACAGGTTAGCTCAGCATTTTGGTTCTAGAGTCAGACATGTGAGTCACTGTTGTAGTTTGCTAAAAGCTGCTGGGAGCAAATACCAGAAATTGGTTGGCTTTTACAATAGCAATTTATTAGGTTAAAAGCTTACAGTTCTGAGGCAATGGAAGTTTTCCAAATCAAGGCATCATCAAGAGATGCTGTCACAGCAAGTTGCAGCTATGGTTAATCAGGCACATGGCAGGGCATAATGGAGGCTCTGCCAGTCTCTGCCTCCTCCTCCAGGTTTACTTTCTCCCCAAGCTCAGCTGTGGGCAATCAGGCATGTGACTCATCTCTCTCCTCTCCTCTGGACCTTATCTCTTTCAGCCTCTAGGGTTTCTCTGTCTCTTCTACTTTTTCCCTTTGTGTGATGCTTTTAGTCCTCTCTTTATAAAAGACTCCAGCAAGATGATTAAAGTTTACCCTGGATCACACAATCTAACCAAATGCCCGTAACAGAAGTAATTTAACTAAGAACTCCCACCTACAATAGTTTTACATGCACAGGAATGGATTAGCTTTAAGGATATGAAGTTTTCTGGGATCCACAAAAAGCTTCAAACTGTCACAGCCACTTACATGCTGTGAAACACTGAACAAGTTATGTAACACTTAGTTTCAATTTGCATATCTGTAAAAGGGCAATACTCATCATAACTAATTCATGGGGTTGGATCATTAAATACAGGGACCTATATGCCTGCTCTCTGCTCCATGCCCAGCAGCTCAGTACATGTTAGCTGTTAGCAGGGAGATTGACAGCACTGGACAGAGAATGATGCCTTTTGGGAACCAAGGAACAAAGCATTCAGTTGGCATTTGGGGGAGTTTATTATTTATAAACCCCAGGATCTAAATTTGGTATTTGGAGGAAATTTTGAATAATAATATAGGACCTATCCTTTTTTAACTTTTTTAAATTAAAGTTTGTCATTCATACATGAACATAAATATATAGTAAAAGTTGTGAACTTACAAAACAAGCATGCATTTCATCATACAGGGCTCCCATACATTACCCCACCACCAACACCTTGCATTGTTGTGAAACATTTGTTACAAACTATGAAAAGGTATTGTCAAAATACTACTACTAATGATAGTCAATATCTTAAATTTGCTGTATTTTCTCTCAACCCTATTATTACTATTATTATACCCTGTATTAGTATTATATATTTGTTATAGTTCCTGAGAGAACATCCTCTCTTATCCTCTGTTAACCAGTCTATCTTCCACCAGAGGATTCATGTATCATACTTTATATCTGACTTTTTTTCATAGCCAACAATTAAAAACATGAAACAAGAAAGCAAACTTCCAAATGTACTATCTCATTTCACATGAACTTTGAGAAAAATTTAGGTTAGAAACCTGTAAGTGCCATAAGTTTGAGAAACAGTGAAAAATAGAGTCTAGTTTCTTTTACACCAGTTCTTCATAGAGGAGAACCACTATGGTATCAAAATCCCCATATGTATGTGTTAACAGAATTGTAACGTGCATGTAGTTTTCATTCATTCCCAACTAATCATTATGATGTATTCTTAACATTTTGATAGAAAGAGCTCTTCAAGTTATTGTAATTGATAGAAACTTGACCTGAATAAAGACTTCCTTGCACAGATGACTCTGAAATAAACAAGACAGTTTTCCAGCCAACCACACTGCAATCATGTTATACTTTCATACCTGTCATTCTATTTTATCTGTTCTTTTTAGAGATGAGGAAACTGACATCCAATAAAAGACCAACATTCAACATCAACTTAGTAACAGAGCCATAGCAGAACCCTGTACTCGGGATGGCTTTTGAGCACTCTGCCCAGCTTCCTGATTAACTCCTGAATAAGGAAGCAATCCTGAACAAGCCAGCAACAGCTTTTCCTATGGGCTCACCTGGCTACATGAACATCAGGCTGGCTAGACTACAACTTCAATCTACATGAGAAAATCATGGCTCTTGAGAAATAGACTGCAGCGCATCATAAATCAAACCTACCTGAAAATCTGAGTGTGTGCTATTAGGACCTAGGAAGCAATCCAGACATTCATGTACATTTTTTTTTTAAGTGTCAGCTGCTTCATGGGTATTTTGAGAAGCACTTTAGGAAGTCACAGCAGGAAACTGGATTTTGTGTTTTGAAAGTGCCAGCTTTATTGCAGCTCAAACAGAATAAAAAGAGAAACAGCATCATTACGCCGCAGGTTTTTCAGTGTGGTTCCAGCAGGAGTTCTCGCTTTTCTAGCTTCAGCACGCTTTCTTCCCCAGCCCTGTGAAAAAGAATGTTATCTTGGCAGAACCTGAACCAAATATGAAACATGGTTTCAACAATTTCATTCCACTTTTTCAGGGATGTATTTTCATCAGAACATTTTGGTCTTCTGAGAACTTGTGTACCTCTTCTTTTGAGAGACAGTGCTTTCTTTTATTCGATGACTTCCTTTTTTACTTTCAGTTGGGGTGGTGATGGTATGGGGAATGGAACTCCAATGGAAAGGTAATTGTACTTCTCTGTCACATATTTTTTTGCTGATCTATATAATAGTGCATAAGCTCCTAACTGAGACTTAAAAGTGTTCCCAATTATTAGTTCAAAGCCTGCAGCCAGCTTGGAAATTGTTGAAATGTACAAAATAAACGAGAAAAAAAAAAAAAAAAAAAAAAACAGCAGGGAAAGAAATTCTAGGTCATGCTTTTCAAAGCTGTTCAATAAAAAAACTGTTTCTTTCAGAGGACAGAAACAATTTCAATGTTCAGTTTTTTATAGCACTGGCATTTATAGGCATAGTATGTGCATCTCTGGTATGGATGGTGACTGATTGAAGAGGGTTGAATTCTAGGCCCTCTATATGCAAACATGTTAAATGGCATCAAATCCTGCAGAATACCAGAAATCCTTAGATTGTATGACTCAGTGACACCTCCATTGCACTCTCCTTTGTAACAAAAAGTTTTGAGTTGAGGTAAGGGACAGGAGACAAAGTGCATAGCACAAGAAGAATATATAAATTTGCAAGACAGTTCTAAAATACATTAAAGAAAATACCCCAGTACCTATAGGAAATGATATGGGTGAGTATATTAGTCAGCCAAAGGGGTGCTGATGCAAAATACCAGAAATCAGTTGGTCTTTATAAAGGGTATTTATTTGGGGTAGAAGTCCACTGTTACAAGGCCATAAAGCATAAGTTTCTTCCTTCACCAAAGTCCATTGCCACGTGTTGGAGCAAGACAGCTGCCGACGTTTGCCAGGGTTCAGGCTTCTTTGGTTCCTCTCTTCCCGGTGCTGCATTTCTCTCCAGTCTTAGCTCCTGTTTCCTCCACAAGGTCAGCTGTAGACTATGATGCTCTCTAGGCTTTGCTTCTCTCCACAAGGCCAGCTGTAGACTATCAGGTGAATGGCTTGTCTTTATCCTGGAGCCTTCTCTCCTTCCTCACGACCAATCTCTCTTACTTCCCGGGTCTCCAGCTCAAGACTCCAACGTCAAAACTTCTCCAACACTGTTCTTTACCATGCCTTTTATATTTGATTCCCACCCCACCAAGGGGTGGGGCTCAATGCCCTACTGATGTGGCCCAGTTAACTCCCTAATCATAACTTAATCATGCCCAGATAAGCAGACTAGTCTACAGGCATGATCCAATATCTATTTTTGGAATTCATAATTACATCAAACTGCCAAACTGCTACAGTGAGTGAGCTGATGGCACCAGGTCAGGATGTTTTGCTATGTTCGGTCACTGGAGTCATCATTAGCATTGTGGAGGCTGCAAGCAGTGATTTTCCCATTTAGCAATGCAGAGCCTAAGACTTGCCCAAACCAAAAAATTCCTGTCACTCTGCATATCTTGCCTCCACCCCCTTTAACCTCCCAACTTTGTCTAATTAACTTCTAGTCAACTCTCAGATCTCAGCTCAAACACCATTTCCTCTGTGAAGCCTTCCCTAACTTGATCTTAATAGAGTTGGATCTCCCTATAATATCCTGTTTCTAGTCCCAAATAGCATATGTAACAATTGATTTTATATTTGTATGAGCATGGGATCAATAGCTGTCTTCCATCATCTTAGAGGTCAGCACTGTGCCCAGCTTGGTAGCAGGACTTCAACAGATGTTAGTGAATAAATGAAGAAATGTAGCAGTGAATGAACAAATTGAAAAAAGGAAAGAAAGAGCACTTGAGTGAATGCATCTCCCACTGAGAGAGAGAAGAGGGAGAAGTCACCAATCTTGACTTAATTTTTAAGACTCAAAACAGAACTTCCTACCCACCCCCACCATACACATACTGCTAATTTCTAATCTACTTTCTGTCTCTGTGAATTTCCTATTTCTAGACATTTCACATAACATCATACAATATTTGCCATTATGTGCTTTGCATATTTCACTCAACATAATGTTTCCAACATTCATCCAGTTGTAGCATGCTTCAGAAATTCATTCCTTCTTACAGTCAAATAATATTCCATGTGTGCATGTGCCACCTTTTGTTTATCCATTCATCTGTTGACAGACACTTGAGACCACCCTATTTCAACTTTCACAATTTATGAATAAATTCAGTAAAATTATTTTCCCTTTCCACTCTTTGTAGAGCTTCTGAGGCATGTTGCCATTTTTCTACCAGTCTTAATGTTTAGCACAGTGTCCACCATTAATACACACCCAAGGGGGAAGTGGATGTGGCTCAAGTTATTGGGATCCTGTCTACCATATAGGAGTTCCAGGGTTCTTTTCCCGGGGCCTCATGGTGAAGGCAAGGTGACCTGCATGGCATGCTGGCCCAAGCACTAGTGCTGGCCCACACAGGAGTGCTGGCCCATGTGAGAGCTGGCCTGTGCAGAGAGCTGGCCCACGCAGAAGAGCTGGCACAGTAAGATGACACAACAAAAAGAGACATAGAGGAGAAACAATAAGAGATACAGCAGACCAGGGAGCTGAGGTGGTGCAAGAGATTGAGCACCTCTTTCCCACTCCAGAAGATCCCAGGATCGGTTCCTGGTGCCACCTAAAGAGAAGACAAGCAGACATAGAAGAACACACAGTGAATGGATGCAGAGAGCAGAGAGCAAGTGTAAAACAATGAGGGGGAGGAAATAAATAATTAACACACCCAAGGAATTTAAGCCATATGTTATATGTGGGCTAATTATTCTGAAATTGGAATTAGTGGATCTCAGAGAGGGACACCTCAGGGAAAGTAGACAGCTGAAGCAGACCCAGGTCCTCCACATCTTCTTCTGTGGTTTCTTCCCATGAGTAGCAATAACAAAGTTCCTCATGCTTGGCATATCCCAGTGGTTCTGTACAAGGTCTCTCCCTGAAATCTGTATTAACCCAGTTTTTTATTGTGCATTTTTCAAATGACCTGATTATAGAGGAGTAATGTCTGTATTTCTATAGAATTCCTCTCTCTCACTCTACCTCTTCCTCACACTCTATCACCTTTGCTAAAAAAATACTTCTCTTCTCCAAGGAAAGTTCTCTGCTCCATTGCTTTGCCCAGGAAAGCTCAGGGTTACTTATGACTACTCCCAGGACCACTTGTAAATACTCCATCTTTTCCTTAATTCTTTCTACCCTCTCTTTCCTCTTCCCTCCACCAGCACAAGGCTTACCCATTCTCTACATTAGTTCCCCCAGAGGAGATTGCAACAACAATGGAATCATGGGGAGCAGTCAAATACCATGGAATCCCAGTGACAAAAGTAAAACAAACCTAGCTAAAGCCATAAGTCAGCAGTGATAAGTCTATATAATGATTTCACTCTTGAAATGGGAGCTATTGGCATACCACTAGTAAAGGAGGTCCAATACAATGCTCATTTAAATTAACCACCCAGACTCTAATTCTTGTCTGGATCCACTTTCAAAGCCTTTTGGAAAAAAAGGACATATCATCATTCTAAACTGCTTCAGACACATGCAGCCTTGTTTTATGAATAACCATGTAATTTATAATACTTTATTTAAATTATCATTATGTACTAGCTTCCCTTTTGCTCCATTTTTCTTATAGACACTGTAATATTCAAAGTGTTCCAAAAGCCTATCTAAACCATTCACTGTTATGACAACCTAAAATACTTTTAGTATCTCATCTAGCTAAGAAAACTTGATTCTATTTTCTAGAATTGACCTTAAACCCAGAACTATCTTGAAAGCTATCTGGAAATTTATTTACAAAAGTCACTTGCTCATTTATTCATTTATAATACAATTTTTGCAACCGAACAAAACTCACTTCTAGGAATCAATAGCCCCAAGTTTGAGTTCGACTTCTAGTTGATTGGGACACTTTGGAATAGTACTTAATATCTCAGTAAATTTTACAATCTATAAAATTAAGGAATTAGATCAATGTATATTAAAGATTCCCCCCAGCTTTGACATTTAAGAATTGCAATCATTGTTTATATTAATGATTGCCAGGAATTTTCCTAAGCATGTATACATTTTATCTTAATCAGTCTTCCCAAAAGATCTATGTAAGAGGTACTAATATTATTGACATCTTACAGATGAGAAAACCAAAGCACAGAGAAGTTACATGACTTTCATAAGATCATTCAACAATAAACAATAGATCTTGGATAAAAATCCAGGTGTAACTTAAACTACCATGTACAATGTCTAAATCAGAGGCCAGGAGAGTGAAGAGAAAAGATTACCTCAACTGTTAAATTTAGTCACTTCAGAATATCCCAGAATGCCCAGTTGTGTTTCTAGTTATGAATTATTCAACTACATGGAAGCACAGGAAGAATATTTAACATCTCCAACTACTGATGGCCCCTAAGATATAATCTATTACCATATCTCCCCACAGACTTTCCCATTACCACACACAAACCACCACTACATAAATACACACACACTTCTAAATGAAGGATATCTACCTATTATGAGTCTGTCTTAAAACACAAAATGCATTTTTGTAAAGCAACTCCTTTATGTAAGATTAGTGTGTTTGGAATTGGATTTTTATAGAGATAATGGTGAGAGGAAAACATGCATTACCATTTCATGTCCACAAAAATACCTACAGAGACAATCACACACATACAAAGTCAGTGACCCAGAACTCCTTGATCTACTACCTTATTACCAAAAACACTTCTCTCTTCAAATTATTTTTGCTTCATACAGCAATAGAAAATCAAAAGACATTCAATTGAAAAAAAATTAAATAAGATATTGATTAATATTTGAATGGCCTTTGCTTCTATTGCTCGCTTATCAACTTTAGAAACAGTCTTCCTTGACTGTAGAAGTGTTGCAAATACAACACATTCTTATATTCTTCAGCAATGCAGTACTTCAGAAGCTCCTCTGAAAATGTGGGCCAAAAATGTATGCATAAATTCTAAGTTTAGTGCTCAGGCCCTAAACTAGCCATGAGTTAGAGGGCATATTTTAATCATTTGCTAGTAGTAATTCCTTAGGTAACCTAATAACATACCCCCAAATTATTTTAAGTAGATTCAGTTTTAATATGTAAAAATAAAGGTTTAGTATTTTAATGCAATGATAAATGCAGTAATCCATGAGGTAAATGTATGAGCAATTAAAATAGTATTAGATCCAAATATTGTTAGAAATGGATTAAAAATATATAGATATAGATATAGACATAGATATGTAAATTAATATCCAGTATATGAATACATTTTTTAAAAAACTGAATATTTGAAATCTCTAGAGGAGAGGGCTTCCTAAGTTTAAAAGTCATAGTTAAAATCTTAGGACATAAAAATTGGAGAATTCTATTTCCAAAACTAGTATATTTGGATTAGCCCTTTTACTAAGAACAACTATAAAAAACTGGATAAAGTACAAAACCAAATACTTAAAGGCACGGAATAGTAAAAAAAAAAAAAAGAAGAAGAAGAATTACCTACCCAAGATCCACAGAAAGAGTGGCATTCATTTGAGGATGGTTTTGCCTTTGCTCACAGAGATAGTGGCCAAAGTTTGAAGTATCCAGGTCCTGATAATACAATGACTGCAAGGTAGGAATCCTCACGGATTGCACCCTTACAGTGCTGGCGAATCACAGGTAAACAAGAGTGGACCTGGGCTGCCAACCTCCTTTGAATCAGGAATGAGGAAATCTCATTCTTGAAATAAAATTAAAATGTCCTAGGGTTGTTATTAAATTGAGGTTGGAAGAATCAGATGATAAATTTCTATCGAGAAGAAGATGATAGTGTCTTTTTTTTTTTTTTTTTTTATTATGGGTAAATATATATATCATTTTGCAAATGTTTGTATGTATTGTGAGAATTTTGATTTTTACCCATAATAAAAAAAAAAGAAAAAAAATAAAATAAAATAAAATAAAATAAATAAATATATATGCATATATGTGTATTTGCTTACAAAAATGTTGTTTATATATATATATATACATATATTTTAAGAGGTGCTTAGATTACCCAAAATATTACATGGAACCCACTGAGATTTCCATGTTGCCCACCTCCCACACCTCCCATCACATCCCACACAAACATCTCCCATAATCCTCAAGTTATTCTACAAACAAGTTTTCAAATGCCCTAAGAAGTATACAGTAAGGAATCATGTGCATGAGGAGTGAATACAACACAAATAAGAAACAGTAAAAACACCAGAGAGTAGAGCTAGACCTACAGGGGCCCTGTATTTTAGAATTATCAGTCTCAGACTTTAAAATCAATGTACTTACTATATTCCAGGCACTAAGTCTATGATAAAGTGTTATGCAGCAATTGCAACTAATTGAGTAACCACAGAAAAAATGACCAGGATTTAAAACAATTAAAAATCACATAACCAATGTGAAAAAGAACCAAATGAAAACTCTGTAACTAAAAATACAATAATAGAAATTAAGAACTCAGTGCTTGGATTCAAAATAATTTATACTTGGCTGAAGAGTGAATTAGTGAACTGGAAGATAGCTCAGAAAAAATATCCAGAATGAAGCAGAGATATACCAAAGAATGGAAAATATAAAAAAGTTTTTGGGGAACATGTTCCATGCACATAATTGGAATTTAAGAAGGAAATCAAATAGTATATGAGTCAGAAACTATATCTGGAAGTGATGCCAAAGAATTTTCCAAAACTAATGAAACTGCTTAATCCATAAATTAGAGACTAGTGAACTCCAAATTGAATATATAAAGAAAATATCTAAATACATCATCATGAAACCATTAAAAGACGAAGACAAATAAGATGTCTTAAAGTAGCTGTGGTAGGCACAATACAGAGATAGTTCCCATCCTGCAGAGAATAATCCCTTTGCCTTGAGTAAGACCTGTGCATATGATGGGACAGTCAATCCCTTGATCAGGTTATATTATGTGACCAATAGGATAGAATAGTTGCTCCCATGATTATGTTACATTATATGGGACTCTGTAGTAGCAGACTAAGGAGACTTCTCCTGCTGGCTTTGAAAAATGTAAGCTGCCCTGCTGTGAGAGAGCCACATGGCTGGACCCTGAAGGTGACCTCTTAGAGCTGAGAAGAGTCATTTTCAGCCAAGTCAGCAAGAAAACAGACACCTCAGTCCTACATCTGCAAGAAACTGAATTCTTACAAAAACAAACAAAAAAATGAATGGGCTTGGAAGAGTATGCTGAGAATCAGATAAGATTTCAATCCCAGCTGACATCTTGATTGCAGGTCTTGTAAGAACCTGAGCAGAGGACTTTGCTAACCCTTGCTTGACTCCTGACCCACAGAAAGTGTGAGATAATAAATGTGTGTTGCTTTAAGCTGCTGACTTTGTGGTAATTTGTTACACAGACTTTGCAATTGATAGGGTAGCCAAAGAAAAAGATTTACGCTCAAAGGAACAACAGTTTGATTATATAGACATCTTCTTATGAGAAATGACAGAAGCCAAAAGAAAAGAAATACTATCTTCAATGTTTAAAAAGAAAACAACTGTAAAACTAGAATTCTAAGCACATAAAAAATATCCTTGAAGAATGTATTTGAAATTAAGTTGTTTACAGACAAAGAAAAATGGAAAATTTGTTACCAGGAGACCCACATTAAAGGAAATGCTAAAAGATGTTAGTTAGCCAGAAAGTAAAAGATCAAAGATGAAAATTAGAAGATACAGTAAACAATGAAGACCAAAAGAAAGGGTAATTGTGTAGAGTATTATAAATGACTTTAATAAATCAAGGATGCATGTTGAAATCTGTATATTTTGAATCTAAAATGACTGAAAATGTATTTTTGTGGAATTTTCCATATAGGTCACAACAAAAAATGTTTAAATGGAAAATTAACAAGTAAATATGATAAATTAGATGATATGCATTGTTTAAAGTACCATAGGTTAGAAATATCCAACATATAGACTTTGAATATAAAAAATAGCATCATTATTTCTCAGTGAGCCCATAAAAACGATGAGAAAATCACAAATTCTGACAGATAAAAAAGAACAAAGTACATGAACAAAGAATCCTCAAAAAAGGTATGTGACTACTGAATGAACACATAGAAAAATATTCAGTGACACTAATCAGCCCAAAAATAAAGATTAAACACAGGAATGTAGTAAATTTATTTGCACTATTAAACTAGAAAAATTAAATAATTCTTAGAGCTTGCAATTAATTATTTATGTATATTCTGAGGTTAATTCTTTAGAAAAGCTGATGCATAGTAAAAAAAATAAAGTGGTAAAAAACATGACAAAATCATAGTGGTGATTGTATTCTAGTGGTAGGATCATAAGGGCTTTTTTACATTTCATTATATTCTCTCTTTTCCTCAATATTTTATGTTCATTTTATTTAATTTTATGAATATATTATAAATAGAGCTTCTCTGTGTCAGGTTGGTATAAATTTGAAATTTTCTTAAATATAACTGAAGGAAACATAGTTGTACATTTTCTGATCTTCATTTTAAAAATTCATTGCTAAGAACTTCTGGGAAGATGGCATCAGAATAGGTAGGCATGGCTCAACTCTTTCCCATAAACAACAGAGGAAGAGCAAACACTGTCCGAGGGACATGCTTTGGATAGCTGCAGACCAGGAGATTGCTGTTCATCCCCCAGGAGGGAGACGGACAGAGAGATGAAGAAGCCAAAATGAAAACCATGAGTTACTAAAGCCCACAGTCAGGAATGGACCCATTCCCCACCCTCAAATCAAAAGCCTGGGTAAAACCTGTGGCTCACTGCAGCCAACTGAAAGGCGAATGAACATCTTTCTGCCTGGGAAGAGGAAGGGTGCAGAAGAGGACAGAGAGTGGTTTCTCTTCAGTGAATTTGGCCAGCAGAGTCTGCTTTGAATCTCAGCTCTGGCCAAAACAGAATCACAAGAAAGTGGAGGTTGACAGGAGTGATGTGACCCAAATAGTTGGGCATTCGTCTCCCATATGGAGGGCCCTGAGTTCGATCCCTGGGACCTCCAGGTAAAGTAAAGAGAATGTGGATTGAGAATGATGTTTAATGCATGTAGAATTTTTAATAAGGTTTATTGCCATCAACTCAAGTGGAAATGAGTTGATGGCAACACAGTATAGTGAATATAACTGACACTGCTGATATATAAATGAGATTGTGGCTGAAACAGGTAGTCTCTGGATATAAATGTCAATTGAAAGGAAATTAGAGAATGATCTAGGGAATAAATAACAGTGATTTTGATGGTGGACTAAGATTGTTGTTAATAGTTTCAATATAAGAATGTTCTTATTTTACAAAATGTTAAGAATATGGCAATAACACAGAAAATTACAACTAATATAAGTTCTTGATGATAGTTAACAGTAAAACTGTGATATTTTTGCAGCAATGGCAAAGAAGATATTATATCAATTCTAAGAGACAACAATAGGGGGTATAAGTGGGTATGGGATTTTTCCTTTTGGAGTAACGAGAACATCCTATAATTGAGGTGATGACAGCACAACTCTGTGATGAAAATGAGAGCCACTGAATGTACATTTTGAATGGATTGTACAAAGCATGGGACTGTATAACACAGGGAATCCAGTGGTGGAAGAGGCACTGTGGTTAACAGGACAAATATGAGAATGTTCTCTCATGAACTATAACCAATGTGTAATTCTAATATAGGGTAATAATAATCAGGTGGGTTGGAGGAAAATGCACCAAATGTAAGATATGGACTATAGTTAATAGTAATAGTTTGACAATGCTCTTTCATAATTTGTAACAAATGTTTCACAACAATGTAAGGTATTGGTGGTGGGGTGATGTATGGGAGTCCTTTATGACAATATGCATATTTGTTTTGTAAGTTCACAACTTTTACTATACACATTGTTTATTTATGTTCATATATGAATGATATACTTTAATAAAATTTCATTTTAAAAAATTCACTGCTTATCTAATTGATTTTATGCCTTATCCATTGCTCTATTTCACTGGGAATGCAAAAAAAAAATTTTTGTTTCTTTCACTCCCTCACGTGCCACACCATTAAATAAATCTGCTTTTCTATTTCATGTGGGAAAGAGAGGTTCTTTAAACAAAAATGACAGCATATCCCTAGAAATTTACTCTATTAAGCTTGGATTCTTTAGATTTGATATGCATGAATGGTTCATATAAGTTTTAGGTGCACATCACTCAACATATTACAATTTTTTAAGTCTCCCTTTGACTTATTTTGGCTATTATAAAAGAGAGATGACAAATTTGGAAAATACTTGTACCACAATGGCAAAGGATTAATTTCCTGAACGAGTAAAGTGATCTTACTGATTAATGCTATCATTTCACATTATGAAATTTATCAATTTTTTTCTTTTATGGCTTCTCCATTTTGTGCAGTTTAGAAACTCTTATCACTTAAAGATAATTTTAAATTTATTATATACTTTATGGTTTCAAATTTTTGTTTTACATTTAAATTTTGATCTTTACAGAATTGGAGAAAATTTTTAGTACAGATCACATTTATTTTTTTCCAATTAACACCATTTATGGAATAATCTATAATTTTTATTCTCTAAAATATATACTTAGAAATATATTAAATGGGGTGCCTAAGTGTTACCTCCTGAGAGCCTCCTTGTTGCTCAGATGTGGCCTCTCTCTAAGCTGAACTCAGCATATAAATGCAACTTCTCCCCAGTGTGGGACATGACTCCCAGTAATGAGTCTCCCTGGCACCAAGGGATTACTACCAAGCACCAACTAGCATTGCTGCTGGAAAAAGACCTTGACCAAAAGGAGAAAAGGTAAAGACAAATGACTACTTTATATGGCTAAGAGACTTCAAAGTGAGTTGGGAGGTCATTCTAGAGGTTACACTTATGCATATCTCAGCAGGATCTCATTGACTGCCAAATTAGACACTACTCCAAATAGTGGGGCTCCTGAGGGCTCTAGGGACATCCAGACATGATAGGGCCGGTAGCTCAGGAATTTGGCACCCAGTGGGCCCTACTTTGGAATTTATGCTCCCCAGGGTGACAGAGTTGGACTCAGTTGTGGTTTCCCTACACATAGCTCTTTGGTCCCTTCTATTTGAACCTATAGTTATTGCTGGAGTTGGCAGGTGTATGTCCAAGAGACTTGAATCCTTGGACAGTCCATGTGCCAACTGGGCCTTGAGCCTCAACGGAGTTGCAACACCTACTCTCTAGTTCATTGGACTCACCCAGGATAATTAACAAGGAGGTGATGATGGACAACCACCATACCAAGGAACTGAGAGAGCCTACAACTGCAGGCAAGACAGTCCCATCCATTGGGCCTAATTATAGGTAGAGTGGGCATCACCATCGCAGAATCCTCAGGATTGGGGAATGAACTATGGACTAAAGTAGACTTTCTGGTATTCTACTATAGACTTATTGTGATTCTAGCAATGGAAGAAATTATATCATTGATGTGGAGGCAGTGGCTACTAGAGGTTCTGAGGGCAAGGAGAGGGAAAACAGGTATAAAGCAGGGGCATTTTCGGGACTTGGGAATTGTCCTGAATGACATTGCAATGACAGATACAGGCCATTATATATCTTGCCATAACCTACAGAATTGTGTGGGAGAGAGGGTAAACTACAATGTAAGCTATAATCCATGCTTAGTGGCAATCCTTCAAAATGTGTTCATCGATTGCAATGAATGTACCACACTAATGAAGGATGTTGTTAGTGGGGATAAATGTGGGTGGTGTGGGGAGCAGGACATATGGGAATCCCCTGTATTTTTTATGTAACATTTAAGTAATCTAAATATATTTTTTAAAAATTAAAAAATTTTTAAAAATCATGTAAAATATGAATATAGGTGACATTGCATATATGACTGTTTAACAAAATATAAATACAAATATACTAGAGAGAAGGAAACAGAATAGCAGTTATGTATGGCAGGGGATGCATAGAGAGATTGAGAGGTGATGAGTTTTGTTTTTTGTTTATTATTATTATTATTATTAGACTAATGAAACCGCTCTAAGAATGATTGAAGTAGATGAATGCACAAATATGTGATTACATTGAATACCATTGATTGTACACTTTGGATGGATTTATGTTTTGTTAATATGTATCAATAAAATTAATTTAAAAAAAAATAATGGTTATGTCTTTCAGGAGCTAATAAGATTTGACCCTTTTCTGAGGAAGTATAAATGCCCACTTATACCCTCAAAATTACTATTCTAATTATAATTGAACTTTTATGCTTTAGAATTTAAAAGAGTCATGAATAAAGTAGAATATATATATACTTTAGAAGTTACTAAGATAGGAAAATGTAAAACTAATTTTATTTGTATTTTACTTTGATTTTCTTAAACAGTCATTTTGTATCATTTAACATTAACTCAGGTCAAATTTTCACAGGATATTTGAGAACTAGATGACAAAAGCAGTGGTGGATAATTAGATAAAAGATAGGACTCAGCTAGAAAATGCTAGTTCAAAAATGTTAGTCATTCTACTTGAGATATCTGTATATGCATCCTACTAGACAATAAAACTTGAATTAAAATATCTTATTTAAAAAAGGAAATATATTAAATTTTCCTATCTATTCATGTCTATTTCTGGACATTATTATGTTTCTTCTGCCTCTGTGTTTATTCTTAGGCTGTTACCAACCTGTTTTACTTACTGAAGCTTAGTGTAGTAGTCAAGAGCACAGAATATGGAGACAGACTCCTGGGCTTGAATCCTAGTTCCATTACTTAATATCTAGGCAACTGTGTCAATGGAGCTAGGTTATGGTACCCAGTTGTCTGGTCAAGCAAGCACTAGGCTAATTGTAATACAAGGGCATTTCATGGACTTTAATCACCAGTGAGTTGATTGCATAGATGGCCAGTTACTTTAATCAACTGAGGAGTTTGTTATCAGCAATGAGTGATGTCTCATCCAATCAGTTGAAAGCTATATTAGTCAGCCAAAGGGCTCCGATGCAAAGTACCAAAAATCTGTTGGCTTTTATAAAGGGTATTTATTTGGGGTAAAAGATTACAGTTACAAGGCCGTAAACAGCCCAATTCAAGGTACCATAAGAGGTACTTTTTCACCAAAGTCAGCTTCCACCAAATATCAGCCCACCAAGTGAGTGGAAACTCAACCCCGAGTCATGCCCTACTGACTTGGTCAAATCAAAGCCCTAATCTTAACAGGTAATTTAATCAAGTCATGTTAGCTGAATCTAATGCATCCAAAGGGTATCACACCCAGAGGAACAGACCAGTTTCCAAATAAAATCCTTCTCTTCTTTGGGGGAGCAGGGGGAGTGGGGACACACAAAAATAATCTCAAACTGCCACAAAGGCCTTAAAAGCAGAAGTTATTTCAGCATTAAGAGAAAGAATTCCTATTTCTACTTCAATAGCCAGCATCTCCTGGAGAATTCAATGAAGACCTTCATCTGAGTACCTAGTTTGCAGCCTGACCTATGGAATTTGGTTTGTGCATCCCCACAGTTGTATGAGACAATGTCATAAATCTCATACTATTTACAGATATCTCCAGTTCATTCTGTTTCCCTAAAAAACCCCAGCTTGGTACTGGGAATGGTTCTGGAGAAACAGAATCTTAAAAATGGGATTTCTGGATTGGTTCTGGGATTTTTGCAATTGGCTCTCTACTCTAATAAGATTCAAGGGCACTAATGACTCTGTTTCCAATAAGCAAAAGGCCATTGACAGTCCATAGTGTGAGTTGGCAATAGACATATGCAAAATATTACCAATGTATATAACTACTTCCATGCTTATAAGAGGCAAGGATCTGGGTGAGAGTGTTTTTAACACCTTAGCAGAGTTTTGTGGAGTTTAGAAGTTACAATAATGTTGACTGGCTGTTTCCAAAATGCTGGATACAGTTGCAAAAGAAAGGGATGAGCTGAAGGCTTGAAATGTGCAACTTGAGCAATGCATGAACAATGTGAAAGTTTCTATATGTGCTCTGCAAGAAAATCTTATTTCCTGCAGCCACAAAATTCAGTTGTCTGAAAACAAGACTCAGAATCTCATTGTATGAGTAGCAGAGTTAAAACAGAAACTAAAATCTCAGCTTACAGGGTGCCTGCTGTTAAAGTGAGGGCATTGATTGGAAAGGAGTGGAACTCTGTGGATTGGGGTGGAGATTTATGGATTGATGATGACATCAGTGGTGACACTGAAACCCTAAATTCTGCTGAGTCTTTGCCAGATAAATCTGTAATGGTCTGCCCTGTGGAGAACACCCAATGTCAAGCTTGCATCACTGGACTTCCAGCCTGCCCCAGGAAGTTTGGCCAACTCTCTGCCCTGAGGCGAGTACCACTCAACCTCAAGCCTGCCCCCAAGGAGTCTCTACCTTCTTCCTGCCCTGAAAACCCCATCATCTAACCTCCATCCTGCCCTGAGGAGTCTGCCATCCAACCCCTACCTGAAGAGATTAATCCTGTCTCACCAAATGGAACTGCAAAGGAATGTCTTGATGTCAATAGTTTGTAAGCCATTTCTAATTCTTCTCTATCCCTCTTCCCTTCTAGACCTATAACTAGACTAAAATCACAAGCCCCTAAAATTGAAGAACAAAGTGTGACCCATGAGGAAGTATACTATACTCTAAAACAACTGCATGCGTTTTCCAATTTATATAGACAGAAATCAGGGGAATATATGTGTGGGAATGGATATTAAATGTATGGGGTAATGGGGGAAGGAATATAAAGTTGGATTAAGCTGAATTTATTGGTATGGGCCCACTAAGCATAGATTCTGGATATAATGCTATAGCTCGAAGAGTTAGAAAGGGCTCTAACAGTTTGTTTGGGTGGCTAACTGAAACATGGACCAAAAGATGGCCTAGAATGTCTGAGGTTGAGATGCCAAATTTACCCTGATATACTGTAGAGGGGATCCAAAGGCTTAGGGAGATTGGAATGCTAGAGTGGATTCCAATTTAAGACCTGCCCATCCACCCCAGAAATGTCCAGAGGACACACCGTTAGCTAAGACTGTGAGGAATAAACAGGAGTTTGTGAGACTAAATCCATCTTTCCTCAAGAGCTCTGTGATTGCTCTTCTCTGTAGGTTCGGTCAGATATTACTGTGGGAACTGCTAACATGGATCTAGAATCCTTAAAACACTATGGAGATGTTTTTTGGCCTGAGCAAAAAACAGATGGATCTTTGAGGATGACAGTGGAGTATCATAAACTTAACCAGGTGGTGACTCCAATTGCAGCAGCTGTTCCAGATGTGGTTTCAATGCTTGAGCAAATCAACACTTCCCCTGGTACCTGGTGTGCAGCCATTGATCTGGTTGCTATTGTAAATGTGATCCTTTCTTCCATTATGCTTTGTGTTTTTATATGTTGTACAACTATTGATTATTGCTCATTAATTTTGTAATCAGACACTTTATCAGGTGCTACCTATTCCTTCTAATATTTTATTAGTTGATTACTCTGAATTTTCGAAATTTAGGTCAAAGGATCTGCAAATAATTTCATCTGCCTCTGTCCTTCCAATTTTTATTTAATCTTTTTTTCATTTAATTCCATCAGCTCGAGTACCTACAGAAAAATATTAAAAATTAGTAATATTAGCAATGGCTCTAATATTTCATAACTGAATGTGATGTTTAAGACTTAATTTTCAGTTTCTGTGTAATAATTATAATGATAATAGGTAATAATAGAGCTTATTATGATCCATTTTCATCACATATAGTGATTAAATTAATCCTCTTGTTAACTCTGAGGAAATTCTATTGCCTCCATTTTACAGATTTAAAAAACCCCAAAACTGAGGAACAGAAGTCATGCAAATTGACCAAGGTCACACACCCTCCTATAGCTAGCATTGCATTAACCACAGTATTAAAGAGTAAGGACAGGGCATGACATCATGGTATTTCCTGCCAGTAATAAACAATGTGCCTGAGAAATGGGAGGGGTAATTTCATGCCAACACATTTTCTTAATACATTTCCTCTAGAAAAAAAAATTATATATTTTAAAAACTATTCTAGTTTGAACAAGAATAAATTATCTGGAAAAGAAACCCTTTCTCAGCTTCACAGGTACACTCTATTATCTTCTTCACTTCAGTGGTCCTTATTATTTTGTCTGCAGTTGGTATTACTTAATCTAGAGCAAATAGGCTTACCTATTGCTTTATTTCCTATGGCATTACCTAAATTTGCCTCCAGTGTCTTTAGTACTACTTCTTTGACACAGTTAACCAATTCATAGCTTAAAACCCCAAGTCATTAAAATACATTGAAAATACCTAGCATGCAAAAGAGTTTCATGCTCAATAATGGGACCACATTTAATAACAGCAACCAATGAACAGTGCAAGCCAGATATTAGGGACCAGGAAACCAAGAGCCTAAACATATAGGTGGCAGAGAAAACTGACAGAACCAAGGCTCGTATCTTAATTTCTCCTCCTCCCTGTCAACACTAAATTCCAACACCCTGGATTCCATTACATTCCCAGAAGATGCATTTGTCCAAAGCTGGGTGTAAATACAAGACAGTTTTAAGAGAACTTTGATATAAAATTGAAGAAGGGGGGGCGGGGAACTTATATAACAGACTGCCTCTATATCTATAGCCATAGGATATTTTATTTGCATGTTTGTTTTGTTTTGTGGAGGGAATGTTGGTGGAAAGGAGAGGGTCTGAAAATAACATGAACCCCAATTAAAGCTGACTAAAGAATAAGAAAAAAATTTATCCTACAAAAGGGGAAGTCCAACAGTTTATTTAGCAGCTTGGCAATGTTAACAAGGATGCATGCTCTTTCTGTTTTTCTGCTCTGCTATCCTTGCTTCTCCTTTCTCCCTGAGGTTGTGTGGCCATGGGTGGCGGCCAGCAGCACCTGGACCAATTGGCTTCCAGGAGGAACGGAAGATAACTTTGCCCCCAGCTGTAGAATTAAGGCACCCATTCTGTGGGTTTAGGTAAACTTGAGAGACATACTCACCAATAAAAGCTTTAGGCAAATTCAATGTGCTGATCTTCATTACTATTTAAGACCCACCCCTAGGGCTTTTGATGGGGAAGATAAATGAAAAAAAAGAAGGGTTTTTTTGAGAAAGGGAAAAGGGGAAAATTGATGCTAAATAGGATTGTGTCCTCTACATCTCATCAGAGTTTCCCATCAGAACTTGGGGTAACTTAATAATGGGCAGTTTGCTGTGATTTTCTAATCCAGTATGTTATATCCATTCATTGCCATTCAAAGTATTTTATTGTATATTAAAATATCATAGCTTATTTAAGATTTTAATGAAAACACTGAATTTACCTTAAAGTTGAGTTCAGTCCAATTCCATTACATTAGAGCCATTTTTACCAGAAAAACATTCTGCTACTTTTCTAATGATGCACAATGTGAAACTGAGCAGGTGTCCAGCAATTAGATATCTGAGATACATCTGGACTTCTGCATTATAAAGGTAGAAAAGATAGAAAAATCTTTCAAATAGTCACTATTTCTGAGTCAATAATCATGTTTTGCTTAAATATTTATTGTTAATAATAAATTAGCACCTATGCCCTTTATCAGTGGTTTTCAAAATTATGTTAGCATTGGAACATTTTCTGCAAATGAAGTCTTGCTTGAAATAACAGTATAGAAAACAAATAAAAAGTGGAACTCCTCTGAAACAGAAACTCCATATATTTAGCTTGCTCCCCTTTTTGTCACATCTCCACCATGAGGGGATTTGGGGATCTGTGAAACAGTTTGGAAACAGTTACCCTATATTACTGCCAAATGTTATGGTAGTATCAAAAAGTAGAGGACACTTAGAATTAAAATGATGTTGCCATCAATGGTAATCTTTCTATGTATACTCATATTAACATCCTTACTAACATTGGTTTACATTTTACTATTAAAGATGTGGAAATAGTAGTCAAGAGAATTCCATTTAATAGAACATCCTATGATTCTCAAGAGGATACTACACAATGAATCAAATATACCTTAGTAAACAATATTCATGTTAGCATATTTGATAAATATGAATAAATTTAGTGGAAAATGGTGATTTTTTTGAAAATCCATCATTACACATTCTTTTGTATATTATTTCCTTGATTATTTCCATGATTATTTCATCAAGTACTGCAGAGAATTTTCCTTTCAATTTAATTATGATTTTGCTCACCCACTTGCAATAGGCAATTCAATACAAAAGAGCATAAGGCATTATAAGTAAACATACCTGTATGTGGTTGCTGCTATAAGAAATAAAATATTTACAATTTTAAATTATCAAGTTCAAATGTATTCTTAGAACAAACAGCAAAATTGCATTTGCCAACTTTGTTATCATCAGGTTAATCATTCAAATAAGCCATTTGTTGGAATCACCAAAACTCTTTATTCTAGTGTTCTATATTATTTGTGCTTGAGCTTGGATGGGCTTTCAGATTTGTCATAATTGGCGGAGAGGAGGTTAGAACTTTGTCCCGGTACCCATCCAGTGACCGTCACTGTCCTCAGGGAGAGAGGTTCTTAACCTTGGATAAAACAATTCCCTTCTGCTGAGGGCAATTGTTGGAAGGGATCAGCTATGAAAGAGCAGTATCCAAGCTTCCCAATAGCTGGGAGAATGAGTGCCTCCACCCTGAAGAGAAATAGGCGATGCACTGCAGCATCAATCAGAGAGTTAGAAATCAACATTTTGTAACCTCCTAAGTACAAACCTATTTAGACAATGATCACCAATAGATGCCAAAAGTATTAGGGGAAATGTTGAAGGGAAACTTTATATAAAAGTGATCAGCATTCATCATCTGAAATCATGAATTAATTTTATTATCATAAAAGCAAAACATTATCTGCTTCCTGAGTTGGGCAACATGAAGTACAGGGTTCCACAGTTGGAACCTGACTTTGAACTTAACTTCCACTATGCAAGATAAGAGAAACAAGTTAAACTGCACTGTAGAAAAACAATTAGTTAAATCCAGGAAGCAGGACTTTCTACAGTTCAATGGGTCTGGTTCCTTCATGATGACAATAGCTTGAAAAAATAAGAATGGGGTAGGGGGGACAGGGAGAGGAGGAGGCAGGAGGCAGACTGTTAAGACTAAAATGGAATTAAGAGACACAACCATAAGCAATATACAAACCATCTTTTATTTTCCCCCTAGGGCAGAGTGCTAACGCAGTCCCCCACTACCACAAATTATGCAGTTGAGTTTCTCGCATTTGGGGAAATCGCAGGGGTCAGCACATCCAGAGTGCAATGGATAAGCCTCACACTGGGAAAACCACCTTCATGATCATGGTCTCTCCCCTGCCAGCAAACCACCTTTTAAAAAAAATATGGAGTATTAAATGATACTAATTTTATTAAGTATGATGTTGCCATTGTAACTATATTAGAAAATGTTCTCACTTTTTTTGAAATGCCAGCTAAAATATTTAGAAGTGAAATGATATGATGATTTGAATTTCTTTTAAATTACTCTAGCCAAAAAGAAAAAAAGTTGGTGAAGGGTAACAGGGATGGGAAAAAGAAACAAATATAGCAAATGTCACTGAAGTTGTGTGATGGGTACAAGAGTCTGCTGTAGTATTCTCTTTATTTTTTATTTTTTTGCATGTTTGGAAATTTTCATGAAAAATTTTTCAGAAAAATAATATTTATTTTCCAAATATCATGATGTTTTTCTTTCCAATTCCAGGAAAGAACAGGGAGATTGGAAACTTTCATTCATAATGTGTTTTAGAATATATGTGCAGAACAGCTCAATTATAAATATAACACACACACCTTTTATTTTATTCATAAATCAATAGTAAGTATGTGTTAATTTAGAATTTTCATTATGTAAAAAGAAAGGAATGCTTGTTCTTTCTTTTGTGCATATGTCTACCATTCAGAAATGCTAATGCTGTATAAACACAGAGCCAATGATGGAAGAATGTATTTCCCTTTAAAAAATGCTATTATTCTCTTTGTAAAGAAGGTATTATATCTCAGACTTCTAATCCCAAGACAAATTGTCCAACATCATTAAAATTCTAACCCAATCCTCTTTTTAACTGAAACTCCTATTAAGCTATTCAAGGAAAAATTTTACTTTCACAATCAATTATTGCATATCGTTTTCTAAGAAAGAATTCTCTAACATAGATTGGTACTAATTTCTACAAATATAGAGGCATGGTCAAATTGTAGATTAACATATCTTTGAGTGTTTTGAAGAATTAGCTTCATGGCTAGGTAAGTACAAACAATGTCCAAAATCTTTTTGCAGAAGTTGTTGCAGTGAGGGCAGTCCTGCTGCCATCTCTGAGCATTATGCTGAGGTTTTTCTGCTTGGATTGCCATCACTGGGCACTGGGGCTGCTGCTGGCAACTGCCCCCATTGCTGCAGGACTCAATCTTGCAGAGAATCAGAGAATTCCCCCCCAAATCCCACATTTTGTGTCTCTAGCGTCCCATTTCAAGACAGGAGTATTGATAAAGTAAGAGACAAGTGTTCACATTCCAGTTGTAAAAGAAGGTGGGAAAGCATGTCTTTGGCATGTTCAACTACAGTGGGAGGTGGCTCTGCCTTTCAACAAAACTCATGTGGAAGAGCTTTTAGATGCCAGGCAGCTGAAGGAAAATAATATATAAATATTCAATAGAAAATCTCCAAAGAAGGTTAGAACACTCTTCCTAGAAAAAAAAAAAAAAATACGTGCACTACTTTTTAGTCATTTCTTGGGGAGGTTCTTGGATCTTCGAGGCCCACCCATTAGGTGCGTAAAGAGAAAATGAACCCCATGTGCTATTGCTTGAGAAAAAAATTCTGATCCCCAGTATTAAATCTATGAAGAGTTAGTTCCAATTTATAAGTTGGATCTTCAAGATTATCAGCTGGACCAAAAGGTAGACAGAGATGTTGGTTTAGATTCCTAGCTGCTTAAACAAATACTATACAATGGGTTGGCTTAACAACAGGAATGTATTGGCTTAGGACAGGAATTTCAAAGGCTTGTTTCCTCCCAGGGTCAGTATCTTCCAGCTGGCTGGTAATCTGGGGTTCCTTGGCTTTTCTGTCACATGGCAATATGTTCTTTCTCCACTGCTTCCTGTTGACTTCCGGCTACTAGTTATTCCCCATGACTTCCCTTCTGTATTCAATTTCATTTGCATTTAAGGGCTTCAGCCATTTTGGATTAAGACCCACTCTCATTCAGTTTGGGCACATCTTAACTAAAAACATCTTCAAATGGATTCACATCCACAGGTCAGGGAGTTGGGAATTGACCATGCCTTTTGTGGGGGACATTATTCAATCCCAACAGATGGTATGTTAGAAAAGGTGGTGATAAGGGTTACCAATACATCCATGTAACCAAAATACTAACTCATGTCCCATATGTCCTGCTCTAAGGTGTGAGTCATATATATTGTGTGACTATATATACACAACCCGACTCTCAAAACTAATTTCAAATGAATTTCAATATCAGTTGCGTCTCTCAGGAAATATTATGGAAGATACAATCTTCCCTCCCTTCTCCTTTCCTCCCCTTGATCTCTCATGTGCCCCAGATTATCTGGAGTTGTGGTGTCCAATAAAGTAGCCACATGTGACTATTTACATTTAAATTGTTAAAATTAAATAAAATGTAAAAGTCAGCTCCTCAGTCACACTAGCCACATTTCTTAATAGTCACATGTAGTTAGTGGCTACCATATTGGACAGTTCAGATATAGAACATTTCCATAATTGCAGAAAGTTCTATTGGACAGTGCTGCTCTGGAGCATCTACTTCAACAAACCACCAAAGTCTTTCTGACAACAGCCCATGGAGCTTTTCTGCCACTCCCCCTGCCCTCCTTCTTCCCCAGATCTTTGATATGAAACGGCAGGCACCTTGCTTCAGCCTTTTCCTCTTCCACTTCTAAAGCCACATCCTTCTCTACTCTTTTGTCCTGATTTCACATCACAAATAGATCCAGGGACTGAGTTGACAAAGACAGAAAGCCCCCCTAACAAAGGTGTAAGCCAAGAGCCAAACAGGAAATAGTTACATGTATAGATACTTTTCACAGTCATAAGCAGAATGATAATTACAATTACTTACTAAATACCATCTATTATTTTCCTAATCCATTTTCCTAATATATTACTTCTAATGCACATAACAACCCTTCAATACAAGGATTATTTCAATTTCATTAAAAAACAACAGACTGAGGCTCAGAGAATTCAAATTTTTTGCCCACAGTCGCTCAGCTGGTAAGGGGTTCAGGCCAGAGGTCAGTGCATTACTCTTAAACTGTAAGGCTCATGCTTTCTCTGCTCTACTGTACTGAAAAACAGCATCTCTCTAAAGATATAAAAATGTACATCCCCATGGCAACACAAGTAGAGAAGGGTAAAATTCCCACAGATCTCCCTTAGATACACTCAATGAGAAGCCTCTGCCAAAAATTCGTTTTTGAATAAACTCTTTGAAGAAAGTAAAATCTACTTGATCACGCCCCAGCAATGGCGGGCCATGGGCATTTTAAGGATTCAAAATTCATTATAAAAATGACGAAGAAACTCTTTCCATTTTTGACTTGAGCAATACTTTCCAACTCTTGTAGTTAGGCTTTAAAAATAAGTACAAAATGTATAATCAAATAAGCAGATGGAAAACTGCCAGTTTTACCCCTCATTACTGGTAGTCTATGCAAAACCATCTGATTTTAATCTTCCTGCTTGATTTACCTCATGTTTTAATAGTCCAACCAGCCAGTGAGGAATAAATGCCAGACAAATATAATGCTATGTTGTAGGGCTTGCCAGAGATTCAAATGTAGGACTTGCTATAAAAATCAAGGTAAGAAATGTTTTAATTCCACAAACAGAAGCAGGAACACATTTAATTTCTCCCTTAAAAATCACATTAAGAAAAATATTTTCTTCTTCTGCAATTTAAAGAGAGCTTGGTTTAGAAAAAGAAAATCATACATTAGAAGGGAAACAAGAAGATGGACCTTGCTAATCCCTCCATTTGCCTTTCCCTAGCCCTGTTCACATTCCCATTTTACCAACAGTAAAATTATTTTTATAGAGTGCTAATTGGACCAAATTCTAGCCAAAAATATTAGAATATCTCTCTTACTGGCTTAGGAAGCACATGTGTATCTCTGGGCAGAATTTTACCCACATTATTTAATCAAGAAATACAACTGTTTTGTGTGGAAAGTTAATTTGGGGAATAATATTCACTAGTGCCTGAGAGCTCTTTACAGGCACCATATGTGGCTTCAAATATTAACGAGAACAGCTGACTGGGGATGATACAATTTCCAAATACCCTATCTTGTTTAGTGAAGAAAGAATGGATTAGATTTTTACTGAATCTTGATAGACTAAAGAATTAATTTATCTTACCTTTAACAGTGGCTCTTCATAAAGCCAAGGTCAAAAAAAAAAAAAAAAAAGACTTCAAATGCAGAAAGAAGGGACCCCCACAGCTACTTTCAGGGTAGAAATAACCTTCTTCTTAGCTTTGATTGCTACTGTAACTATCTTTTTACAGTCTTTTATATTTTCTTAATCTAGTCAAAAACTACACCTAAAATACTTTCCAACCCCATTGCCTTGCTTTTGTACTTAGCAAAGAATAAACGCTCAGGATTTGTGGACAAGCTATCTAACTAGTTTTAAAACTAGGGAAATGGTTCTAATAGTGTTTCAGAATTAGAACTACTACGATGTAATCAAACTGAAAGTCCTCTCACTCTACTAACCCCCATTTCCCTATCAAAGGTCCCACTACAATGTCAGCTCAGTCTTCCTGACACCACACCCAGAAGCAGCCTCCTTATTGTAAGAATATTGAGGACCTAAAGGAAAAAGAATTCACCAGAAAGCTTGAGACTTAAGGCACAGAAAAGACATACAACCAGGTCAGCCAAAGGGATCAGCGGTCTCATCAGCTACAGCCATACTTTCCAATCCTTGGGTCACTCTGAAAGGCAGCCCAGTTGGCATGTCCTGGATTGCAAGCCCACTCCTTAGGCAACACAGAGCACCTTGATTTATAGCCGTCCAAGACCAAAGGGGGGAAATTCCTAAAACAGAGTCAGGTACTGTTTCTGAAAGAAGAGGGAAAGCATATTGGGAAACATCCACTACACCATTCATTCGGCAATTCAACAGGCTCTGCTCACCAATGGCCTCTGGTTTTCCTCTTCAAGTTTTAAAAATATTTTGTTTTACAAATTTACTTATATTTCTTCATTTCTACTAAATTCTAAGTATCTCAAAGAAAAAATTAAATGCTTTTTAAAACCACCTATAGCACCTTGATCAAAGCAAGTGATCAAAAAAATTTCTTGATTTTGGACTAGAAATAATTTTTTGAAACACTGTTTCACTTCACAGTAAAACCACTTTCTAGGTTTTTCAGACATTTATTTTGGAAACCTCTTAAAAAGCCAGGTTTTCAATATTTGCAGCTGTTAGTTCTTTATACAATATTTGGTATTTCCTTGGCAAGACAAGCTGCTGCAAGTAGTTGCTGAGCTCAGAAGAATATTTCAACAAGTGGGGAGCTTAGCATTCACATAGAGCTTATTAATCTTAAATATTTACTTCACACTCTAAATATCAGTTATTGAAAAGTAATGAAATTATGCCCAACAAACTTCAGGATCTAGGCTCCAAGAGTCAAAATTATTTCCTCCAACCTTCTATTCTCCACTGAAAATACTGCAAATTAGATCAGGGTTCTATAACCATAATAAACAAAAGGCTCTGTACAAGAGGTTAGCAGCTAGGACCTCAGAGGCACATTTCCCACAGCTATTCTCAATAGGCATGCATTGGTTGCAAGGCAAGCGATGGAAACCTGGTGCCTGCCTTCTCCACTAACTGTCTATTTCATTATGGGTATTATTTGCCATCTTTGGTCCTCAATTTCCTCTCCTGCAAAATGAAGGTGTTAGGTTAGACCATCCTTATGGTCCCTCCCAATGCTACTATTCTCTGAGTCTATGATTCTGTCTCTCTTCTTCAAATGAGCTATAATGTGTACCTTACTGCCTAATAATAATAATAATAATAATAATATTAATGGCTAACATTTATGAGTTCGTACTACAAACAGGACTGAAAGTTTTATTTATTGTTTACCCCAATCTTATGAGGTAATTATTAACTATCTCCGGTTTACATGTGAAAAAAGTGAGACAGGTTTAGATATGAAAGAGTGAAATTGCCACTAAGTTGCAACTTACCTAAGAAAACGAAAGTAAATATTTTAGGGTCAGGATTCATATCCAATTCCATCTCACTCCAAAGCTTGAGCTCTCAATTGCCACCATCTAAAGTCTTGCAAATCTCCACTGTCACCCTAAATATAGCCATGTTAAATTAGTGAATGAGAGAATATCCACCTAACGTTCAGACTAGAGGTAGTGTTTCAGAGCATTGGGCATAGATCAATCGAATCTCCACACTGTTTTACTACCAGAACATGAGGCCCCCTTTTGCCATAGTATTACATTGTCATTTCTCCTCCATAGTACCTTTGCCTATGACCATGGAGCTCAAACACCTGGATTGTGAAAGTAGGTTTGGTGAAGTAACTCTTAAGCATCCCAACAGCATCCACGGAATTCCTTATCTCCATAGGTTGCAGCTATCTGGAATAAGGCAGCAAACTTCCATCTCAATTACTTAAAAGTAATGGTGAATTTTTCTACATGATATCAGTGGAAGGAAGATCAAATTTTTCTTTGATTATTCCATTGGCTGAAATGGGGCTTACTGCAAACAAAATTGTATAAAAGTTTATTTTTGTCACCTTCATTTTCTCAATGGTGCCCACAATTCTCTCCTTCATTAGTAATTCTTTCCCCTTCTCAGGCTTCATATCCTCATCCTCTCTTGTTTTCAAGAGACACATAAATGTCTTGAGCTGTGCAAGACTGAAAACAAAAGATGAGTGCTGAGACCATTTGTGTCAACATGATTGAATTTAGAATATAGACCACCTGTGTCAACATGAGTTAGTTGTTTTTTCCAAGAAATTTTACCTGGGAAAGATAAAGCTATAAACAAATTGGGAAAAAAAACCTTCATTGTTTACCTCAGAAAATTCCCGCAAATCAATTATCAAAGACAAGAATCTGCTCACCTGGGCAAATACTTGCTTATCAAACCAAGTTTACTTACCAAACCTTGCCTATTGGTAAGTAAGCTATTATATCACAAATGTTGCCCAATCTCAGTCAATTCCTTATCTAGAAAGACCGATCTTAAACCACTTGTGTTTGGACACCAAATACCTAAAACTATACCACCACTTCTGATTCCCTCCTTCTGGAATGCTGCTAGGACTCTGTCAAAGTGGTATTCTCCCTTACTGCAGTGAGTTCTAATAAATTTAGCTTTGCTTTATTAATAGGTTGTCTGGTGATTTGTGGGATGAAGGGAGTTTGACAGGTGCTATATGTAAGATGATATAACCTACATTTCTCTAGGCCACAGCATCATGCAAGTAAAAAATTTTAAGTAAAATATTGTTCTGACTAGTTAGTGGAAAACTCAGGAATCAAATATGGTCCTCTAGCCATACTGAGGAACCTCAAGTTCCCCTTTAAAACTTCCCACATATTTCCTGAAGATCCAAGATGTGTCTGAAATGTCTCACTATCTACTCACTGCTGAGATCTCTGTTGCAATCAAGCTTAAATAAAGGAAACATCACTGTAACTGGAATCCAATGTTGAGCTTCTCCTTAAACTGTGGAAGCTATTGGCATCCATTAAAGTCACTGGTCCCATTTCCTAGAACAATGACTGGCATATAGTAAGCACTCAATAAATAGTTATTGAATGAAATAATAGGCAAACCCTATGTTTGTAGCTTGGCCAACTGCTCAGATTGTGGTTCCAGGCACTAAGATAGGAAAAATGGGAGCTGGGGAAGGTTTGCACAGGGAAGGTTATGAATTCAGTTTTTGACCATTTGATGGGGCCCCTTGCCCAGTACCACAACTGCAATATTGTAAGAATTTTTATATCAGGTGAAACTGTTCATCAAACTTAAACTTTTCCTAGAAACAATAAAAACCAAACTCCTCCCCAAGGGAATGACATTCAGAATTAAAGAGCTGCTCTAATTGATGAGTCATCTACATTGTTTTCAACCAGAAGTGACACCTATGAGATGGTATATCCATATACATCAAGAAAATGTCAGCATCCTTGTACATTTTTGCATGGCACATGACACATGATGATATGGATACTGAGAATAAAGATAAATATATCTGGGGATTCTATTTGAGGTCTTGCATATTTAGACAAAAGATTGACAAATAATCATCACACATTGTAGAAGTAATTTACTCTTAACTCTTCATCTAGCGAGGGTTAACTTTTTTCCCAAAATTGTAAATCCGTTGTCAAATAAGAATAAGCTAATGGAGAATAAGATAGGTTATATCACAGAGAAAAATGTTAGTAAGGCTCTGTTAAATTCTTGGTACCTAAATTTTTTTCCTCTTGTTTCCTTAACAATTTAGCAATCCAAATCAACACTGAATACTTAGTATTTTACAGCCCAGCTGGGAACAAGTTTTCATAGATCTCAAAGCTGAATGTGCATCAGAATCAACTGGAAGGCTTGTTAATCAACAGATTGCTGGACCCCAAACCCAAATTACTTGGGTAGGACTGAGTAGGTCTTGCATTTGACCCAATAATTTATATTTCTAACAAGTTTCCAGGTGATGTTAATGCTCCTTGTCAGGGACCACATTTTGAGAACCACTCACTGTAGGTCAAAAAAATTTTCCTAGGCCAATTTGTGACCATGGACCATCTTAAGTGGGCTCTTTGCTGAATTCCAACTGAACTTGGTTGAACTGAATATCTGAATTCAGAACCACCAAATATTGTAAAACAAATTTTAACTTCCTTTAATTTGGTTAAATTTTTTTTTTTTTTTTTTTTTTTTTTTTTTTTGTTACCGGGAGGTCCTGGGGATCGAACCTGGGTCCCTCCATATGGGAGACGGACGCCCAACCAGTTGAGCCACATCCAACCCCTAATTTGGTTAAATTAATTCTGACATTTTCCACAATATAATCTATCACCCATCCTTTTTTTTAAACTGATTTTTTATTAATGAAAGTCAGCATTTACATTTGTATGAATGGATAAATATTCAGATCTGAGCTATGCACTATATATACTATGTGTACTGTTTCCTCTTTTATATAACTTTGTTTTCTCCTAAAGTTAATAATTCTCTCATTTTTTCATTTGCTTTGTTTTCTATGGTCTATTACAAATCTTTACCAAAAGCTCCAAAAGATCTTTAAGATCATTAATTTTTTTTTATAATATTTTCCAAATGGTCAAATGTAAATGGATTGATCAAATAGTTCAATTTTTCTTTCTTAGAGACCCCACTCCATCCTCCTTTTCCAATCTGATAAGTGGTTTTCTGGAGCTGGTGCACAACTGTTATCCTAGGACTTCCCTCTGACATTTTCCTGTGCTGGATCCACTATTTCCTGATTTTCTGATCACATGTCTTCCTATTTCTTCATTTACACTCTAATTTTGTTGAAGTGACCCAAGTTACTTCATAAGAAATGAGACAAGGAAGGTCAATTTGGGGAGTCCTTGCATACCTGAAAAAGATCTGTATGCTTGATTAGCTGGGAATAGTATTTTAGACTGAAATTTATTTTCATTTCAATTTTTGAAGGCTTTGCTCCATTTTCTAATTTCCAGTGTTGCTAATGAGAATTCAAATGCCATTCTGATATTTTCCTTTTTATGTGACTTTGTGATTTTCTAAAATTTTTAAGGAGCTAATCTTTACACTAGGTATTCTGAATTTCCATATTAATATACCTGGTTTTGGCTCTTTCTTCATGGCCTGGGCACTGAGTGGGCCATTTCATGCTAGGCACTCCTCCTACCTTTCAACTCTGAGAAATTTTCTTGCACTGTTTCTTTGATAATTTCCTCTATATCTCTGTGGAACTCTTAATAAATAAATATTGGAGATCCTGTATTTATCCTTTGTTTTTTTAATCTATCCTTTCCTTCTCACCATTCTCATCTCATTTTTTACTTTCTTTCCAAAACTTTATTTTCAAACCCTTCTGCTAAATTTGTATTGTGCTTGTTACAGATTTAATTTCCAATAACTCTTTCTTATTCTCTTTCATAGCATTCTTGTATGTCTGGGATTATTTATTCTAGTTCCTCTGATGTTCTCTACTACTCCTTGCTTTGTATCTTCCTTATCTACCCAGATATTTTTTTTTTTCCTAATTTTATTTCTTTCTTTCATTTGGTAGCTATTACTCTACACCAGTAGATCTCAAAATATCGACATACATGAAAGTAACCTGAAAAGCTTATTAAAACACAGATTGCAGGGCCACATCTCCAGAGCTTCTGATTCAGTACATCAGGGTTGGGGCCTGAGAATTTACACTTTTAACAAGTTCCCAGGGGATGTTGATGCCCCTTAGGACCAAATTTGAGAATCAGTGTATGATATGGGTCTGTATACCTTGAAGAGTAAAAGCGAGCCCATGTGTATAAATATTAGGGACCTGCTTCTGGGTTCTCTGCTCAGACCCTTTTCAGAAGAAACATCGAGGCCATGATTCTAATGAAACCACTAGAATTCAGTGCCTTGGGGATTGGGTTCTGGATAGACTCAGTATAGGATGGCAGTGGTTTCAAATTTTTAACATGTTCCACATCTTGGTAGGGAGTTGCTACACAAATTAACATTGCAAGTACAATAATACAGCATTATGGTAACTCCAAAATTTCTACTTATTAAAGAAGCAGTTTTCATAGAAAAATCAGCAGAGAATAAATTACCAAGAAGTTTCCAGAAAAAGCCCAGGATTTAAGATGTCACTCTGACTTTAGTTATTGTAATAAAAAAGAATGAGCAAATTACATAATACATCCTGATTTTTCTTTATTAGCAATTGAAATCTTCCTGGCAATGAGTGGAAGTTTAAGAATTGAGTTGCAGGCTCCTAGGTGACAAGGACACTGAGCAATTTGGAAATTACGTACTACCAGCAGGAAAAGGGTACTAACTGTATACTTTCTTTAAGAGTGCCCATCTCAGAAAAGATACTACCATTTACACCTTTTATTTTCATTGGCTATAATTGTCTTGCAAAACCTGAACCCTGGGATGGTTAAAAAATAAGACAAACAGCTCTGTCTAGTGGCAAATTTGATCATTGCAACCAAAGTCAAGAATACTAGTCAAGGCAGATCCTTGTTTAAAACGTGTAATATTTTGGGTAATCTAAGCACCTCTTAAAATATATGTATATATATATATATATAACATTTTTGTAAGCAAATACACATATATGCATATATATTTATATATCATTTTGCAAATGTTTGTATGTATTGTGAGAATTTTGATTTTTACCCACAATAAAAATAAATTAAAAAAAAAAAAAAACTGTCTGAAACTTGGCAAGCAACCTTGACGGGAGGTGGCTGTTTTAAGCCCTGCTCAGAAAACACCACTGATAGGATGTGGTGGGAGGTGTGGGAGGTGGGCAACATGGGAATCCCAGTGGGTTCCGTGTAATATTTTATGTAATCTAAGCACCTCTTAAAATATATGTATATATATATATATAAATAACATTTTTGTAAGCAAATACACATATATGCATATATATTTAAAAAAAAAAAAAAGAGGGCAATAAAATTCCAAACTGATAAAATAAATCTTGAGAAACCAAAAAAAAAAAAAAAAAAAAAAAAAAAAAGAAAACACCACTGATAAACACTTAAAGCCATCAGTCATGTCATCTCCATTTGGGATTTTCTCAACAGTTAAGAGAGGCAGGTGCAAAATCCAGCTCAGTAACTAAATTTGATGGGAAGATATTTTTATTTGTGACGTTGTGCTTTTCAGATAACTTTGTCTGAAAACTATAAGTATAAACCTAAATCCTGCCCTTTTCCCCTCCTCTCTTCTTTCCTTCTCCTCTCTCCCACCTTTAAGAGAAATCTGGAATTGAACTGTAAGCCAGAATGTTGTTAATCTTCACTGGGCAAAGGTGAGCTACCCCATGGCAGCTGGGGTTCCCTAACTTTGGCAATTGTTTACACAAACACTCCAGGATGTGAATAGAATGCCACATGAAAAAAACGAAGGACTTCAGCTATTTCTCCTCATTCCACAGTGAAGCACTCAAATCAGTGGTCTTCTACCTGATTTTGGGAAATTTGTGTCACATTAGCCTTGTGGTGTTTTATTTGATTATAACACTAAATCATGCTCAAGATTCTTATACTTCATAGTTTTTTGTTTATATGATGTTTTGATCATCAAAACTTAAAAATTTAAAGCGGATATTGCCATGGATGGAAAATTTGATAAAATGCATCTCTTGTCCTTCTAGCCTCAGTATAATCTCAAAATTGACAGCATTGCATTTAAATTGTTACCATCTTTGGGGTCTCTTAATGTACCTTTTGACATCACAATATGAAAGTTCCATAGTGAAGCACTCAAATCAGTAGTCTTCTACTTGCAAACACTGGTACATTGGAGCAGAGACTATTTTCCATGCCTTTCCACCTCCAAAAATGTAAGAAATCATACATAAGTGGAAAAAAATGCAAATAAAATTAAGTTAAAGAGCAGGAGATGAGGACTCCAACAGTGGAGTAAGATTGGGGCCTACTATATTTCTGAATGTATGGGATGGAGAAGGATATTTGCTGAATATTTGCTGAATTATTTGAATTAAATTGGATTTGACAGGGTGGATAAGAATTTGGTTGCTTTTTAATATGTAATAGTCACAAGATTTTAAGCTTATGGTTGTTACCTCAAAGTAAAATGATCAAATAGGTAAAAATATTACATGAATTTGCTAAAAAATGTTCAAGAGGATAATTAATATTAAAGAAGTAATGAGAAACTTGCATTTTAGCATGCATTCAAGAAGCATTCCTGTTTCAAAAGAATATTTACTTTTCTGAACATAAATGGAAAACATACTTTTGTTAAAAATAAAAAAGTGACAATACCAAAAAATATAAGGAAGGTAAAAAACACCCATGGCACAAGATCCACTGATAAATGCTGCTAATATTTAGTATACATCCTTTCAGATTTTATTCCTGTGGAAAAGGAAGCTATTTCCATCGTAAAGAGTGAAATTACTCTTTTGTAATTCATGGAGAACATTAAAAAAAAAAAAAGTTGATCCAATAGGAAGAACAGGAGTTAAGCTTTTTTTCTAACCACAATTTAAAACACATATTTTTCTTCAATGTAGCATAAAGAGACAATCCACATTGTGATATCAGAAGGTAAACCAAGAGATTCAAAAAAATGGCAACCGTTCAAATGCTGTCAATTTTGAGAGTCCATTGAGGCTAGAAGGAAAAGAGATGTGCTTTATCAAATTTTCCATTCATGGCAATATTCACTCAAAATTTTTGTTATAATGAACACAAGATCATATAAGCTACACACCATGAAGTCTAAGAATCTTCAGGATGATTTAGTGTTATAATCAAATAAAACTTACCACAAGGTTAATGTGACACATATTTAATGATATGCATAATCACTGTAGTTTTCCACAGCAATTTGGCATAAATGGCAAATGATTACTTAAATGACTGAAATTAGCACTACTTTCACACAGCCAAATTAAACATTTCTGGGGTCAGCTGGGAAGAGTGATAACAAGACAAACTAAAAAGCAGCTTAAAAATGCCTCCAAAGAAAACCAGGCATCTGGGTCTCCCTCATTCTCTGGAGAGAACATAATCAAAAAAGGTGAGCCATCTCCTGCAAAGGAACCAAGGGGGTTCAGTTTGGGGCTCACACCTACTTTCTCTTGTTGTTTCTCATCTGGGGGGTTCCACAAAATTCAAGACGACTTGGTCTTCCCTGCCATATAAGTGATAGCACTCCAAACACCTGGCTCCCTGAGATATAGGCAAAGAAGTGTTCAAAGCCTCCCAGAGCGGCTTTTGTCTGGTTTAGACCTCTACATTCTGCTCTCTTCCATTCTCTCAAGGTCAGCCCTATATTGAGCAGATTGGGCTGAGTATTGGGACTAAAGGGGAATTCACACACTTAACTGCTACTCTTATCTCAATTATCACCACTGGGTAGAATGCCAGTACACTGTCTGAAATAGCAACCATTTCTTTCGGTCAACAAATAAATAGCCCTAGGTGCATTGCTGGACATCCATGCCTAGAAAAGCAAGGGCATTGGGTGCTTGGGTTTCTGGGAAGAAGACTACAGGGGAGAGAAAAAGGGAGCATGGAAATGAAAATGAGAAAGAAAAGAAAAATTTCACCTTCTACAAAAATTTTCCCAGAGCTAGTCCTGTGTATTGAGGCATCAGAAAATAATGAAAAGAACATTAAATTTGAAGAAAAACTTTAACAAGTTCAACTCATGGTGATACAATACCTTGTTAGCTCAGATAAGCTACTTAGCCTCTCTGAACCTTAGTTTCAAAAAGAGGGGTAGATCTACCTAATCCACTGGAGTGTTATAGGGTTAATCTTGTTAACATACATAATGTTTCTAACAAGCTTCCACCAAAGGACCCAACAGCAGGTGAGACTGTGTTTATGCCTGTGGAGATTCTGAGGGCAGAGTCAGCCCTAAGGGACCCAGCCCATGTGCAAAATTAATTTGAAGTCATACTTTATCTTCAATATTAATACATGCTTTATAGTCCATTCTTTATGCATATGGTTTAACATAAAAATTAATGTTCTAAATTATTTACCACCAAGCAAAGTTAATGGTATAATGTTTACCTTCTGATCTAATGTAGCCTAGCTCACACCCCAGTTTGAGAAGCCCAGAACCTAGTGGACAATGCATGTTTGGTAAATACTCATTTTCCCTTACCTTCTTCTCCAGTTGTCTCAGAAGCCAAGTGCAACTATCATCTTACCTTTGGCAAGTTTCTCAGCCTGCCTCACTGGAAGGAAGAGTAGAAAATGAACCAGCTACTACAGTTAATTCTCAATCAAGTGCAATTCCAACCCCCAAGGGACATTTGGCAATGTTTGGAGTCATTTTTGGTTGTTTCAAATGAGGAGAGGGTGTTAGTAGGATGTACTGGATAGCTGTTAAACATCCTACTATGTATAGGACAGCCCCCCACTACAAAGAATTATTTGGCCTAAATGTCAGTAGTGTTGGGGTTGAGAAACCCTGAGCTACAGGTAGTGGCCTTACTGTGGCCTTCACCAGCTGAGCCCCAGGCTGACTGATCAATGGAGGAATGTTCTATGGTTTGCCAGGCTGTAGCCACTCCCCCTCTTCAGGGACCTGAATTTAAACCTGACCAGCTGAAAATGATTTCAAAGTCTTTAGTCAGTTCAGATTTTGTTTAGAAATGAAAAGCTCACTTAACCAAGAAATTTAGAATAGAGCTTTGCCAAATAGCCAGAGATTAAACTTTCCTCATCCTAGATTTCATCTTTCCCTGGAGAGTACTGAAAAACCTGTAAGTGAATTTACTTGCATTCTAAGGGCAAATGCCAATTGGTATTTTAACCTTCAGCTTTCTGCAAAAAGTGTGAAAGTTCAAAACGCTCAGTTTGATGCCAATTCTTGACTCAGGAAGAAGCACACACCCACAGAATCCTTTGGGAATTTAAATAATGCTCTTCACCCTCAGCCAGGATGTGGGATGTGTCATGTCACGATGGGGTTGATGAAAGACAAACTTCCAAATGTATCTGCCCTTCCCACTCTCCTCTTTGCTCCATCTGGCATTCCTGATGGGCTTGCTCACATAATTCCCAAGTCACTCAGTGTTCAGAAGACACAGCGTCAGTCAGGCCTGAGCCGAGGAGTGTTTGGGAAAGGACTAAAAGAGACGTGAAAATTAGTATGAGATAGACAAGTCTTAGCAAATAGGCATTTACCTGAAGAAAATGTGTTAAATGACATAAATGTTCTTTATAAACTACAGAATTCTGGCATTCAAGCTTCATGTGTATCTGAGTGCAGAAACTTGCCTATTTTAAAATTCCAGTTGACTTGTCTATGTTCACTCCTTCTCATCTCTGAGGACAACAAGCATTCGATATGATGGTTAACAAGTAGAAATCAAGAAGGAAAGCCCTTGGAACACAAAACAAGCCCAAAATGGCCAGAGAAACAGTCAATGAACGAAATATATGTTCTTTCCATAGAAAAGCTTTGCTCTGATATAAGCCCTTTTTTCCTCCTCTCTGCGGTCAGAACTCTTACTTTCACTTTATAGGGTTTGAAAACAACAACGACTCTTAGACCTGGGCAGGAGGATGCCTGCCTTGATCTCTGTGCTCTAGAGCGATCCAATTTGGCCCTACCCTGGTCACCCACTGCAAGAGATGAGGAGTCAACAGGGCCAAGTACTGCCCCACTGCCCCTAGACCATGCCATGCTCTGGCTGCTCAGGATCTGGAATTTCTTCCTTGAACAATACCAAACCCACTTCCAAGGACAGCATAAGACTTTGCCCAAGTTGTCCTTTTTTTCCCAAGGTGCACCTAGACTTTAGAAGTGGGAAGTTATTTGGACAGAGTGCTGTGGGGAGTGAGTAATGGGGCTTACGCATACAGGCCAGGGTGCCCATACCTAGCAAGGTAGGTCCCATGTGGTGCAGGACAGAACAAGGGAGGGGAAAAAAGGGTCAGTTCAGGTGGGTGAGATGGATATAGGCAAAGCTTTACCACATTCTGGCTAACTACCAAAATTTAAGGATTCAAAATGTGTACCTGGCCTTCCGTGTCTTTAAGAATGTATATTTGTCAAGGTAAGCATAGAACATTTTATTTAACAGTTCGGAAGCTTGATTTATAACTTTTAAGTACTTATCCAGCTAGTATATGGGCTTACATTTGTTCTCTTGCCCCAGGCCCCACAAATGAAACAATGCCAGAGAAGTGTTTGCCTTGTTCCTCACCTGGTCCCAATCCCATAGCTTTCTGCCTTACCTGATTTAGTCAAGGTGCTTTTGCTCTTCATGCCACCTCCACTATCTCAAATATGTTTCCTCTGCATCTTGGAGTTTGGATGATGACATGTATTCCAGTTTCTTGGGCACAGTTTATCCACAATCTGCTCTCTGATCATCTGCTAACCAGCTCTTAGTCTCTATGTAGCTTCTCCAACTAGCTTTAAACTTGTATGTTTAAGGCTGCTGGATTTTGATCCTTTCCTTACTTTTCTCACTCCCCTCTGTCCTACAAGCATGCTTTCTCACTCCTTCCCCTGTAACTTCTCTGATAGAGTCCAACTCATTTCAGGCCCTTTCTTGCTTCATCTATGGCATCTGCCTGGCAACTTCTTGCAATCTTTGTCTGCTCTTCTCCTCAACATACTTTCTAGCTGTCCCTCAATTCTCTTCTTTGGCAATTTCCATAGCTTTTCTCAGTGACCATTTCCCTCGACTCTGGCTTCTTGGATTTTTATGGAAGATAGGAAATTAATCATTTTATTCTCAATTTTGGCATTCTATTTCCCTCTTCCTCCTAGACATTGAATCACCACTTTATTGGATGGCAAACAATTATAATAATAAAACATGTTTTTTACTCCAAGACTGACTAGATTACAACTGGCTTTTGTAACTAAGATATTGCCATATTCACCAGTGATTTTCCAATCATTGCTCCACTTTCAACTCTTCTCGACTTCATATAGTTTTTCTTTTAAAGTTACCAGTTTTATGAAGTAACTAGAAATATACCAAAGTTAAGACCTTCTTTTGCCTCAGAGTACTTTACATATCTAAATATGATTCACTGAGTTGACTGAGGGACTCCATTGTTCTTTATTCTTATGCATTTTATTTCACAGGTAGGATCATTATCTATTCAGGTTGATGAAATGATGTGAGACATTTTGAAAATTTATCTTGGAATTTCAAGACTAACTGAGCTGGAAAAACCTTAGAGATTATACAACCCTGATTTCTTATTCATAAGTGAGGAGACTTGAAACAGAAAATTTAAATAGTTTTCAAATAACAAATGAGAGCTATTATTTAAAGCTTACATTATGAGGACCTCATTTAATACTCAAAGCAAATGTATCCTAGAGTAAATGTACTATTTTATGGAGAAATTTTAAAAGTTTTCCAATTAAAGTTAGGAACAAGACAATGATGTCTGCTATTATTACCACTCTCTGACTTTGTTCTAACCCAAATCAATAAGATAAGAAAAATAATGTTTTATATACAAGAAAAGAACACTTAGAAAATAGTTAAGATGGGCATAAAAAGATTGACAGATTTGAACCACGTGGAAAAGTAAATTCTTTTATTAAAAAAAAAAGTGACAATATAAAGTTAAGAAATAAGTGGGAAACAGGAGGAAAATATTTGTACCTTTTGTGGAGAAAAATGAACAATAACCACAATTACAAGTCAATTAAAAAGAAACAAAAACCCAAGAGAAAAATGAGCAATGACTATAAAGAGCTAATATACAGAGAGCTGTATATTAGAAGAGAAATTCAAATGAGCAATAAATGTGAAAAGATTCTCAACCTCACTAATAATCAGGGAAATATAAATTATAAAAAACACAACTACACTATACTACTTAATTATGTTGCCCATAAGATTGAGGGGGAAAAGAAAAGAAAAAAATATATGTGCTTGTAAGAGTGTGGAGAAAACACCGTTCATAGGAGCTTAATTTCACTACAGTCATTTTAGAGGATAGTCTGATGTTATTTATAAAATCTTTTACTGCTCATGCCCTTTAATCCAGTAATAGACATTGGTCAATGAATTTTATGAGAACTAGTCCCTTCTATTTTAACTCTGAGTGTTGTTATTAGACTCAGTATTTGCAGTGCTAGGAGAAAGCAACTCAAACCCATTGTTGGATATAGGAGATCTTTCAATTTATCTTGTTCTTATGAGTATGCTCCAGTAAAGATTACACAATAAATTTTAAAAGACCCTTGTTGGTGAACATTTAAGAAGCAAGTATTCTTCACATTTTTTTCTGATGTATACCTGAATGTCAACTCTTTAAAACTCAATAGCCAAGAATTTTAAACCTCTGTTCTCTGAACCCTCTATAACACCCTTTACTAATGGCAATAAGGAAAAGAACTTTGGACATAAATGTGATAAAAATAAATTATATATAAATACATCATTGGATATTTTATTTGTTTTACATAAATAAGAACACACTATACCTATTATTCTGCAACTTGCTTTTTTCACTTAAACAAGTATTTTAAACATGAGGGAATAATTTTAAATATGAGGAAATAAAAAATTTACTAATCTGAAACTTTAGTTTTTAATTTCCCAACAAAAGGAAAAAAAGACAAAACAAAAGCATAAAGCCAACTAGGTGACCAGGAGTTGCAAAAACTCCCCTTTCCTACCTTAGACCAAGGCAGGTTGGCCAGCAGTGTTTCCTATATTGGTTCCTCTTGTTGTGGGTATGAGTAGGAAAAAAAATCAATTGAATCATATTGATAGATGGAAAAAAATATTTAGTAAAAGACCACATTCATTCATGATTTTTAAAAAAGACAAAAATTCTTGGCACTCTAGGGCTGGAAAGGAAATTCCTTAGTCTCTGATGAGGATTCACATAGGACCTACAAAATACATCATGTGTAATAGGAAAATATTGAAAGTTTTCTCTGTGAGGTCATCAAGAAAGCAAGGATGCCTGCTTTTACCAGTACTATTCTAAATTTTACTAGCTGTCCAATGCAGCTAGAAAGAAAAAGAAACAAAAGCCTAAAGATTGTAAATAAAGACACAAAACCATCACTTTTCACAGATGATGATTGTCTACATAGGTAATCTAAAATAATCTCTATATATAGCAGTAAGATTAATAACAGAATTTAACAAGGTAACTGGTCACAAAGTCAATACAGAATAATTTATTTCTATATAAGGGCATCTATTAGAAAATTAAATTTTATAAAAAGATGCCATTTAAAAATATGCATCAAAAAATATGAACTATCTGAAAATAAACCTAACAAAAGATGTGTAAAAACTCTACAGGGAACATTCTAATTGTTTAATTGAAAAATATTTTGTTTAAAAAACTAAAATTTATTTACAGATTCAATTCAGTGACCACAGGAAAAAAGCAAGTTTTTGCTGTACCTGAAATATTTTTCAAAAATTAGAGCAAAAAATAACTGAATTGTTTGTTTTGTTTCTTTTTTTTTTTAAGAAATACAAAGTGGGAAAACTTTCCCAAGAAAATAACAAGACTTATTATAAAATGTAAAAGCATTTATGCAGGAATGGACAAATAGATAAACAAAACAGAATAAGAGCCCAGAAACAGACCCATGTCTATGTGAACAACTGAGGCATCACACAAGTGGCACTTTGTAGAAGGGGAAAAAGAATGACTTTTCAATAAATGGTTCAACTGACTATCCATGTGAAACATATAAAATTGGACCCTTATCTCACGTCACATACAAAAATCAAGTCCAAGTAGATAAATAATTGAGTGTAAAAAGCAAATCTTTAAAACTTTTAGGAAAAAATAGGAGAATATTTTCATGACCTTGGTTAAGGGAAGGATTTCTTAAAACAGAAGGCAATAACCATGAAGAAAATGAAAAAATTATAAACAAACCATGAAAGAGGGTGAAAAGACAAGTTACAGAATGAGAGACCTTTGCAACACCTATAACCTAAAGAAAGGACTTGATCCAGATTATATAATGATTTCCAACCTGAAAATAAGAAAAGCAGATACGCCAATGGAAAAGATGGGTAAAAGTCTCGAACCTGCAATTCACAAAGAAAGAAATCAAAATGGCCAGTGGACATATGAATATATGCTCAATCTCATTAGTCATCAGGAAAATACAAATTAAAACTACAAGACACAATTACATACCCACCAGATTGGCAAAAATTTCAAAGTCTGACAGTATTAACAATTGGTGAAAATGGAAACAGCTGAGCACTCAGACACTGCTGGTGAAGTATAAATTGATACAATCCTTTTGGAAAAACGTTTGGCATTTTCTAGTTAAGCTGAAGACACTTGTGCCGTAAGCGCCAGGGATACCTAAGACCACTCTCAGGCTTTATGATTTACTAGAAAGACTCATTAGAAAGATGATTCACTAGAAAGGACTCAGAAAAGCTGTCATACTCATGTTTATGGTTTATTAGAGTGAAAGGATACAAATTAAAATCAGCAAGGGAAAAGGCACATGGGGAAAATTCCAGGATAAATTAGTTGCAAGCTTCCTGGTGTCGTCTCCCAGTGGAGTTTCATGGATGTGCCTAATTTTCCCACCAATATTGTGTAATAACATTTGCAAAGTGTTGCCAACCAGCAAAGCTCACCTGAGCCTCAGTGTCCAGGGTCTTTATTGGAGATCACTCACAGAGGCATAAAGCATTTGTGTGACCTCAGCTACTCAGACACCAGACCCCAGAGCAAAAACAGACATTTACCATAATTCTTATTGTTAGCATAAACTAACACTCGAACTGGTTCTGTGGCCCAGGGTCTAAGGGATACAAAAACATTCTTATCAGGGAAAATATTTCCAGGGCTCAGAGTGCATCTCCTTGGAGCTGGCAGATTCCTTTTCATTGTATTGCTTTGACAACTGTAATTTGAATCAGATATGAAAGAGGTCCAGAATAAAATATATTTTGATATTATGTTGGCTGTGTACATATATAAAACTTTTGATAACTGTGCAGTTTGTATAGACTATTTACTGGTCAAGTAAAGAGAGAGGGATGCTATTCCTTGTTTACAATTTCTTGTTAAATTTTAGTTGCTTTTATGCCTCCAGTGTTCTACTGTAGAATAAACTTTTTTTTACCTGGTCTTTCTTTCTTGGAACGTGCAGGGTTTGAGCAACCCTGACCTGCTAAGTTAACCCTTTCTCACATACCATATGATTCAGCAACTCCACTTCAATATATCCTAGAGAAATATTAGCATATGTGCCATTGAAGACATGTGCATATTTGTAGCAGGAATGCTTATCATTTCCAAAAACTAGAATCAATTCAAATGCCTACATACTATAAAAATGGACAAATAATTTATGGTATATGCATACAATGAAATAATACAATGGAAACTAATTAACTAGAGCTCATACAATAAAGATAAATCTGACAAATTTAATGTAGAATGAGAGAAACAGTATGAGAAAATATCCACATTTGATTTCAATTATATAAATTTCAAAATCAGGCAAATCTAAACTACATTGTTTAAGGACGCATCGTTTTTTAAGGACAACTTCATGGGTGGTAAAATATAAAGAAAAGCAAGGACATGATACTCACAAAGATTTGTATGGTGGTTACCTCTGGGATTGAAACATATTATGATTGGGATGGGGAGGGAGGAACAGGATAGATCAAACGGGGTATTTAGTGGTCAGTGGAAATGTTTTTCATTACCTTATAGTGATGGACACAGGACATGGTAAATATCATCAAAATTTATAAAGGTGCATGGTCTAAAATGTAAACCATACTGTAAACCACTGACAATGTTCAGTAGCTATGTTTCAATATCTGTATAACAGTTATAACAATGCTACCATCCACATACAAAAAGGTTTTAATATGGGGTGAGGCAAGGGGGAGGAGGTTGGGTATTTGAAAGTCTCTTGTATTCTGTGTGTGACTTTGCTGTGACTTAAAACTTCTTTGAAAATTAATTGAAAAACAGTGAGACACTGGGGAGTGAGAGGGGGAAGGTTCCACGGCACAGACTGGACACAGATATTGCAGTGATAAAAGGCAAAATGTCAAAAAAAGTTTTTTCTTTCTTTTTTTTTTATTAATTAATTTTTCCCCTTTTTTGAATATCCCAAGCCTTTAATTTTATTTTTAGGTTTTTTTTTTTTTTTAAGTTTTCATGTATTTTATCTCTTATATTTAAACTTATTATTATTTCATTTTCCTATTAATTGTATTTGGCTATTGTATTGTCTTCATCTTTAAAGAAGCTTTGGATCACAGAAGGGTTACAACTGGGGTAGGAGAGGATCATTGGGAGGGGGTGTGCGTCAGGAATGGGGGCTGCATGGGAGGAAGTTCACCTGAATATACATAAAAGGTATATAAAATTGTTCAAATGATCAAGGGTTGGGGCATGGTCACAGTGGGTGGAGAATCACTCAATAAATGAGAGAATACTGAATTCCCATCCTGGAGAGCTCTGCCACATTCTCCAAGGGAGCAGCAACAGTTCCCCAAGTACATGGGCAGTGTCTGGCAAAGGAGGACGATGCATTGATTGGCTCTTGTTATTGATGACTAGCCTTACAAGTCTTTGCTCTTGAAATTGAAAGTTAGCCTATTGTTTTGGGGTGCCTAAGGGTTGCCTGCTGAGAGCCTCCTTGTTGCTCAAATGTGGCCTCTCTAAGCCAAACTCAGCATATGAATGCATTACCTTCTACCCAGTGTAGGACATGACCCCCAGGGATGAGTCTCCCTGGCAACAAGGGATTACTACCAAGTGCCAACTGGGAATATGACTGGAAAAAGACCTTGAATAAAAGGGGGAAAAGGTAAAGACAAATGAGTTCATATGGCTAAGAGACATCAAAGTGAGTCGGGAGATCATCCCAGACATAATACTTATGCACATCTCAGTAGGACCTCATAGGCTTCCAATGTGGATATCACCCCAAATAGAGGGACTCCTGAGGGCTCTGGAGACACCCAGGTCCGATATCAAGGCAGATAGCTCCAGAGTTTGGTGCCTTATCAGTGGGCTCTATTTTGGAATCTGTGCTCCTGAGAATGACAGAGTTAAACTCAAACATGTCTTCCTTGCACATGGTCCACCTGTCCCTTCTATTCAAACCTGTATGTGGTGCTGGAGTTTGTAGGTGTACTTCCAGAGACTGGAGTCTTTGGGCTGTCCATGTGCCAGCTGGGCCTAGAATCTCAGTGGAGCTGCAACTTTTACTCTACAGCTCAATGGACTCGCCCAGGACACCTGGCAGGGAGATGATGATGGACAACAGCCTTTCCAGGGAATGGAGAGAGTCTGCAGCTACAGGCAGGATAATCCCATCCATCTTATCCATGGGATATAAGCCCCCTCTCACTTGGAGGTGGAGTGGACATCACCATCCCAGACTCCTCAGGATTGGGGGAAGAGCTGTGGACTAGAATGGACTTACTGATATTCTGTTATAGACATATTGTGATTCAAGCAAGGGAAGAAATTACAACATTAATGTGGAGTCAGTGGCCACTGGATGCTTTGGGGGCAGGGAGAAGGAAAAGCATTTGTAATACAGGGGCTTTTTTGGGACCTGGGAATTATCCTGAGTGACATTGCAATGGCAGATATAGGCCATTTTATATCAGCATATAACATGCAGAACTGTGTGGAAGAGAGTGTGGTCTACCCTGTGAACTATGGTCCATGCTTAGTGGCAAAGCCCGAGGATGCGTATATCCATTGCAGGTGATGTGCCACACTAATGAAAGATGTTTATGTGGGAGGTTGTGGGAGGTGTGGGTGGTGGGGCATATGGGAATCCCTCTAATTTTTGTGTAACATTTAAGTAATCTAAGTATCTTTTAAAAAATAAAAAATATATATTATTTTTTTAAAAAAAGATATTATGATTAGAGAGGAGCACATGGGAAGGTTTCTAGGGTGCTAGTTTGTTTAAAGTCTTGAACTCATTCATCATTACATGTGTGTTGTCTAAATTGTATATTTATGTTTTATGCACTTTTCTGTAGGTATATTTCATAATAAAAGCACCCAATCTTACATCCCCTTCCAGCAATAGTTCTATCTCTAACTTCCCATTCTCAGCCAGATTCCTAAGAATTATCTATATTTGCTTCATTTCTCCACTTCCTGTTCACTCACCAACCCATAGCAATTGGCTTCTACCCTCACCCCTTATCTGAAACTACTCTTCTCAAAGTCACCAATGACCTCCTTATCAGTAAATCTATTGGACTCATTTAAATCTTTGACTTATTTGACCTCACAGTAGCATTTAATGGTGATATTCACTTCCTTTCTCTGAACATTCTCTTTCCTTAGGTTCCATGGTATTACACTCTTCTGGATTTCTTCCTATTTCTATTGTCACTTCTCAGTCTCTTTTGTGCAATATTCTTTTCTTGCCCATCCCATAGGTATTAGTTTTCCTCAGGATCCAAGTTCTTTTCTCTTCCAATTGTATATACACTGACATTAGCTGGGTGATGATGTCATCCACTCCTGTGGTAGTTGAATGGCTTCAACTACCTGCTATAGACAAACTTAATTTAGATCACTATATTCCTCTAGATTTCACTCTTACTCTAAGTTATTAGGTCCAAAACTGAATTTATTAATTACTCTAAAAACATATTAGTTCTACTTCCTAAATATATCTTTAACTCATCCATTTTCTCTACCCCACCCCCTTAGCACCTTAGCCTAGACATGTGATGTGAAAACGTTATCATATATCTTTATTAGTAATTTTAATGTGCATAAATAACAGTACATATTTATTTACAAATTATATATATATTATTCCAAATATTAAAATTGGAGTGTTTAATTTCTTCCTTAATTTTAGATTAAAACATAAATAAAAATGGTTTCATTTTGTTTTCCTACCAAAGCAATGAATACTCTTGCACAATACTTTGCAAGGAACAGGTCTAGAACACCATCCTTTCTCCTGTACTACTGCACAGCCTCCTTGTTTTTCCACCCCTTGGGGCGGGAGGGAGCTTAGAAAGCTTAAGGATCAGGAAGAAAGCCAATATGTCCAGAACAAAGAGAGTAAGGGTGAGCATGACTTTGGGGCTGGTAGAGTAATTAGGGATTGGACCTTACTCTCTATTTCCAGGCACACTGTACTTGTTTTAATTCCTTAAACAGGTTCAATTCTCTCTTACCTTCTGATCTTTAACATTCACTAACTCCAGACATTCTGATCTCAGATGTTTCCCCCTTAGCACTGTCCTTTTCCTATCCTAAAACTTAACTAATGTTAATGTCTTATATTATTGCTTATATAATTATCTGTCTCCCTCTTTAGGCTCTTGACTCAATAAGGGCAAGAGGCATGTTTATTTTGTTCAGCATTGTATATCCAGCCCCTATCAGTGCCTGACACACAGAAACCACTTAAATACTTAGTGAAAGAATGAGTTAATGAATCAGTAATTCCTTCATGGGTTTTTGTCCCTTTAAGTCATATTCTACCCTCCCTGATTTCCACCTCTTCCCCAGCTCCCAAGGTCCCCTATGATATGGAAACTAATTAACTAATCTAGAAATCTAGATTGCTTAGAATAGCAGTAATATTGTTTTCCTCATTTACCCCCAAGTCCAAGGCAAATTTAATAACTCTCCAGGGCAGCTGTTTCCCATGGCTACCATTTTGCAATCCCACCATTTTTACATGTAATCTCCAAATTCACCACAGCTGGGTTAAAAATGGAGCTGAGCATTCGTGCACCACCCATCATCTCTTAAATGCTTCGGCCCAGAACTGGCACAAAAAATTACTGTTCACAGTCCGAACTAGTCATATGACCATACCTACATGCAAAGGAGCTGGAAAATATGAAAAAGCACATGTTCAATCAACTGTAAATATTTCTACCAGAGTCTACCTTTCCAGTCATCAAACACATAAAACACTCCTTGAGAGAATCAAGCCAAGTCCTACCCCATCACTCTCATTGAATCCAAAGTACAGGATTTCTAGTCCTTACATTAGACCCAGGCATGGCTGTGCTTTATACACTTTTAATCCAGAATACTATAAAGTGAAAGAGTATGTTACCTGCCCTTTCCCACTCTCACCCAGTATCAATGGTGAAAACCAGACAGGGCAGACTGGGTAACCACAATGAACACTCTTTCTAGGAAAGAGGAATAATGGGAGACACAGAACAGTCTCTGCTCATAGCAATTCTAAATGCTTCAGGACAGTTATTGTGAAACCCTTCCTAGAGTTGGGGGATTTTCTCTGATTAGATTATGAGTCTGCTCTGTGGAAGAAGTTCCCTTGTCCATTGTTTTCTATAGCTGCCCTGGCTCCAGCCTCTAGCAGTTTCTTCTTTTTCCATTATTCTCACTAGCCACATCTGAAGACAAAAGAGTTTTCTTAGCCTAGTTCCTGCTCTTGGAATGGGATATTTTATGACCAGAAGAGTGCACTGTGGTAGAAATATTTATGGCTAGCTGAATATTCATGGTCGTCCTCATATTTTCCAGCTCCCTTGCTTAAGTGGAGCCATGTGACTAGCTCTGGCTGTGAACAGAAATTCCTTGTGTCACTTCTGGGCTGAAGCATTTAAGAGATGAGACTTTGCTGTGACCTAAAACTTCTTTGAAAATTAAATGAAAAATTGGGAGTCAATGGGGATTGAGAGGAGGAAGGTGTCATGGGACACCAGTCATCCGATAACACAGTGATAAAGGGAAGGAAAAAAGGGAAAAAAGAAGAGAGAAAGGAAATAAAAATGAAATATATATATATATATTTTAAATGCATTTCCTTTGCTTTTTTGCCCATTTTTTGAATGTCCCAATCCACTAATTATATTTTATTTTGTTTTGTTCTTTGTTTGATTATTTGTTTTTTTTTAACGTCTCTCTTTTTTTTTCCCCTGAGTTTCCTTATGTTTGTTTCTTGCATGTAAGCTTATCACACTTGTTTCTTTTTCCTAGTAAGTGTATTTGATTATTTTATGGACTAAATGTTCATGGAGGATTTGGATCACAGAAGGGTTACAATGGGTACTGCGGGGGATTATTGGGGGGAGGGTGTCTGGGGGGGTTTCCTGGGGATTGGTTCAACCGAATATACATGAAAGATATACAAAATCATTCAAAGGATCGGGGGATGGGGCATGGTCACGATGGGTGGATAATCACACAATAAATGAGGGAATTTGAGGGAATCTGAATTCCTAGCCTGGAGAGCTCTGCCACAATCTCCAAGGGAGCAGCAATAGTCCTCTGAGTGTAGGGACAGTCCCTGTCAAGATAGGATGACCCACTGATTTTTTTTTTTTTTTTATTGATGACTACCCTTGTGAGTCTTTGCTCTTGTAAATGAGACTTAGCCTGCAGTTGTGGGGTGCCTAAGGGTTGCCACCTGAGAGCCTCCTTGTTGCTCAAATGTGGCCTCTCTCTAAGCCAAACTCAGCATATGATTGCATTACCTTCCCCCCAACGTGGGACATGACTCCCGGGGATGAGCCTCCCTGGCAACGAGGGATTAATACCAAGTGCCAACTGGCAGCTTTTGCGCAGTGGCAGTATCATAGCCAATGAGGTTTATCCGAGGCACGATTATTGCTAATTGAAAACTTTTCCCAAGTGCCAACTGGCAACACAACTGGAAAAAGACCTTGAATAAAAGGGGGAAATGGTAAAGACAAATGAGTTCAAGTGGCTAAGAGACTTCAAAGAGAGTCGGGAGGTCATCCCAGAGGTAACTCTTACACACACCTCAGTAGGAGCTCATAGAACATCTAAGTGCCTATCACCCCACTCAGTGGGGTTCCTGAGAGCTCTCGAGACACCCTGGTCCTATATAAGGGGGGATAGCCCCAGAGACTGATGCCTTATCAGTGGGTTCTATTTTGGAAACTGTGCTCCTGAGAGTGACAGAATTAGACTCAAATAAGTCCTCTCTGCACATGGTTCACCAGTCCCTTCTATTCAAACCTACATGTGATGCTGGAGTTTCTTAGGTATACTTCCAGAGACTGGAGCCTCCCGCCTACCTATGTGCCAGGTGTGCATGAAATCTAGGTGGAGCTGCAACTCCTACCCTACAGCTCAATGGACTCATCCAAGTCACCTGGTGAGGAGACAACGATGGGAAATGGCCATCCCAGGGAATGGAGAGGGCCTACATCTGCAGGCAGGATCATCCCACCCACCATATCCATGGGATATAAGCCCTCTCTCACTTGGAGTTGGAGTGGACATCACCATCCCAGTCGCCTCTGGATTGGGGGAAGAACTATGGACTAAAGTGGACTTGATGGTATTCTCTTGCTCACATATGGTGATTCTAGCAATGCAAGAAATTATAACAATGAGGTGGAGCCAGTGGCCACTTGACAGTTTTTGGGTAGGGAGGGGATGAGCAGTTGAAATACAGGGGCTTCTTTGGGAGTTGGAGGTTGTCCTGAGTACTGTTGTGGCAATGGATGCAGGCCATTTTAAATCAGCACACACCACTCATAACTGAGTAGGAGAGAGTGTGGTCTACAGTGTGAACTGTGGTCTATGGTTGGTGGCAAGGCTCCAGGATGTGTAAGTTCATTGAGGTTGGTGGGCCACATTGTGGGAGATGTTTGTGTTGGATGTGGTGGGAGGTGTGGGAGGTGGGCAACATGGGAATCCCAGTGGGTTCCATGTAATATTTTAGGTAATCTAAGCAACTCTTAAAATATATGTATATATATATATATAAATAACATTTTTGTAAGCAAATACACATATATGCATATATATTTATATATCATTTTGCAAATGTTTGTATGTATTGTGAGAATTTTGATTTTTACCCATAATTAAAAAAATAAATAAATAAATTTAAAAAAAAAAAAAGAGATGATGCATGATGCATGAGTTTCTAGCTCCATCTGTAACCTAGCTGAGCTGATTTTGGAGACTACTGGTGGAAGCAGCCTAGATTGCTGAGTCACCATAGGGGAAACATTTGCCCTGGAGAGTTGTTGAACTTGAAATGGATTTGGGGTAAATGAGAAAAAAGTCTCTATTGTATTAAGCCACTGAGTTTGTATTATTTTTGCTATGGCATCATCTCTTGTCCAGTACCAAATCTTGTATAGCAATGGTAACAATAAGTTGTGCTGTCATAACAAATTTCTGTATGATCTGAAAAAGGTGTATTTTTTACTCATAAAATGTCCAGTGTGAGTTTCACAACTCCCAAAGGCAGCTGCCTCGGAAATTTAGGCTTCTTGTGCTCCATCATCTCAACCCCGGGGTCCGCTGATTGCTGTAGCAGGTAAAGAGATGGAGTTACAGGGTCATACCCTGGCTCACCTTTGCCTTATCCCAGAAGAAACACAATTTTTGCTCACGGTCCATATGTTAGAACTTGTTTCACTGTCCCACCTAACATGTGGGAGTTGGGAAGCAAGGGGGAGTATGGCTATTTCATGAGCACTCAATATCTCTGCCAAACCTCTTTTATAACAAATATTTTTTAATACCCTCTTCATTCTCCTAAAAGAGATAATCATAGACAATTTCATCTGCCTATACACATCATATCAAAATAATCATTATAGTGTCCTAACTAAAATATGAAAGGAAAATAAAAAGAAAATAAACTTCTAATGAAATAATATGGATTTTTATATGTAAATTATTGGGCATGACTATACCAGAAGATATACTGAAATAGTCAGATGCTTCCACTAATAATAAAAACATTTTGATTTAAGAAAAGTAAAAAAATCAGAAGCCAACTATGTGAAATATTGGGGAGGAAGAAAGAGCAGAGGCATATGTAGCACTAGATATAAAATCTTTTTAAGATAAGTAATAATAGACCAGAATTGATAAGGGAAAGAGGAAAATAATCCTGGATGAAGTTGGGATAATATGTTTGTCAAAGAGGAAAAAATAAGGTATTCGAACAAATGAACTGGGCCGTATATATGAGTGTAGTGTTAAAATAATTCCCTTTATTATTATGAGATGAAGTAGCACAAAAATATTATTTACCTTCTTGATATCTCCCCACATGTTGAAGCATACGTTAGTTTCAGAATTTATAAACACTGGAGATCATAGCTTTGATGGAAGATGGAAAATAGAAGATGGTTTAGAAAAGGAAACCAAATACAAAAGGCTAAAAAGAGCCAATATATTTGGCCTCCTGGTATCTATCAGAGGAAGGTCAGAAAGCAAAAGCCAACCCCAAAACAATAAATAATTTTATTATGTAATTTTCAAAATATATACTTATTATCATTGTGCCACAAAAAATAAAAAGCCCATATAATGACCATAATATGAAACTCTTAAGAAACATTAATTAAATTCATTGCGCCCCCTGCATTTCAAGTGATTCCATTCCATTCAGGTGGGTGATACTTAGTTCTATTGCTCAAATACTCTCATTTTCTCCATTGCATGTGAAAGCCACAGATGCCTAAATGAACCATATTTGTGATTATGGTGATTTACATCCCATGGGCAGTGTTGCTGTCAGTGAATTGATTTTCTGAAATAGTGACAAATTCAAAGTTCAAAAAATAAAGTATAAGCTTCACTGAATTGAAATGGTAGTTGTGTCAATGGAAAATTCAGTGTATATTAAAATCTTGCAAAAAATACTTAGTATTATTATATATATATTAGTTAATTTCTTCACTTATATGATTTTAAATAGTATTTCACCCACGCCAGTGTCTCTTTGGGACATTTGCAAGTCACTCAGGACATAATAGAGTGTTTCATTGTGCAAGACTGCCCTGCATATTGCAGGACATTAACTGTGGCTTGTCCCCACCTACTAAGTATCAGAAGCTTTCCCCTCGCAACTGTGTCAACCAAAAATACTACCATCAATTACCAAAATGCTCCCTAGGGGGCAGTATAGTCCTAATGAGAACCATGGTTCCATCTTTAATTGGATACTGTTTTCTAAATCTCTGTAATTTACTTCTCTCCCTTTCATTATCCCTGTCACAGACCAATCTTTATCACTTTTCCTAAAATGGCTCAGAACTAAACCTGTCTCAAGTCTCAATGTCCTCTAATCCACTATACAATCATTCCAGAATCATCTTCCAACAAGAAAAATCTGGATTTCTGGTCAAGATTTCTGGTGCTGTGACTTCCATGGAAAATCACCCTTCTGCCTCCCATTTCCACCCCAAAATAGCAAAGATCTGTGCAAGAAAATATGCACCAACATAATCATACTTACAAGCAAATGGTTCCAGAGGGATGAAGAAATAAATAAATAAATAAACCCAGAATAAAAACATAAGGGTGTAAGTAAGCGGTGGCTCTGGGATCCAAAGCAGGCTGAGAATGTTTACCTTTACTGCCCCAGCCATTGAGGGGAAAGGGGACAGACAGAATAACAGGGTCAAACCTGACTGTCCTGCCATGGGTTCTTCCCCACGTCTTCCCCAAAGTCTATGGTCTATAAATACTATAATTATCGTGGATGCCCTTAGAGACCCATTGCCTAGAGTGTCCAGTATGGAGCAATCTAGACTTAGACCAGATTTCTTTCTTTTGAGGAAAAGAAATATCTGCAATATCTCCTCAAACAAAAGTCCTGATCCTCCTATGCAATACTTATTCTGAACAAGGACTCTGCTGAAACCAGACACCAAGAGTTGGGAATATGGAGGGCGGGGGTGTGGGGGTGGGGGCAAAAGAAACTTCTCCTGAAGATGAACTCGCAAACTAAAATTCTATGGAAATAAAATGAAAAAATGGTCAAAAATAAAATGAACTAAAACCATTCAACAAATAGGAAGAGTCAATTACAAGTAAATGCAAATAATATAAGAATCTTCTAGAAAGAGAAAATAAATATCTAAAACTCCTCAAAAACAATTTCCACAAAGAAATAACACCCCCCAAACAAAAGCCAAAATAAGAAAGAAACTAAATAACAAAACAAGTAGCTATATATAAAAGACAGTAGAGATTTCTGAAAAAGAAGGAGAGGAGGAGAAAGAGGAGAGGATATGAATGGAAGGAGAAGCAGCACCTAGAAACTCTAGGAATTAAAATTTTAATCATTAATCTTTTAAAAATTAGGTTATATAAATCCAAGCCAAAGAATGTATTAATAAATTGGAAGAGAGTACAGGAGAATTGCAGAATTAGCACAATAGTCTCATTCCTACATTAGTACTTGGTATATGATGTAGGGAGTGGTGCAAATCAGCCAATTATTTTCACCTTTGTTAGCTTAGTCACAGTTTTACAAAAAGAGGAATTTCTCCTCCATATTTTAATCTCTGTGTATTTGGGAATTTGGGAAGATTAAGAGAAGAGGTAAAATAAATTTCACTGTCACTTTCCTATATCCCCACCTGAAATATTCACAATGGGAGTCTTTGATACACTTCATGAAAAATAGCTATTGTAAAATTTTTCATGCCAACCAAACCTTTTAAGCTGTTTAAGGCAATCTCTCCATTTTTCTAAGTGATGATGAAATAGAGGGCATGATGTCTGAACACAACTGAGAGATTAGCAAAGGAATATTTCAACTCTGTGTAAAGATGTTACATTCCACTCTATGTTTTGTTGAAGGTTATTATAATTTCTAAAAGAAAGAAAGAGATTCCACATGGAAAAAACGTAAGTCCCAATTAAAACATTAAAGCATCAAAGTATTCATGACCTATCTGTGATCTGATTAGAGGAATTTAAACCAAAACCCTTGACTTTTTAGAGAACAGAGACTAGAGCAGCTTTCATACCTGGGGATGAGAGCTTGCTCTATGTACTGGAAGACAGAGTAGTAGGTCTTCCAGACATAGAGATTTCATGGGAAAAAGGAGAAATTATCCAAGCTGACAGAAGACAATGGAAGTTGGAAGCAATACACACAAAAACACACAAGTTACTTAGCCCATTAATTCACATTCTTTCATTCAATGATAGCAACAGTAAATAAGGATCCAGAACCTTAGTCATGCCCAACCTCTCAGTGATTGTATTCCTGGGACCTGGTCTGAGTGAATCCAAACAGGAGGCAAAAATATCAAATGCAGCTCAACCCCTTCCCAGTTCAAACAAAGACAATATCGAAAAGGCAGCTACCGGGACTCGATGTGACTCAAGTGGTCAAGTGCCTGCTTCCCATGTACAAGGTCCTGGGTACTTCTTAAAAACAAACAAACATTATGTAGGGATAGGGAAGGAATGTTAAGGGGTGTGGAGTCTTTCTTTTTGGAGTAATGAAATTTTTCTAAAATTTTTGAGATGATGAACGTACAACATTGTGATTATACTAAAAGCCATTGATTATACACTTTGGAGAGATCATATAGTATGTGAATATATCTCAATAAAACTGCTTAATAAAGAAATAAATAATTGTGCAAGAATAGCCAGAAATACCAGCTATGCACACGAGGGGAAACAGAGAGTGATTGACAGGTGAGGAATTTTTTTGTTTGTTTTTTGTTTATTATTATTATTGAATTAATAAAACTGCTGTAATAATAATTGAAGTGAATGCACAATTATGTGATTATACCAAATACCATTGATTGTACACTTTGAATGAATTGTATGTTTTATTAATAATATGTATCAATAAAATTGATTTGTTAAAAACAAACAAACAAACAAACATGAAAAAAGCCAACTCTCATTGGGAAGCAGATGTAGCTCAGTGGTTAAGTACCTGCTTCCCATGTACGAGGTCCTGAGGCAGCTGCATGAAATGTTGGTGGTTAAGCTAATCACAAATGAACATAATCTAATTAAAACTATGGCCCAATTCAGAACAACTCAACTATAGAAGGAATTTGACCCATCAGCCCCTCACCATCTCTGGGAGATAACACAGACTCCACTATTCTTTTATATACAATGTCAGAAATACAGGAAGAAATTATAAGGTGCACAATAAAGAAAATTATTTCCCGTAATCAAATGGATAGAGACTACAGATGACCAGTTAATTGAAGAGCAGACAGGACTCTACAATGACAATTGTAACTATATTAAAATATAATACAATGAGTGAGGAGATAGGATATTTTACAAGAGAATAGAAACTGTAAAAAAGAAACACATAAAATTATACAAATGAAAAATAACGTATTTTTAATGAAATATTAGTTGAATGAACTTACAAGAAAATTTGGCACAGAAAAAAGATTAGTGAATTTGATGACAGGTCAGTAGAAATTATCTAAACAGAAGTAGAAAATGAAAATGATTTGAAAAAAATAAAGCATATTCAACCTGTGAAATAAATTTAAGTAGTGTAACATATTTATAATTGGAGTCCTACAAGAAAAGGAGAGAGAGAATGGGGCAGAACAAATATTTGAAGAAATCATGACTATTTTGCAAAGTTGATGGAAAAATATCAACTCACAAATGCGAGAAGTTCAACAAATCCCAAGCACAAAAAATACTAAAGGAAAAAAGCTATATCTAAAAACATCACAGTCAAGTTGCTAGAAATCACAGATAAAGTCTTAAGATCTAGAGAAGGAAGTCACAAAGCATAGAAGAAAAGTTATAAGAATAATGGCTGAATGTTCTTAAGAAACCATAGTAGCCAGAAGAAAATGAAATGAATCTTTAAAGTACTGAAAAAGGGGTTACCTAAAATTCCAGATCCATAAAAAATCTGTTAAAAATGAAAGTGAAATAAAGACATTTTGAGAGAAACGAAAGTTGAGAGAATTTGTTGCCAGAAGATGTGTTATATAAAAAGTACTTAATGACATTCTTCAATATAAAAGGAAAAAAATACTATATGGAAACTTAGATTTACAGGAAAAAATGAAAAGCATTGGAAATGGTTGTTTTAGTTTCTGGATTGCTAAAATGAATACAATACAATGGATTGGCTTAAACAATGGGCATTTATTGGCTCATAGTTTTGAGTGAGGAGAAGTCTAAAACAGTAGCATCAGCAAGTCAACGATTTCTCTCCAAAGACTGCAGTATTCTGGGGGCTGGCTGCTCTTGGTCCTTGATCCTTGACTTTTCCATCACATATCAATGCACATGGCAACATCTTCTCCTTTCTTTTTTGGGTCCTGTTGACTTCCAGCTTCTGGTGGCTTCCTGTGGCCTTCCCACTGTGGCCTTCTCTCTTAGCCCTCCAATAATAGGTTTAAGACCCATCCCGATTCAGTTGGGCCACATCTTTTTTTTTTTTTTTAGACATTAACTTTATTGAATTTCAACTCTTTCTTTTTTTTTTTTTTTCTTTTTTCTTTATTTATTTATTCATCTATCCCCCTCCCTGCTGCCCGCGCTCGCCAGGTCAGCCAACCACGCCGCGCGGGCGGGCCCACCCTCACCAGGAGGCCCCGGGAACCGAACCCGGGGCCTCCCACATGGCAAACGGGAGCCCCACTGACCGAGCCACAGCCGCCTCCCTGGGCCACATCTTTATTGAAGTAACCTCATCAAAAGGTCCTGTGTAAATTGGGTTCACATCCATAAGAATGGATTAAGGTTAAAAATATGTTTTACTGGGTACATAGCTCCAAGCCACCACAAGGGTAAATATGTGGGCAGATACAAAAGTCTATTTTTTCTTTTTCCATTATTTCCAAAACAAATTGACCACTTAAAGTAAAAAATGATAATATATTATAGGGTTTATAACATATGTGGAAGTATAATATATGACAAGAGTAAAATAAAGGAGAGAAGGGGGATGAATATTAGTACACCATTATAAGGCTCTTATATTACATGTGAGATATATATACATAATATTAATACGAGGTAGATTGTGTTAAAGATACATATTGTAATCCCTGAAACAACCTTTGATAAATAAAGAGACAGAGCTAAAAAAGTTAACAGAAGAGATAAAATGGAACTTTAAAAAGTACTTGATTAAAATGACACCAACCTTCTACTGAAGACATAATTTATACTTGGTGTATTTATTTTCTATTGCTGCCATAACAAGTACCACAAACTCAGTGGTTTAAAACAACACAAATTTATTATCTTACAGTTGTGGAGGTCGGATATCCAAAATGGGTCTCACTGGTAAAATCAAGATGTCTACAGGGCTGCATTCCTTTCTGGAGACTTTAGAGGAGAATCATTAGTATCCTTACTTTTCCAGCTTCTAGAGGCTCATGGCCCTTTTCCTCCATCTTCAAAGCAGTGACTCCCTGACCCCTTTTCCATTGTCACATTTCCCTGACTGATTGCAGTCAGGAAAGTCTCTCCACTTTTAAGGATTCAAGTGATAAGATTGGACCCACCTGGGTAACCCAGGCTAATCTCCCCCACCCCAAGGTACTTACTTAACCTAATCACATCTGCAAAGTCCCTTTCGTGATGTAAGGTAACATATTTACAGTTTCCAAGGATTAGGACTTGGGCATCTTTGAGAGTCATTATTTTGCCACCACAAATGACAAGGTAGTAGGACACAAACACAGGCTCCAGTGTAGAAATTTAATAAGCCAAGAGCTGGCTTAATGATTGGATCTGCAAGATCTCCAAAATTATAGCTGTGCAGAGGCATGAAAATGTTCTAAGAATACCTGGTTTTCAATGTGTATCTGGGGTCTAAGTGGAGATAACAACAACAACAAAATTATCAGGAAGGAGTGAACACAGGAGAGAAATGATGCTGTAAACCAAAATACAGTGATTAAATATAATGCTCAGAAAGCCAGGCAACAAATTCTAAATCAGAATGCTAATTTATTCCAGATAAAATTAATTTTAAAGAACAAATTGGCAAAATTTGTAATAAATATATTACAGTATTCAAATCAATTAAAGAATCATATCCAAGGGGGAAAAAAGAATAAAAATTAAGAAATCCAAATTCCCAAAATGAAATGAAAAAAGCAATTAAATTTTAAAAAGACATAGAGGTGAAAGCATCCATAATGTAAATCTAATGGGAATTTTTAAAAGTAAGAAAGAGGTAATTAGCAAAGAACTTAACATAATTAAAGGAAAATAATACTCTATAAATAAAAAAGATAAAATCTTGGCAAAGCTACAATCATCAAGAATGAAGAGTTAATCCTAAAAGCTAAAACAAAGAACAAATTACCTTTAAAAGGAACAAAATTTAAAACTTGCTGTGCACATAGAAATTCCCTTAAGGAAAAGAACAATGTTTTATTACCAATTATCTTTTTAAAAATCATTTAGAGGGAATTCTAATTAACACTAATATAATGTGGGAACTGTTAATTGGGTTCAATGGATGAGGTATGATAAGGTTCTTGTCCTGTTTTGGTGAATGATATAAATGCTAAATAATTTAGATTTTATAGAAAAATATACAAGTTAATATGTATGTTAAAAACTTTTTCTTATAATAAACTATTTTAAAAGTTTTAGATTACAGAAAAGTTATATTGAAAGTAGAGGGGATTACCATATTCCCCAACCCCTCCCTCTTTCATATTTTCCCCTATTAATAACATCTTACATAAGTGTGGTACATTTGTTAAAATTGATGAACAAATTTTGAAGCATAGTACTAAACAAGGTCTACAACTTACATTGCGGTTTACACTTTGCACCATACAATTTTATAAATTTTGACATAATCTAGGTTTTAAAAAAAGTTGAATTTCAAAGATTCAATGAATTTCAAAGAATCAATAGGTTCTCTGATCCCAGTGCAATTAAATTAGAAAACAACAGATTTAAAAATAAAAATGATGTGCTTGAAACCTTAGGATATACACATAATTAACTCAGTGCTAAAGAAAAATAACAGTTAAAATCATGGCTTGTTTATAACTGAACATAATGTATATAAAGCAAAGCAAAACTTGTGGGATGGAATTAAAGATATAAAATTATAGCTTCAAACACATGAACTCAAAATCAATTATGATTTTAAATCAGTGAGGTAAACATTTTACACATAAAGCTTGCAAATGAATCACTGAATAAGTCTAAGGAAAGTAGAGGAAAAGAAAAAATAAATATAAAATAAATAATGAAATAAAAGAAGCTAAAATCTGGCTTCTTAAAAAATAGTAAAATAAATAAGCCTCTAGCAAGCTGGATCAAACAGAAAAGCTAAAAGCCATGAACAAACAATATTTGAAACAAAAAAATGTGACATAACTACAGATAAACTAGGGATTTTTGAAAATCATAATAATACTTTAAATAATTTTTTGTAAATAAACTTGAAAATATACACAAAATGGATACATTTTAGAAAGATATAAATTATCAAAAACAATAGGAAAATCTGAAAATCAAAAAGCTTTAAAGAAATGATCAATAGTTTTTGATCAGGTGATCAGTAGTTCTCCACCCCATTTCACCCCTCAAAAACATTTGATTTTATAGGTACATTTTACATTTCAAAGAAATGTTATTGCTGTATTTTATAACTTGTTTAGAAAAGAGAAAAAGAGGGGAGTCTATCCAACCTATTTTCTAGGATTAGTGTTACCTTGATACTAAACTAGACAAGGGCAATACAAAAAGAAGAAAAGTATAGACAAATTACCCTCATAAACATAGATGCAAAAATCCTTTTAAAATCTGGTTAAGAGTTGAATTCACCAGAGTATTTTTAAAAAACATCATGAGGAAGGAGGGGCAAGATGGTGTCAGTTTAGGGGGGCACTCACTCTCAGAGGACAGCTGATTGGGGACAGGATCCTGCCTGAGTGGTCTGGGCTGGGGGTGCATGGAGCAAGAACCTTGGGGACAACGATCTGGAGGGAGCTGAACGGTGAGGTAGATTGCTTAGGAAAGATTCATGAGTTTTTCCCCTGGCTGTGGTAGTTGACACAGACAGCTGAGCCCCCCCCCCCTCAGGGAAAAAGGCTGGGATGAGCTGCGACACCCACCGGCAACCTGGTGAGAGGGAGCGTTCTCTGAGAGTGGGAGAGTTCTGGCAGAGGGTTGAGAGAGGTTTTCTTTCTGTGGATTTGGCTGCCTGGAACCTCTTGCAGCTTTGGGGAACAAAATACCTGGCTTGAAGCAGCACCAGGCTGAGGGGAGTGGTGAATCTGCTGAGGAAGGTTGATCTACCTAGTTGCCCAGGGATATGCCCTGACTCCCGCTGGCAACCCGGTAAGAGGAAACATTCTGTGAGAGTGGGAGGGTTCTGACAGAAGGTAGAAAGGGGTTTCCTTTCTGTGGGTTTGGTTGCCTGGACCCCCTCACAGCTTTGGGGAGCAAATAGGCTGGCTTGAAATGGCACCAGGTTGTGGGGAGAAGCGAATCTGCTGAGGAAGCCTGATTTACCTAACAGCCCAGCCATACTGAGGCTTGGCTCTGGAGCGGGGAAGTCAGCCAATTTTATTGTTCTGCACTGACAAGCATCAGAGTTTCAGCTCCCCTGGGAAGGCCAGGATGTGGGAAGTGCTTGATTAGTTTCCACAAGCCTATTTAGGGTCCTCTCAGTGAAGGGGGTTGTCTAGAAGAGGCCTTCTTTTGGGTCCCTTATTTCTCCAAAAAAAAGATAGTTACTTTAAAAAAAAAAAAAAAAAAAGAAAAAAATTTTTAACTTAGTTTAATCGCTAAAATCTGCCTCAAAACCTGCAGATGGAACTTTGCAGGGCAATTGATTGATGAACACAAGCAGGCTGAGAGGTTCCACAAGGGCCCAAGAAGGAACACTGTTCTTTCTTAGCTTTGTTTGACTGCTTGCTTCTGTGGTTGTTTGGTTTTTCTTTGTTTATTTGTTGTCTCTTGCTTTTCTTTTCTTTCCTTGCCACCCCCCCCCCC
>JAKSZT010053887.1:77928389-77977420 GCA_026826555.1 Tolypeutes matacus | reverse complement strand
GGTGGAGCTGCAACTCCTACCCTACAGCTCAATGGACTCATCCAAGTCACCTGGTGAGGAGACAACGATGGGAAATGGCCATCCCAGGGAATGGAGAGGGCCTGCATCTGCAGGCAGGATCATCCCACCCACCATATCCATGGGATATAAGCCCTCTCTCACTTGGAGTTGGAGTGGACATCACCATCCCAGTCGCCTCTGGATTGGGGGAAGAACTATGGACTAGAGTGGACTTGATGGTATTCTCTTGTTCACATATGGTGATTCTAGCAATGCAAGAAATTATAACAATGAGGTGGAGCCAGTGGCCACTTGACAGTTTTTGGGTAGGGAGGGGATGAGCAGTTGAAATACAGGGGCTTCTTTGGGAGTTGGAGGTTGTCCTGAGTACTGTTGTGGTAACGGATGTAGGCCATTTTAAATCAGTACACACCACTCAGAACTGAGTGGGATAGAGTGTGGTCTACAGTGTGAACTGTGGTCTATGGTTGGTGGCAAGGCTCCAGGATGTGTAAGTTCATTGAGGTTGGTGGGCCACACTTGTGGGAGATGTTTGTGTGGGAGGTTGTGGGAGGTGTGGGAGGTGGGCAACATGGGAATCCCAGTGGGTTCCGTGTAATATTTTGGGTAATCTAAGCACCTCTTAAAATATATATATATATATATATATAAATAACATTTTTGTAAGCAAATACACATATATGCATGTATATTTATATATCATTTTGCAAATGTTTGTATGTATTGTAAGAATTTTGATTTTTACTCACAATAAAAATTAAAAAAAAAAAAAATAGTAGAAGCAACCCAAGTGTCCATCAACAGATAAAAGGATAAACAAAATATGGTATAAACATACAATGGAATATTATTCAGCCATAAAAAGGAATAATACATGCTATAACATGGATGAAACTTAAAGACATCTTGTTGGGTTAAATAAGCCAGACACAAAAGACATATTGTATGATCTCACATATTAATTAACTAGGATATGCAAAATCATAGAGATAGAAATTAGATTACATATTATTAGGGGTGGGGTTGGGGTAGGGAATGGGGAATGAATGTTTAATAGATACAAAGTTTCTGTTTGGCTCAGGTGGTTGTTAGTCCATCTCTCATATGGAGGGACCTGGGTTCAATCACCGGGACCTCCTGGTAAACAGAATAATAAGAAAAATATAGAAGGGGTATGGGCCACAAGGCCCTGTGCACGGGTGCGTTGCCAGGCCCCACACTCAGGTGAACCACCAGGCTCCGCAAACGGGTGCACCATCAGGCCCTGTGCACAGGTGCACTGTCAGGGCCTGCGAGCCACACAGCAAGATGATGACATGAGAGGAGAGTGACACAAAGGAGAGTCAAGATGAGATGCACTGAAAAACCAGGAACTAAAGTGGTGCAGGCAGTAGAACGCCTCTATCCCACATCGGAGATTCTGAGGATCAAGTCCCAGTGAAGACAGGAGGAGAGGATGAGAAGAGAGGGCAGGAATCGGACATAGAGAGTTGCCCAGCGAATGGACACAGAAAGAGCAAAAACGGGGGGGGAGGGGTAAAAATGGATAAAAGTAAATAAATCTTTAAAAAAATGTATAGGGGAGGAAGATATGGACTATAGTTATTAGCAATACTTTGACGATGCTCTTTCATGATTTGTTAACAAATGTTTCACAACAATGCTGGTTGTTTGGGGGGGCGGTGAGGTGTGGGAACCCTGTATGAAGTTATGCATGTTTGTTTTGTAAGTTCACGATGTTTACTGAACACTTATAGTTTATGTATGTTCATGTATGAATGATATACTTCAATAAATTATTTTTTTTAAAAAAGAAGGGGGATATGTTATATTGTATACATGCTAACAGAATAAATTTTTTAAAAATCCATGGAGTTACACTACACAGTGAACCCTAAGTTAAACCATGACTATAGTTTTTAGTACAATTATTAAAATGTGCTATCAGCAATTGTAACAAATGTTCCCCACCAATACAAGGTGTTAATAATAAAGTGGTATATGGGAATCATGTATTTTTTTACACATAGTTGTTCTATAAACCCACAACTTCCCTAATAAAGAAAAAAAGCTTAAAGAATAATAGAATTTTTAATGACCCTATTATAAGAAATAATTCCTGGAGTAACAGCATCAACATGATTATATAAAACATCCCCTGGAAAAGTCTCCCCTCAGAATCAAGTGATAAAAGGGAAAATTCCAGGGAAGCGGCTGTGGCTCAATCAGTAGGGCTCCCGTTTACCATATGGGAGGCCCCAGGTTCGGTTCCCGGGGCCTCCTGGTGAAGGCAAGCCCGCCCGCACGGCGTGATTTAGCTGACCCAGCGAGCACAAGCAGCAAGGGGGGGATAAATGAATAAATAAATAAAATCTTTAAAAAAAAAAAAAAAGGGAAAATTCCACTTGTTGACTCTCTGGAGGACAGTAGAGACTGGAGAAGAGCCCTACAAATGCTGAAGCAAGAAAAAGAAAAATAATCACCAAGTCAGGTAAGATATTTTCATCCCAGACCTGCCAGTCCAGACCCTTCCCCCTCACTCTGTTCCATACAACTTAGGAGTCACACAGAGGCAGCAACGCCAAGATCCCTCCTGCCACAGATGCAGACTATGGAGACACTCACAGCAGTGAGTTAAAGCCCCGTGCATATTCAGGCACAGAGATCCAAATCTGGAAAAACACAGGACAGAACACAAATAGCTGAGGAATTCCACATACAAGAGTGCCCACAGGTGGGGGGAGAGCCCCCAGAAGAACTGCTTGCAAAATGTGCACACACCCAATCCAGTCTCTGTTTACTGGGCCACCTAAACACAAAAGAGATTTCTGGATTGACCCACTTTCTGGACTGACTTCATGTGGCTCCCCAGATTTGGATACATTAATGGGGAAGAAACTGGAGGCAGAAATTCTCACAGAAAAAAAAAAGGGATGGGGGAGACTGAACAGCCATAAGAAAGGATGGGTCCCAGAACAGAAAAATGTAAAGAAAAAGGGACACTAAATGAGGGGAAGAAATTAAACAAATCATAGGAGCTAGGGATCCCAAATATTCTGCACAGAAACAAACAGAATAGATCAAGATTGCTGGAAAAGTAACAGCATAAATGAATCTTTCTCCTGGAGAAGAAACAATTGCACAAAAAGTGCAATCTTAAAAATTGTACCACATATAATGGGAAGAAATAGATGAAGAGCTGAAAAAATCTGAACAGTTAAGCACAGGCTACTCTAAAGGTCCAGAATAAGTTGGACCACGCATCACAGAAGAGCTTGAACACAAAGTCACTCAACAATAAAATCCTAGGCAAGAGGGAGAAATTAACCTTCAGAGTAAATACATAAAAATAAGTAGATACCCAGATATCAACAAAAAAATTATAGACTATACTAAGAAACAGGAAGATATGGTTCAGTTAGGGGAAAAAATGAAAACTTCAGAGGAGAATTTGGAACAACTAATTAAAGAAGTTCAAAAAAAATCTCCTAAGTCAATTCAAGAAGATAAAGGAAAATGTGGATATAGAGATAAAGGATATTAAGAAGACAATGTGTGAGCAGAAAGAGGAATTTGAAAGTTCAACAGCAGATTTGAATAGGTAGAAAAAAGAATCAGTGAACTAGAAGACAGGACAATCAAAATCATACTGTCAGAACAGATAAAAAAAGGAATAAAAAAATGGAGCAGTGTCTCAGGGATTTGAGTGACAGCATGAAGCATACAAACATACACATCATGACTGTAGTAAAAGGAGATGTGAAGGGAAAAAGGGGTGAAAGAATATCTGAGGAAATAATGCCTGAAAATTTCCCAACTCTAATGAAAAACATAAATATGCATGTCTAAGAAGTGCAAAATACTCCGAACAGAATAAATCCTTGTAGACCTACTTTGAGACACATATTAATCAGAATGTCAAATTCCAAAGCTATAGAGAATTCTGAAAGCAGCAAGAGAAAAGTGAGTCATCACATACAAGGAATCTTTAATAAGACTAAATGCTGATTTCTCATCAGAAACCACTGAGGCAAGAAGGCAGTATGATACATTTAAGGTGCTGAAAGACAGAAACTGCTAGCCAGAAATTCTTTATCCAACAAAACTGTCCTTCAAAAATGAGGGAGAGTTTAAAATATTCACAGATAAAAAAAAAAACTGAGGGAGTTTGTCAACAAAAGACCTGCCATACAAGAATTACTAGAGAGTGTTCTGCAGGTTGAAAAGACAGGAGAGAATGTGTATTAGACAGAGTTCTCTAGGGAAACAGAAGCAACAAGAGATATCTGTAAATATGATGAAATTTTATAAAATTGTCTCATTCAACTGTGGGGATGCACAAGTCTAAATTCCATAGGGCTGGCTGCAAGCTGGAACTCCGATGAAGATTATCGATTAATTCTCCAGGAGCAGCTGGCTGGTTGAAGTAGAGAAGGAAATTCTCTCTTCTGACTGCTGAAATCATAACTTCTCCTTTTAAGGACTTCAACTGATTGGATGATACATCTCTCATTGCTGAGGGCAATCTCTTCAGTTTATTGTAGATATAATCAGCCATAAATGCAATAAACTTACTGATGATTTAAGTCCATGAAATGTCCTCACAGTGCACTTAGGCCAGTGCTTGCTTGACCAAACTACCAGGCATCATTACCTGGACAAGTTAACACATGAGCCTAACCATCACGGAGTTACTTGGGATAGAGTGAAGAAATGAAGATCTCCAGTAAATGTAACAAAAAGGGTAAATGCAAAACCCAGTAGTATTGTATCTTCAATATACAATTCTACTCTTTAATTACTATGAGAGTCACAGTACATGTGAACAAGGAAAAAAGCATATTTCCTGATAATGGACATGAAAAATATAAAGAGGCAACGTGGGACAAAAACATGAAGAGGGAAAACAAAGAACATGTATGCTATTGAAACAAAGCTGGTATCTTTTCTAATTAAGTAGGTTTTAGGCATAGTTTGTATAGTGCAAATTCCAGAGTAGCCACAAAGAAAGTATTTAAAAATATCTACAGAAAAGAGAAAGGAATCAGTCAGAATATCACAAAAGATCAACTAAACAGAAAAGGACATTGCAATGAGGAAAAGAGAGACAAAAAAAGATATGACATCATTGTAATTTGGAACTTCACGCATCCCAGAAAATCATGTTCTTAAAGCTAATCCATTCCTGTGGTGTAAACCTATTGTAAGTAGGTCCTTTTGATGAGGTTACTTAAGTTAAGGCATGACCCAGGGTGGGTCTAAATCTTCTTATTGGAGTACATTATGAACAGGATAAATACAGAGAGAGGAGAGAGAGAGAGAGAAAGAGATAGAGAGAGAGAGAGACAGAGAGAGAGACAGAGAGAGAGAAGCACAGAAGCAAGAAGCTGTAAAGAAGGAAACCCAGGAGAGAAGGAAGAGACCAGCAGACACCATCATGTGCCATGTCATGTGACCGAATAAAGTCCAGGATCACCAGCAGTCAATCTTTGGGAAGAAAGCATCACTTGATGATGCCTTGATTTGGACATTTTTCTCAGCCTAAAAACTGTAAGCTTGTAAGCTAATAAATTATCATTGTTAAAGCCAACATATTTCATGGTATTTGCTTTGAGCAGCTTAGCAATCTAAAAGACACCTATAAAAAAGGACAATATGGCTGAAGTAAATACTATCATCACAGGTAATAACACTGGATGCTAATGGAATAAACTCCCAAATCAAAAGACAAAGAATGATAGGATGGATAAAAAAGCATGATCCAAATATATGCTGTTTAAAAGTAATTCGCCTTAAACCCAAATATAAACAGGTTGAAAATGAAAGGATGGAAAAAGATATTCCATGCAAATTATAACCAAAATTGTGCTGGGCTCTATACTAAATTTGGACAAAATAGACTGTAAGTAAAAAACTGTTATAAGATAAAAAGGACACTATATCATAATAAAAGGCAATCCACCAAGTAGAAATAAAATCATAAATACTTATGCACCTGTATTAGTCAGCCAAAGGGGTGCTGATGCAAAATACCAGAAATTGGTTGGTTTTTATAAAGGGTATTTATTTGGGGTAGAAGCTTACAGTTACCAGGCCATAAAGCATAAGTTGCTTCCTTCACCAAAGTCTATGGCCATATGTTGGAGCAAAATGGCTTCCAACATCCACAAGGTTTCAGGCTTCCTGGGTTCCTCTCTTCCTGGGGCTTGCTTGTCTCTGGGCTCAACTCCTCTGCTAGCTATACAAGGTCAGCTGTAGACTATGAGGCTCTCTAGGCTTTGTGTCTCTCCACAAGGCTAGCTGTGGTCTATCAGGTGAATGGCTTGTCTGTTTTCCTGGGGCCTTCTCTCCTTCCTCACGACCAAGCTCCTCTGTGCTTACTTCCCCAGGCTCCAGCATTAAAACTCCACATCAGAACTCCAACATCAAAACTCCAACTAACTCCTCTTCTCTGGCATGTAGTTTTTTCTCTGAGTTCCTGCCCACCAAGGGGTGGGGACACAACGTCCTACTGCCATGGCCCAATCAAAGCCCTAATCATAACTTAATCATGCCCAGAGGAACAGACCAGTTTAAAAGCATAATCCAATATCTATTTTTGGAATTCATAACTATATCAAAATGGCACAGCACCTAACCATGTGTTGTAGTTGGGCAATTTGATGTAATTATGAATTCCAAAAATATAATTGGATCACGCTTGTAAACTGTTCTGTTAATCTGGGCATGATTAAGTTATGATTAGGGCGTTGACTGGGCCACCTCAGTAGGGCATTGAGCCCCACCCCTTGGTGGGTGGGGAATCGAATATAAAAGGCAAGGCAAAGAACAGAGTTGAAGCAGTCTTTTGAGAAGCAGAATTTTGATGTTGGAAAGAAGGCCCCAGGAGAAGAGAAGCAAGCTGTTCACCTCATCATCTACAGCTGACCTTGTGGAGGAAACAGGAGCTAAGCCCAGAGAGAAACGCAGCCCCGGGAAGAGAGCAACCACAGAAGCCTGAACCCTGGCAAACACCGGCAGCTGTCTTGCTCTAACATGTGACAATGGACTGTGGTGAGAGAAGAAACTTAATGCTTTATGGCCTGGTATCTGTGGACTTCTACCCCAAATAAATACCCTTTATAAAGACCAACCCATTTTTGGTATTTCACATTAGCACCCCTTTGGCTGATTAATACACCATGGTACCTCAAAATACTTTAGGTAAACCCTGATAAAACTGAAGGGAAAAATAGACAACTTTACAATAATGGTTTGAGACTTCAATACACCACATACATCAATAAATAGAACATTTAGACAGAGATCAATAAGGAAACAGAGAACTTGAAAAACATGATAATGAACTAGACCTAACAGACAAATACAGAACACTGCAGCCCAAAACAGCAGGATATGGATACTTCTCAAGTGCACATGCATCATTCTTCAGGATAGTCTACATGTTTGGTCATAAAACTAATCTCAAAAAAATTAAAAATATTGAAATTATACAAGGCACCTCCTCTGATAATAATGGAATGGATCTGGAAATCAATAAGACAGAGAACTGGAAAGTCCACAAATATATGGAAGTTAAATAACACACTCTTAAACAATCAGTGGATCAAAGAAGAAATTACAAGGGAGATCTTGAGATGAATGTAAACAAGACCACAACATACCAAAACTTATGGGATGCAGCAAAGCACTGGTGAATGGGAAAATTATATCCCTAAATGCTTACATAAAAAGAAGAAAGAGTTGAAAACAACAACAACAAAATACCTAACTGCACACCTAGAGGAACTAGAAAAGAAAAGCAAACTAAACACAAAGCAAGCAAGGAAAGAAATAAGAAAGTTTAGAGCAGAAATAAATGAAATAGAGAATAAAAAACAATAGAGAGCATTAACAAAACCCAAAGTTGATTCTTTGAAAAGATCGATAAAATTGACAAAACTTCAGCTAAATTGACAAAGACAAAAAAAAAAAAAAGAAGATGCAAACAAATAAAATTTAAAAATGGGAGGGGGACATTACTACTGACCCCAGAGAAATAAAAATGATCACAAAAGGATATTATGAACAAGTGTATGCCAACAAATTAGACAACCTACATGAAATGGCCAAATTCCTAGAAACACACAATCCACACTGACTCTAGAAGAAAGAGAAGTTCTCAACAGACTAATTACAATTAAAGAGATTGAATCACTCATGAAAAACCTCACAACAATGAAAAGTCTAGGACCAGATGGCTTCACAGGGAATTCTACCAAACATTCCAAGAAGAATCAATACAAATCTTGCTCAAAATCTTCCAAAAGTTTGAGCAGGAGGAAATATTACCTAACTCATTCTATGAGGCCAATATCACCCTAATACCAAAACCAGATAAATATTCTACAAGAAAATTACAGACCCATTTCTATTATTAATATAGATGCAAAATTCTGCAACAAAATACTTCTAAATCAAATTCAGCAGGACATTAAAATAATTATACACCATAATCAGGTAGGTCTATTCCAGCTATGCAAGGGTAGTTCAACATAAGCCACATTAACAAAATGAAAAGAGAAAAACACATGGTCATCTCAATTGACATAGCAAAGGCATTTGACAAAATCCAGCATCCTTTCTTGATAAAAACACTAAGAAAAATAGAAATAGAAGGAAACTTCACCAACATGATTAAGTGCATATATAAAAACTCATACCTAATATCATACTCAATGGGGAAAGATGGAAAGCTGTCCCTCTTAGATCTGGAACAAGACAAGGATGCCCACTGTCACCACTATTATTCAATACATTAATGGAATATGAATAATGGAGGAGTCTGTCACACAACATATACAAACTCAGAGCAGTTGGGCAAGAAAAAGAAAAATAATAGGCATCCAAATTGGAAAGAAAGAAGTAAAACTTTCACTATTTGCAGATGACATGATCTGATATAGAGAAAGTTCCCAAAAAATCTACAACAGAGCTAATAAACGTTTTCAGCAAAGTGGTAGGGTGGAAAATCAACACAAAAATGAGTAGTGTATATGTACACTAGTTGTGAACAATCTGAGAAGGAAATCCAGAAAAGAATCCTTTTAAAACAGCAACTGTATTAGCCCACCAAAGGGGTGATGATGCAAAGTATCAGAAGTTTGTTGGCTTTTATAAAGGGTATTTATTTGGAGTGAAAGCTTACAGTTACAAGTCCATAAAAAGTCCAACTCAAGGTTGCTTTCTCACCAAAGTCAGTTGCCACATGTTGAAGCAAGATGGTTGCTGATCTCTGGCTGGTCTCTGCCTTTCCCTCTGGGCTTCTTCTTCCTCTTGAGACTCCGTGGGCCCAGCTTCTTCCCAATTTCAGGGGCAGGCTGGCATAGGACTTGTCTTTCAGGGCTTTCTATATCAACCTCACCTCTCTTTCCAAAGATAGCTGTAAGCTATCAGGCAAAATTGTTTATCTGTCCCTAGGGCTTTAGCTGTTTGAGCTTTCTCCTTTCTGTCACATGGCAGGATCAAAAATGAAAGAGTTCTCTCTTCTGTGTGTCTTCTTGAGTGAGTGTTCATTTATATCAGACCCAGCAAGGGGGTAGAGAATCAACCTGAGTTATATCCTCTGATGTATTCAAATCAAAAAGCCTAATCTTAACAGGTAATCTAATTAAAGACAGCTCAGCTGAATTCAATGCAATCAAAGTGTATCACACCCAGAGGAATAATTAGTTTACAAACATAATCTTTCACTTTTTGGGATTCATAAAATAATCTCAAATTGCCACAGCAACTAAAATAATCCAATATCTAAGAATAATTTTAACCAAAGATGTAAAGAACTTGCACACAGAAAACTACAAAACTTTGCTAAAAGAAATTAAAGAAGATCTAAATAAATAGAAAGGCATTCATGCTCATGGGTTAGAAGACTAAATATTGTTAATATGTCAATTCTTCCAAAAATGATTTTCAGATTCATTGCAATCCCAATCAAAATTCTAACAATCTACTTTGAGACATGGAAATGTCAATTATCTTATTTGGATGGATAAGGGGCTCCAAAAAGCCAAAAACCCTCTTGAAAAAGAAGAATGAATTTATAGGATTCACACTTCCTGACTTTAAACTTATTACAACGTTCAGTGGTTAAAGCAGTATTGAACTGGCACAAAGATATATTGACCAATGGTATCAAATTGAGTTCAGAAATAGACCCTCACATCTCTGGCAAATTGATTTTTCACAAGGCTGCCAAGTCCACCTAAGTGGGAAAGAATAATCTCTTCAACAAATGGTACTGGGAGAACTGGATACCCATTTACAAAAGAATGAAGGAGAAGTCCTGTCTCACAACATATACAAAAATTAACTCAAAATGGATCAAAGTCATAAATATAAGAACCAGGACTATAACACCCCTAGAAGAAAATGTAGGAAAGCATCTTCAGGGTCTTGTGTTAGGCAATGGTTTCTTAGACTTTACACCCAAAGCATAAGCAACAAATGAAAAAAATAGATAAATGGGACCTCATCAAAATTTAAAACTTTTCTTCCTCAAAGTACTTTATCAAGAAAGTAAAATGACAACATACACAATGGGAAAAAAATTTGGAAATCACATATCCTATAAGGATTTAATATCCAGCATATATAAAGAAATCCTACAAATCAACAATAAAAAGACAAACAACCCAATAAAAAATGAGCAAAAGACCTCAATAGACATTTATCTAAAGAGGATAATCAAATGGTCAGATAGCACATGAAAAGATGTTCAATACCATTAGCTATCAGGAAAATGCAAATTAAAACAACAATGAGATATTATTTCATACCTACAAGAAGACTACCATTAAAAAAAAGAAGAGAAAAGAAAATTACTAATGTTGGAGAGGATGTGAAGAAATAGGAATATTCATTTGTTGCTAGTGGGAATGTAAAATGGTACAGCCACTGTGGAAGATAGTTTGGCAGTTCCTCAGAAAGCTAAGTATTACCTGACAATCCCAAGACAAGGTATTTACCCAAAAGACTTGAAAGCCGAGACTTGAAGAAATATTTGCACACTGATATTCATAGCAGCATTATTCAAAAACATTAGTCCAATAATGGAAGCAACCCAAGTGTCCATCAGCTGAAGAATGGATTAACAAAATGTGGTACATACATACAATGGAATATTATTCAGCATTAAAAAAGAATAAAGTTATGATTTATGCAACAACATGGATGAACCATGAGGACACTATGTTGAATGACATAAGCTAGATACAAAAGGACAAATATTGTATGATCTCATGAATTTTAAACAACAATAATAAGCAAACTTACAGAGTTAGAATCTTGAATACAGGTTACCAGAGGCTGGGTTAGGGGTAGGGAATGAAGTGCTAATGCTTAAATTGTACACAATTTCTATGTGGGTTGATTGTAAAGTGTGGGAAATGGATATTAGTGATGGTAGCACAACACTGTGAATGTAATTAACAGCACTGAATTATATATTTTTATGTGTTTAAAAGGGGGAAATTTAGATCATATATATGTTACTAGAATAAAAATTAAAAGATAAAAGGACTATGCAACACAATAAACCCTATTGTAAATGATGGACTATAGCTAATAGTACAATTATGGGAATGTTCTTTCATGATTTATAACAAGTGTGCCACACTCATGCAAGGTGCTATAATTGGGTGGTATATGGAAAAAATGCACACTAATGTAAACAGAAGGGTCAGAAGGAAGGAAGGGGGGTGCAAGAGAGGGAAATTCCTAAACAAGACAAAGATTGAACAAATCATAAGGAAAATTAGAAATAAATTTGAGGGAAGCAGATGTGGCTTAAGCAATTGAGCCACACACATGGGAGAACCCAGGTTGGTTCCTGGTACCTCCTGGAGAAGATTAGCAGAACGGCGAGCTGGCGCAATGGGCTGGCACAGCGAGCTGATGTAGCAAGATGATGCAGCAAGGAGACACAAAGAGGAGAGACACAACAGAACAAGGAGCAGAGGTGGCTCAGGTCATTGAGCACCTCTCTCTCACATGGGAGGTCCCGGGTTTGGTTCCCGGTGCCTCCTAAAGAAAAGACGAGCAGACAATGAGTGCAAAACAACAAGGGGGGAATAAATAAATAAAATAAATCTTTAAAAAAGTAAATAAATAAATTTGACATTTGACATTAAAAAGAAATTCAGCAAAGAAGATGTTTTCAACACATATAGCCAAAAAGAATTGGTAGCCAGAATAAATATAAGACTTCTTAGAAGTTTGTGAGAATAAGATTAATAACCAAATTTATAAATTTTCAAAGGATTGGAACAGATACTATTCAGAATAGGAAATCTAAATAAACAAACGTGAAAATATGATCAAAATGACCAATAAATTGGGGAATACAAATTCAAAGATAAGATACCATTTCACCTGCATCAAATCAAATTAACAAAAAGGGAACAATCTGCCAATACCAAGTTTTGGCAAGTACATTTAAAATCAGCTATAGGACTAAAAAGTTCATTAAAAAAAAAAAGTTAAGGAAAATTTCACAATATCTAATAAAATTGACATACATATTCTATACACTGGTTACCTATTGCTATAATAATGCTGCATGATAAAAAATCCTAATAGTCAGTGGCTTAAAGCATTAATTATTTATTCTCATGCTCACAGACCATGGGAAGAATGGATTAATGATTTAGTATATTCATATAATAGACTACTTTGTAGAAGTTTAAATGAATGAACTAAAACTATACGTACAAACATAAATAAATCTCTAACACAGAATGTGGAGGGTGTTTTAGTTTGCTAAAGCTGCCAATGCAATATACTAGAAATAGGTTGGCTTTTAGAAAGGAAATTTATTTGGGGTAAAATCTTAGAGTTCCAAGACTGTGAAAATGCCCAAATCAAGGCATCATCAGAGATGCTGTCTCATGAACTCCTGCCATGTGGCAAGGTCCCTGCCTTCCCCTCCAGGCTCACCTTCTCCTTGAGTTCAGCTGTGGGTGATCAAGCACAGGGCAGGGCTCCTCTCTTCAGCTGTAGCGGCTCTGTGGGCTTAGCCTCTCAGGGGCCTCTTTCTATGCCCCTCTGCTCCACTGACTCCAGCCTCTGGCCTCCCAGACCTCTTTTAGAATATGAGAAAATGTAAACAGAGTTATTGTGAATATATTTCTGTCATTTTAATTTCCATTGCTGTTGCCACAATAAATTTTTTGCAATAAATAATTATACGAAAGATCTACAGGGTTTAGATAGGTGAACTGATAAAAGCAAGATGACCATTTAAGGTGATGGTTGTTTTGGTTTTTAGTACCCCCTGAAAAATATTTCCATGATATACCGTTCATTAGAGCAGAGGTAGCATAATCTTAGGTAATATTTCAATAAGATGAATTAAGTCAAATAATCAACATAGATTAGTCTAAGTAGAAGACCATCATTTTCTTAAAGATTTACTCCATATTATTTGCTTTTTGATTGGAATGCTCATGAATATTCTTCTAGGTCTTCATAGGCTGTTTAATGAAATTTAAAATTTGAACCAAATACAGCAAAAGCATTTTCATGGCCTGCTGTATTTATTACAATAGCATGGTAGAAAAGCAGATTAGCTGACACAGAAACAGTGCTTCCAGAGAAGTTATTTGAGAAAAGTTCATGGATATTCTGATGGTTTCAAATTCCACATGTAGTCCCTCTAGACATTTAATCTGCAACATATTTTATGGCACTCTTTTGGGCATCTGTGCTAGAACCTGTAGGCAGCCAACAGTGTTTGCTTTTATAGAGACCTAAGTAATAGTTTGAGGTCATGCTGGAAAATCTCAGAGCCAATAAATTGCAGCCCCATTGTACTTATGTCACAGCCTCCAGATGACTGTGCTGGCCTGAGGTGCTCATTTACCTTCCAACTGTACAGCAGACACATAAGAAAACACCACAGACCTAAAAATACCCAGGCTGTTATATGTTTTCTTATGACATAATCACCACACTTGGGAGAATTAACTGTATTGGAAAGAGGAGACTGGCTTGGATTAAGACGAGAGCTGGGTGTGCCCTGCGGTACCAGGCTGCTTCCAGATGGAAAGCAGCACTTGGCCTCAGAAAAAAAAAATCTATCAAGAGTTAACAGAGCCTCAACCACAGACTGAGGTTCAGGAGCAGAACCCAAAACCTTCATAATGAAGGAGACTGACAAGAACTAAGCCAGGACCCAGAAGAAGAGGAAACTGGATACCAACCAGTTTGTAAGGCAGGAATTGGACACAGGAATCAAGACATTCAGGCCTCAGTCAGCCTTTGTAGCCCTCTGTGCTGAGTGCTGGTCACACAACGGCTGCCTCTCTGTATGCATCCCTCCCTAAAATGCCTATACTTGTATGTGCAGTTGTTATGGGTTGAATCATGTGCACCCAAAAGTCATGTACCTGCCCTAACTCCTACTTCCATGAAACTGAACTTATTTGAAAATAGGGTCTTTGAGATGTGATTAGTTAAAAAGAGGCCCAACTGGATTAGGGTGGGCCCTAAAATTTGACTGGTGTCTTTATAAGAACAGGAAATTTGGACCCAGATGCAGAGACTGGGGAGAAGGCCATGCGAAGGTGGAGGAGACCAGAGATTGTAGTGACACATCTACAAGCCAAGGAACACCAAGGATCGCTGGTAAACACCAGAAGACAGAAGAGGCAAAGAAGCGTTCTCCCCGACGGGTTTCAGAGGGTGCATGGCCCTGCTGGCACCTCACACTTCTAGCCCCCAATTTATTGTGAGGCAGTAAATTTCTATTGTTTGAAGCCATCCAGTTTGTGATACTTTGGTACAGTAGCCCTAGTAAACCAATACAACAAGTTAAATTATTGCAAGTCAAAAAAAATTGGAAATAGGGATTATTTCTGGTGAATAAAAAGTGAAAATAGGGGATTAGAGGAAAAAAATTAAGTATTTTACCTTTGCAACTTTTGATACCATTTGACTTTAGTACGATGAGCTTATATTAGTTTACTAAAAATTTATAATCAAATTACGTTTCAAACATAAGATAATAAAGTGGTTGTTCATAATCAACTTTACAGATGTGTAAACTGAGGCCCAGAGACAAATTTGACTAATACAAATTCATCTGTTAAATTATTGCTAGAGCCAGTGATAGAATTTATGTGGTCCACGCTCCAATTAGTGTTTTTGTTTTATTTTATACTCTATCTTCTGATGAAGATATATACTGTAAATACAAACATACTCAATTGAATGTGGGAAGGATTCTGAAAAAACTTTAGTTATCCTTACTTTTGAGAGTCAGGGAAGGAAACTACCTGTCTGTTTTATAAATTGCTTTTAAGGCATATTTTCATAATGTTCTGTTTGAAGGCCAAAACTGTGCCTTAGTGGGTTTTTTTCCCTTTATTTTTAAAGAAGATTTAGATTACATAAATGATACATCGACTGCCTTGGTTTTAATAATCACATTTACATCTGCACTCTATAAATTCTCTAAAGTAATGGTAACAGCATGAAGCCAATATTACAGGAACACATTATTTAAGATTTGATAGCTAGCTTTGATTTTATAAAAAGAAAAACATAAAACAAGAAGGTAAAATCCTACTTCACAAACATTTTTCCAACTGGCTTCAAAAATTGTCTCTAAAATGTCAGAAACAAGCCTTGCTTACCAGGTCTTGATATACAGCTGGTAATTCACATATCTTTTCCTTTCTTATCCTTCCTGGGCCACATCAACCTTCACACTCCCCCACTCTGCTTTCCACTCTACTTCCCCTGCTTCTTTCAGTAAATAACCACTGCATTGAAGAAATCCTGCACACATTAGACACACAGTAATAAAAATTGATTTGAGATTCTTATTTCTGCTTTAGCTTCACATCTTCGGCCTTAATTAATCTATGCTTTTTTTAAAAAGATTTATTTATTTATTTGGATATCTGAAAAGGTAACAGACATGTTGTGATCAAGTATATATGAGCAAAGATGCTAACAATGATGGAATAAAAGGACTGAAAAGGCTGGAGTCTCTGATGACTTTGTTAAGGAGCATACCAGCCCTGGACTGTTTAATTCTCAATTTCTTGGTATGTGAGAATGTAAATTCCTATTATTTAAAATAGCCAAATCATCCCTGACACAAAGCATGACTCAGTTTCTAGAATTGGGGCATATGGTAGGAAGAAATAAGAGCCCAGTTAGTGGAAACAAAGAGCAAAGTCAGAATAGAAACAGAAGCAGAGCACCAAACCACTGCTACTGTCCTGGAATTCATCATGTCCAGTTTGCCGGGACAGGATTAAACTCAGAGTAATAAAGGAATTCGATGAAAATTTTAGAATCCTACAGAGATAGAGATCCAAACAAATAATTATATTATCATTATGAGGCTTAATTTGATCCTCCAGCCACCTCTATTAGTTTCCCAAACTATTATGGATCTTCAAGCTTTTCCACTTGCTTTTTAAAAACATTTCGTTAATCTTTTCTCTCTACTCCTTTTTTCCCTCTTTCTTTTGATATCTCTATCCCTTTTGATTAGCAATTAACATTGCTTTCATGGCATTCCTTTTATAGTCCAATTAACAGCCATCAAATACATCCCTTAGTGTTATGGAATATATACTTTTACAAATGGATTTTGTTGTTTAAAATAGCACCAAATGGCACAGCAAGTATTTATGATAATTAAATTGTAATAGGGACACAATAAGGTACAGTAACCCAAGAAGAGATAGATTCTTTTTAAAACCACCTGAAATTTCATATATCTCTCCACAATTCATAGCACAAAAGAATAATTATGACCATCTTAAAGGCATTAAAAGAAACCATCAATTGGCATCAATTTGTTAAAATATGAGTCAGATATATGGAAATATTTGGCAAAGGCCACAATGTAAAACCTTATCTACTCCCATTGCCAACATGCTTTCTTTGAACTGGCTTGACCTGGTCTACTGGACAAGGAGCTCTGACTTCAAATGCTGTACTGCTACTTCAACCTGCCAATTGATTTAATAAAAAACCCCTTCCAAACACAGTCAATGTACATAAAGACACAGTGTTGATCTCCCTGACTTTTTTTTTTCTTGCTCAAAACTTGTGCTTCCAATTTCATTAATACCGAAAGAAAGTTTATTGAATATCCTCTAAGTGTTAGCATTTCAGCGACTTATCAATTATATTAAAACTGCATGGGGAAAAAAAATTGAAAAGTCCAACTGAATTCTTCTTACTCCCTTGGACACTGGGCCTTTGAGGATAGTAACATGACAAATATAGGATAACTTTAGTGGGTATAGAATTGAATTTAACTTCTATTTAGTTGACTGTATCAATTAGCTTTCTTTAGCTTCAGCCAACAGAAAGTAACTCTTGCTAACTTGAAGAAGAAGAAAAAAAGAAATATACTGAAAGTTTATAGGGATAGTTCAAAGAAGTAAAGGAAAGCTGTGGAACAGGGCTTCAGACAGAACAGGGAGAGTGGTTGCTGTGAGTCCTGGTATGGCTGAGGGAGGTAGGCAGCACCTGCAGAGAGAAAGGGAGCAGAAGGCTCAAGATGGAAAATCAAGAATCAGATGATACTATCAAGGAAACCTCAACAACTGTCACTATCATAACCAGAAGAATTAACCAACTTCCAGAAGTAGAAAAGGATCTATTTGAACATGGATCAATTTATAGTAGACTTAATGCTGCTCTCTGTGGACTAATAGTTTTTTTTCAATGTGTCTTAAATGTGACACAGGCTCATCTCATTTTTGACAGCACATGTATCTTACAAAGATTTTGTAAGTTTACCTTTGAGAACAGGTCGTTTGACCTGTGAGGTGTGTCCTACATCACGGGCTGGATTGGTTGGTCTTGTTTTGGGTATACCTTGTTCTCTTGACTATTCCTGTGAATGGTGGCCTAGCAGCTAGGTATGTCTTGGCCATGCTACCAGAGGAAGGAAACATCTTAACCTACTGGATTTCAATTTCTAAGCCTGACTTTAGAAAGATGACATTTTCCATTTTGCTTCAGACTGTGTTTACAGCACAACTTGGATCTACACAACATAATCTACACAATTAAACTATTCATAAAAGTCCTTCAGGCTGAACCTGGCCTAGACATTCACTGGTATTAAGCAGAGATGTACACAAGAATAAAATGTTAAAATAAATAAATAGGGACAGGGACCTCAATAGGTGTATTTAACAGGCTGTTTCTAGGGATTATCACTACCAGGAATAAATCAATACCAACTGTTTTGTTTTTTTTTGTATGTCTAGGAAGAGAGAATCTGTTGTCTAGAGAATGACTGGGGTGCTAGTAAAGGGGATGAGGGGGTTCCCCAAAGAAAATTCATAGGCTTTTCCAAAGGAACAGGTCTTCAATGTTGGACAAAATCAAGAAATATTCACCCATAATGATAAAATTGCAAAGTTTTAGGGTCCATTTCCCTGGGAAGACCAAGGGAATCAAATGTTTCAGAGTGATCCCTGGTCAAAACAGAGTTTACATTCTATTCAACAAATGTGCTCCTTTTAATATAAAGTATATGAGGAAACAGATAATAAATTTCTGCTTTCTAAATTAGTATAGACCATTTTGAAAGAGCAAGGCATTAAAAGTTAAGTTACTGCAATTGTTCTTCCTCAAAAGTATAATAATATTTTTTAAAACTTTTCCCCTTTAGATACAGGTGATCATATAACCTTTATATTGGAAATGGTTAGATATTATTATTACATCAACTTTGTCATAAGATTATTTGTGAACCTTTATTTTTTCATAAGCATAAGCTAAATGCAAAGTGGTTCACATTTAAAATAACAAAGGTGTTATTTCATCTCATTAAATTAATGACAGAGAATTAAATACAGAGATTGCACAATTAGAATCAATTAGTAAGTGTTTAATATTCATCTGGATCCAAATTAGTATTACCATATAATAATAGCAGAATGTAGTTACAATCATATTAAATGCCAAGTCAATTAGTCATGCTAAAGGAGCTGATTTAAATGCCAAAAAAAAAAAAAAAACTAACATGACCTTTCATTTATCAACAGCAGTTGTCATTTTAAAAAGAAGAAATTCAGAAAACACTTTTCTTTAGATACTTCAGGACTCTCAGAAACCATTTTAACTTACTCCTTCTCCTTAAAAGCAATATTATAAAAAGAGCTAAATGCTTTTATGGAGGAGGATTTAAACATTTCTCCAAGTGATGGGATCATATTAACACTCAAAAGCTGTTTGGAATATGTACTTTTTATATATGAAGTATGGGTCTTTTTATAGATGCAGCGTGTGTCTCAACTACAGCATAATATAGAATTCTGACACATCTGGCTATAACCTTTAAACCAGAGGAGTGGGTACACCAGAAAGCAATTTTTCAGAAGACCTCTAGAGCGAATGCATCCTAAAGGAAACAAAAGTGAAGTAAAAATGAGCTGGGCTATTGTAGGAAGATGTAGCACATCTGTGATTGTGTTACCTGGCATAGCAAAAGGAATTTTGCAGAAGTCAAGTTACTATTCAATTGACTTTGAGTTAATCAGTGAGATTATTGGAGTGGCCCTAATCTAATCACATGAGCCCTTTAAAAGCAAAGCATTTTGTTTGAATGAGAGGCAGAAGAGAAAGTCAGAGAGATTCAAAGCTGGAGAAAGACTCGATGCATCACTGCTGACTCAAGATGTAGAGGGCCATGACAAAGGACTGGAGAGAGACCTGAAGGAGCTTTAAGCAACGCACAGAAGACAGCCACCAGGGAAATGCAAACCTCAGTCCTACAGTCACAAGGAACTAAATTCTGACAACATCTTGAATGAGTTTGGAAACAGATTCTTCATCAGAGCTTCCAGATAAGAGCCTAATCTAGCCAATACTTTATTTTGGACTTGTGACACTTAAGCAGAATACCACTTAAGACTGCCCAGACTTCTAATCTACAGAACTGTATAATAATAAATGGATGTTATTTTTTATTTAATTTTTTAAATTTTGAAATACTTAAAAAATACAGGACAATTGCAAAAAATAATACAAACCCCATACAGAGGATTCCAACATACCTACTCCCCAATACCCAGATCCTCCAATTTTAACATTTTGTTACATTTGCCATATAATTCTATCATCTATATCTGTCTATCTATCTATCAATCTATCTCTGTGTATCAATCCATTTTCTGAACACTTGAGTGTAGTTTGTATACATCTTGTTCCTTGACACTTTTATTACTGTCACGCACATTTCCTAAGACCACTTATGCAACCATCTTAACTGCTGTCGTCAAGTTCAAGAAAGTTAATTTTGATATAAAGTTACAGTCTATATTCCAATTTTTTCTTACTACCCAATAATGTACTTTTGAGCCTTTACTCCTCCATTCTTAGATACAATCTAGTATCATGTATTGCATTTAATTGTCATTGACTCTTTAGTTGCTCTTTCTTTTTTTGTAATTATGGGAACATATATATAAATAAACTTTCCCATCTCAACCACTCATAAGCATATTATTCAGCAGGATTAACCACATTCACAATATTGCAGTACACTCACCACTTTCCATTGCTAAAACTTTCCCTGTATCCCCAAACAGAAATCCTACACCCATTATGCATTAACTCCCCATTCTTCTTACACCCCACCCCTGGAAAACTATATTCTAATTTCTTTCTCTATGAGTTTGCATATTCTCCAGTATTTTCTTTTGTAAATACCATGGAGCTTAAATTTAAAATATTAAGTGTATAACAATCTCATTTTGCTTTGATACCAACTTAACTTCAATAGTATAGAGAAGCTAGGTTCCTATATCCCTTCTTTCCCACCTTTGCATAGTTCTTGTCATAAATTACGTGTTTATATATTATGAGTCTAAAACCATTGGTTTATTATTACATTTTACACATTTGCTTTTTAGGTCCTGTAGGAAGTAAAAAGTTGGGTTACAAACCAAAAATAAAATAGTGCTGGCATTTATATTTACCCATGTCATTACCCTCACTGGGGATCTTTATTTCTTCATGCCACTTTCATCTATTGTCTTTTCCTTTCAACATGCAGAACTCACTTTAGCATCCCCTGTAGGGCATGTCTAATGTTGATTAATTTTCTTCAACCTTTGTTTATCTGGGAATGGTTTCATCTCTCCCTCATTTTTTTTTATTTGTTTTGTTTTGTTTTCTTCCTCATATTTGAAAGAAAGTTTTCTGGATATAGTTTTCTCAGAAAATCTTTGCTTTCAACACTTTAAACATGTCACCCCACTGTCTTTTTGCCTCTGTGGTTTCTGATGAGACATCAGTACATAATCTTTTTTTTTTTTTTTTTTGTGGTACCAGCGGCTGGGGTTCAAACACAGGACCTCTTATATGGGAAGCCAGCACTCATCTGCCACATTGGCTTCCCTGAGTTGGTTTTATCATTTGTTTTGCTTGTTGTTTGTTTTTGTTTTTTCAGGAGGCACCAGGAACCTAACCTAGGACCTCCCAGGTGGGAAGCAGGCACTCAACCGCTTGAGCTACATCTGCTCCCAACACAATATTATTGAGGAGCCCTTGAATGTGATATATTGCTTCTCTCTTGTGGCTTTCAGAATTCTCTCTTTAACTTTGATATTTGACAGTTTGTTCATAATATACCATGGTGTGGATCCATTTGGGTTTATCCTGTTTTGAGATCATTGCATGTCTTGGATGTGTATATTCACATCTTTTGTTAAATTTGGGGAGTTTTTGGCCATTAATTCTTTGAATATTCTCTCGGCCCCTTTTTCTCTTTCTTTTCTTTCTGGGACTCCCACCAAATGTATATTAGTATGCTTGATGATGCCCCACATATTCCTCAGGTTCTGTTAACTTTTCTTCATTTTTTCTTCTTCCCGGTCCTCAGACTGAATTATTTCAATTGTCTTATCTTCAAGTTCACTGAAACTTTCTTCTTCCAGCTCCAGTCTGCCATTGAAGCCCTTTATAGTATTTTAAATTTCTGTTACTGTGACCTCTAGCTCTGTTTGGTTCCTTTCCATAATTTCCATCTCCCTGTTCTCTTTGTGTTCATCTATCATTTTACTGATTTCCTTTAGTTCTTTGTCCTTGTTTTCCTTTAGCTCTTTGAGTATATTTAGGACCATTTTTTAAAGTATTTTTCTGGAATGTCCCAGGTCTGAACCTCCTCATTGATGGTTTCTAATATTTTGATCTTTTTCTTTGCTTTGAACATTGTTTCCTGTTTCTTTGTATGTTTTTCAACCTTTTGTTGGAACTGGGTATTTTGATATTTTCATGTGTTATTGCTAGAAATTAGACTCTGAAGCATCTGTTCCTTAAACTTGTATCCAACTAATGTTATGACAAAGCTTGTCTTGAATGCCAGGAGATAACAAAAAAAGAAGAAGAAAACAAAAACAGCTTTCTCAGTCTTTGAAGACTGGCCTGTGCAAGTACTGTCCAGGTCCTATCTATACTATAAATAAGTTTAGGGATTAGCTCCAGGCTAAAGTGTAGGAGCCACTGTGATCCTTTCTGTACATGTGTCTTTTCTTGGCCATGCATGTGTGGCACTAGGATTTCTCCCATTTACATGGATACAAATGACCCCCTTTTCCTAGGAAACTATTTCCTCACTCAACCGGGCATTGCACTGTATGACCTATAGCCAGCAATCCCTAACCTGAGGCAGCATAACTTGACTTCTCTCCCTCAGCATTCTGTAGGAGAATTCAATGAGCCACCTTCTATATGAGGGCAACTTCTGGGATAAGAAGTCCCTCAAACCCCCACCAAACAGATTAGAGCAGAGTTATAAGCTCCCAATATGCACCACAAGCGTTACTCTGCTCCCCCTGGTACTGGGACCAGGGACCTTCACTGAGAGTTTAGGCCAGCTACATGCTGAGCCAATGAGAGGTAGAGGAGGTACTGGCCAGGACACCATGAGAACCTATTATTTTTAAGGATTCTTTTTCTCAATTTAGCATTCACCCTGTTACTGCAAGCCTTTAATTGCTTTTTGGAACTTTGAGAAAGATGTTTCTGTCAGGTTTTACTAGTTGTTCAGAGCTTCTGTGGAATGTCAGAGCCCTAAAGCATCTCACACCACCATATTGATCAGGGCACGACCTGGCTGCCTATCAGGTATTGTTTTAAACTGCTAAATTTGTGGTAATTTGTTACACAACAATAGAAACTTATACATGGACATAAGATAAAAGTTTTGGTATCAAGGAGAATCACATGGGACTATCACTTGAGTTTGTCTCTCAGCCCAGCTGTCTCTGGATTCATGTTTGAGACTTCTGGGGAAGAGAAGGTCTGTAAGTAAAACTAAAAAATTATTTCACAAAAAACTTCCTAGAATATTGGGTCCCAAGAATTTGTTTGGGTATCCTTGCAATATATTGTATAACAAAAGTGGAAAGAATGTTTCCATCCCACTTAACCACATCACACCACGAGAGTTTAGCCTCAAAAACACGCCATATCAAGGACCTGAGTGACCAAAGGCACATCAGCAGCACAAAACAGGGGAAGTCCCATTGGCAGGACATAGTAGACAGAACCTGGAGACTCCCAGAAATGTTTGGGAGAGCTCCACAGAGGATTGTGGGTTCCACATCAGAGAATGTGGCAAGAGTTGACTTTAGTTGAAGCCCCAGTTGGAGAAAATTTATATCCTTCCTGAATTACTATTCCCTAAATTCTATACATACCTGTGTAAAAGATCTGCTTCATGCTGCCTGATCCACTACTAAGAGAAGGAATTACTAACTGGGAACTAATTTACTTTCATTTCCTTCAGACACTGTTTTCTGGCTGCTGCATTTCTTGCTTTTTGCCTAATAGAATAGGAATAACACCTAATTCCCAAGACTGCAATATAGAATAAGTGACAGATAAGAAAGAATATTTGAGACAAAAATCACATTGTACAATATGATTTGTACAACACAGATATTCTCAGTGATAGTTAATATCCTAAAACATAGAACAGATCTGGTCATTTCCCTACTTTAAAATCTTTGAAGACTGAAGGAAAAAAATCTACAGTCCATAGCATGCTATTCAAATCCTTGAAAATATGGTGCTGGTACCTTTTCTAATCCCATTTCTCACTACTATATCCCCTGCAATTGACAAATAGCAATTTTAAAAATTTATTAAACTTTAGGATAATTTATTGCTTTTCTGTTGAGAAAAACATTTTGGAGAATATTTGGTTAAGATCTAGACCACTACGTGGTCTAGACAGGACATATTTAGACAAAAATCATTAACTGCTCTAAATACAATTTGCTGTAATATAGTCCAGAAAAAATTGAGGGGAGGTATGAAGCATAATGCTGATAATTATTGAATATGTGATTAAAATTTCCATATGATGTACTTCTGTATGATAATGTATGATCTGTGTTTCCATATAACATATAATATATGTTTTCATACAATATTATATAAGTTTATGATATACATCTAAGATTTCCAAAGTAACAGCAAGTTACAAGTCTTTTGAAAAAGAATAAAAAGAAAGGATGATAAATAAAGTACAAAAAGTGAGGTGGCAAAAATAAGTCCAAACTTACCAGTAATCAAAAACAATGGTGAATAGGTTAAATTTACCTCTTAAAAGACAGAAATTCTCAGATACAGTTCATTTTAAAACCTGTTTATATGCTTTTATAAAGGACGTGTTTAAACAAAATGGCACAAAAAAATGTAAAATAGCAGATGGAAAAAACCTGTATCAGGTAAATACTAGCAAAAATAAACCTGCTGTATAAATTAAAATATGTTTGATAAAATTATAATAGCAAAAAAAGTAGATTTCAAGACATTAAAAATGACAAAGCAGAATCTTTCATATTTATTAAGGGAATAATCCAAGAAGGTAAGACAGTCGAGAACAGATTCAAAATATATAAAGCAATAGAAAATTGCCAAGTCTATAATCATGTAAGGAAGTTTTCATATGGGCTGTCTCAAAAAGAAAATATGTATTCTGTTTAAATACAAATGGAACAATTAAAAATATAATTGTACATTGCATAGTTTTACTTCAAATCCTGTAAAAAAATGAAATAAAAAACCACTTACTAAAATAAGAAGCCAAATTATCTTATAATTATAAGTGTCTGTATCAATGATAAAGAACAATTCCTTATCAGAATAATTAGATGCTTTTTCTGTCATAATTGCAATCTGGTTTATTAAAGATTAAAATTATACAAGGCCATGAAAGCTCTAGCTATTAGTGCTGAGGGGTGTCAGTGTGAAAAGGAATGTGACTATATAGAAATATGACCTCGGTCTCACAAGTTTTCCTAATAAGTGTTTTAGACTCCAATGGTCTGCATATCAATCTTAGGAGACTTTAAATTCAACAACATTTCAAAATAATACATTTTCTAGGGCATTAAAGAATATAAGCATACCATTTTGAAAGCTATTGAGGCATTATGGATGTTAATATCAGCTAATTCACACATAACTCAGTCTTGCTGCATATAACTGCTCAAGCAGCAAATCTGTGCAATTCTCCATACCACCACCAATACAGACTCTTTACTTTCCTTGTGTATGTACATTATGTTAGGTACAATAAGGGCCCTTATAACTGGGAACAATATAAGGGATGGTATTTGGAGCAGTGTGCCTTGGGGCTAACTCTTTACAAGCAGAATATCACAACAATTCTTCTGCTTTGCTAAGAAGCATTGCTTCGCATTAAAGGGGGTTCTGTGTAGTATTTTCGGTAATCTAAGCACCTCTTAAAATATATTTATATATATATAAATTTTAAAAAAAAAGAAGAAGTGGAAACAGAGAGATGGAGAGGTGAGGAATTTTCTTGATTATTGTTTGTCATTTTTTGTTTACTATTATTGTTGAAATAATGAAAATACTCTAATAATGATTGAAATGATGAATGCACAACTATGAGATTATACCAAATACTATTATTGTACACATTGAATGAATTGTATGCTTTGTTAATATGTACCAATAAAATAGATTTGTTTAAAAAAAATGTAAATTAAGTCTACATTTGGGTTCCTTTTTTGAGGCATCAGGAAAAATTGTAGAAGAAATTTCCCCTAAAAAATACAGTTGTTCAAATACAAATGGAGCCCTTATTTATTAAGATAATAAGCCAGTTATTTATTTTCACTGAATATGTTTTCAATTGGAGAGAGTCTAGAACTGTATGTTCTAAACCCATTTTCAAACTTTCCATAAGACATTCATCTTTTGTCCAGCCTCCATCTTTTTCTCTCAAGAATATTGTATTTTTTATTTACAACTTTAGAAAGAAATTTAATAGCTAATTGTTTATTAATCTTTGAATTTTTCACCCATGGCCATACAAAATTCACTAAGCATGTGTATGTGTATGTGTGTGTGTGTGTGTGTGTGTGTGTGTGTGTGAGAGAGAGAGAGAGAGAGAGTAAGAGTACATATAGATAGTGGTAGTGGTGTGCTGATAACTTTAACAACTGACCTTTCCGGAGGAAAAATCACTAGTTTGCAATGTTTGCTGGTTTCCGTGGTTTAAATGCCCCTCCGTAACTGGGTTCAAGCTACATATATGATTCCTGAAAATTTAACAATCACCTTTCACAAGCCATTGCAAGCCAGTCCCAGAACATCAGTTGGGGGGTGAGGTGAAGGGTGCTCTTGAACCATTAAAATTGAAATTATGACAGTATCTGCATCTTGCTATTCTGCTTATGTTGTTTGGGGTATATGATTTATGGTAAATGTTATCTTTCACATTCTACTCAATTACTTCAATACTTAGGCAAAAATTCTGCAGCATAAATATCTTCCTTTTGTGCTATCAGTCCTCAGAGAGATATGGTTGAATACACTAGCACAAGAAAAAATTAATGAAATAGGAATAGGTAACTGCAAAAAAAAAAAAAAAGCAGATTTTAAAGAAATACTTTAAGGACTCATTTGAAAACAGAGCCTAAAGACAATAAGTAGGTCTTTGTGTTAGCTTGTTTTTTCGTGGTTTTTTTTTAATGTGAAGTAGATAATAATCATTACCTTCATACTCTGTTCAGCCTTGAGGAGAGCTCTTCAAGTTGTATTTCAGAAATGCAGCATTAAAGTCATTCTGAGTGCTTTTTCTCTAAAGCAGACAACAGCTTTATAGATGTGAGACGATGCCATTCAGCTGCACCCTCAACTCTGAAAAGCTTTGTATGATTTTTTTTTTCTTTACTTTTAAAGAAGCTTTAGATTACATAAATGTTACATTGAAAATATAGGGATTCTCATATTACCCACCTCTCTTCCCCTCCCACACTTTCTTCCATTAACATCTTTGTATGATTTTAAAATAGGAGAAATTATCTTACAGATATTTGCACAGAACCTGGAAAGGAGTTCCTTTTAACTGGAAAACTAGAGGGCGTCAAACCTCATTTTTTCCCTTAAATGATTGCACCATCTACTTGCTATTTAAATGTTTGAAACAGCAAATAATTTTGTAAACGTTGGTAAATTTTATTCTATTCAATATTATGCATTATAACAAAAACCACACACCCAAAGTATTAGCAATTTTTTATGTTCATAACATTAACTCCTCAAAGAAATTGCAGCTCTTAAACACAGGATTTTAAGAGTAAAAGGAATTCAGATGCTGACTCAAACATTAATTGACACTGTCAGTTCAATTGACACTGCCATGGAAATTTTTAGTTATGATGATATTCCACCTACATCAAGAACAAAGCAAGCTAGGAGGTAATAACTACAATAATAATAACTAGCATGTATTGAACACCTACACGTATTAATTCACATAAGGGCTTTTTAATTTGTATTTTTTTAAGTTAATTAATGAAACCTATGTTTTACTAGTAAGAATATTCTGCAGCATTTATAAGATTAATTATCCAAATGAAAGAAGACAGTTTACAGGGTAATGGATGTCAATCTTTTGTTATTAATAGGCCCTTCTATTCAACTAGTTTGTTACTTACGTTCTAAGATCTTTTCTGTCAATCTATAAAAAGAACTACTTTCACAAAAGTGATTGCTTCACTTTAAATGCTCAAAACCATAATTTGGGGTACTTAACACTTGAGTGTCTATTTTTGCACTTATAATCAATTCAGCAATTATTTATAAAGCCTCTACCATATGTCAAATGCTATAATAAGTTTGGGAGATACCTGGGGCAACTGCATCAAATGTACTTGGGTGAAGTGTCATGAAATGTTTTCATCCTTTTTCCCAATATCTGACCTAAAAGAAAGTATTAGACATTGTACCAAATCAATAATTCCAAAGCATAACTTAATGTGCTCTCTTAGTAGCATAATAAACAATGAGCATTACTTACTCAATTGAGTTTATTATAATAACTAGAAATACGTAAAAACATATAATTAAGTTGTAAATGGACATAAGAAATTTTTTCAAAGTGCTCTGGTTTGTTGAAATATGTTTAATTAATGTCAATAACATAATTAATAACATTAAAATATGGTGTCCAAATTAAGTGATGATCATTGGCTTTTTTTTACCTCTATCTGAGCCTAATCACTCTTGGTGTACTTTATTTCTATCATAGCCAAAATGTTAAATGCTTTTCATAAAGAAAGAAAGAAAGACAGAAAAAAGAAATGTGTAGGTAGCAAGATGGTTTACATCAGCAGTTTTCAAACTGGGGTAAGGTAACCCTTGGCTACCCTAATACTTTTCATAAGGCTTGGGGACAAAGACAGTTTTAAGGAAATCCATTCAAAATAGTTCCCTTTCATGAATGCCAAAGCTCCTGCCTCACAAAAGAAGGGACATTATGCTTAGAGAGTAAAAACAGCTATGACACCAAAGAGACTATTTGAAATGTTGATGTAGGTGTTGAGAAAATTAATGACTCTAATGACTAGGTAACACATCATTTCTTTAATCAGTGAGTGCTTAATTCCTTGTCTTAAAATTTTTTTTTAAAAGAACTAATCCAGTTGTCAAATGGTAGATCATTAAAAATATTTTTGATGAGAGATGTCAAGATTATTTGCATATGACCCAGGAGTTTAAAGAATCGAGAGACATTGTTATAACAAAACTTCCAGTCTGTCTTAGTTTTGCTAGGGCTGCTATCACAAATACTACAAACTAGTTTTGGATTAAACAACAGAAATTTACAAGCTAATAGTTTCAGAGACCAGAAGTCAAAATCAAGGCATTCGCTATAAGACTTGCTCCTTCCTGGGCCATAGCATTCTGGCTGGCTAGCAATCCTTGGGTTCCTTGGCCTTCCCATGACATGGTGAGGTCCTCTCTTCTCTTTTCCAGGTTCCATTGACTTCCAGCTTCCAGCTCCTGTCTGTGGCTTTCTGTTGATAAGGCCTCCAGTAATAGGATTAAGACTCATCCTGATTCAGTTGGTCACTCCTTAACCAGAAATAACATCTTCACAAGGTCCTATTTATAATGGGTTCACACCACAGGAATGGATTGAGTTTAACAACATGTTTTTCTGGGATACATAACTCAATCTGCCACACAATCTCATCTACTTATTTAAGTGAATATAATATTTCCATTTATAAAGATGAAACTAGAGTAGAACTGATGTTTAACCCTGCCTCATTCTCGCAATAAGTAATATTCATCCATGTCTTCATAAAAAATTTTATCTATCTCCCCAAGAAATGCATTTGTTTAATAATTATCCATCATAATGTATATTTATACTATGTGATTCAATTGTGTACTGATATGTAATAAATACTAATCCAGAGGAAATTTTTGAGTAGTTATATCCTTATGGACACATGGAGAATGCTTAATTATTTCCAAATATGTATACATATTTTTATTACAGAGTAGGATAATGATTAATAAACAATTGTAGAGCATAGAACTATATTAAATTAGAATAAATAATGTGGGGAGAAGAAACTGAAAATATAAGTACCAAAAAATTACAAGTGAATTTCTGGTTTGAATAGCTTATTTTCTATTTTTGAATGGATTCTTGTTAGTAACCCATTACTATGGTGCAGGTAATATTGAATATATTTTTAAAATTTTTATTTTGAAAGGTCAATTATTTACAATATGCAGGGAATTACATACTTGGTAACTGTTTATAATTATGATGAAAATATTAAATGTCCATTTAAATGTGCAAGAGTATATATAGTTTTTCAAAACTCTTTTATCAGGTATGTAAGAAAAAATGTTTGAAGACTACTATCATACATAATATGTCTTAAAGAACACAAAAGTCTCTTCTGTCTAAAAATAACTCTGTGCTAAACCAAAGAAACTCTTCAAGTTCTCAACTCTACAGAATATATTGCCAGAATAGGACTGAACCTTAGAGAGCAACTAATTCAGTTCCATTATTTTACAAATGAGAAAATTGAGCTCAGAAAGAGTAATAAGAGGGTCTCTCCACCCACTCCAGTATCTTTGACTACATCAAGATGTAGAGACATCTTGACGAGACAATTTGGCACATCATTTTGCTATCCAGACAAAAATGTGAGGGGCAAATATACAGCATCATAATTTTAAGTATGAATATTATAATGGTATTTCTTACAAATTACACTTATTTAGCACTTTCAAGCTTATTTTTTTCCAGGATAAATTTAGATTTTGTCCCTCAACTTTCAGAATTTTTTAAAAATTTTAATTGGGCTTTTTTTAAAAAGAAGCTTTAGATTACATAAATGTTACATTAAAAATATAGGGGATTCCCATATGCCCCAACCCCTCCCCTTTCCTACACTTTCCCACATTAACAACATCTTTCATTAGTGTGGTAGCAATCCCAGCATCTAAGACAGTGCTTTTCACCACTGGCCTCACCTGAGAACATGTCAGAAATGCAAATTCTTGACGGCAACCCCAACCCCAGACCTACTGAAATGCTGGGGGATGCACCCAGAAACCATGTTTTAACAAACCCTCCGGGTGTTTCTTATGCCCACTAAATTTTAAGATCAAAAGATCTAAGTCATTCAAAACAGGATTTCAGACAGAAACATGGAAGTGGGAAACAATTTGGGGTCAATAAAAGTGACCCTCACAAAAAACAATGGGTAAAGAACAAAAAGCTACCTGAGAGAAATGCTTTGGGGATCTGCAGGACAGAAAAGTGCTCTGCATTATCCAGGAGGGAGTGAGACAGAAAGATAAAGCAGCCCTTGTGACTGGGAACAGCACATTTACCCTGCCCTCAAGGCAAATAACCTCGATAAAACCCCCTGGCTCGCTATAGCGAACTGAGTGGGAGAGAGCATTCCCTGGGAAGAAGGTGGATCGGGTGCAGCATGGGGGGTAGTTTCTTTTCAGTAAGTTTGGCCAGCTAAGCCTCCTTTGAATCTCAAAAAAATGTCCCAGCCAGCACTGAAGCAGGCCCAGGGCGAGGGGAGGGGGGATCTGATAAGTCAGGCTTTCACATTCAGCTGCCCTGGAAGAGGGAAGAACTAGGTCAGTGAGGGGCTGGAGATAGGCACCTAACCAGCCCAGCTCCTGCAAACTGTTAGAAGCCCAACTCACCTGAGGAAATGGGGCAGGAAGAGCCAGATAAGCTTTCAGAAGCCTACTTAATCTGTGGAGTGGTTGTAGCTCAGTGTACGAATTCCTGCCTTGCATATATGAGGTCAATGGTTTGGTAGTTCCTACGAGAAGGGATCCAGACAAGGAACATGTAGACTGAGATTTTTTTTTTTTTTTTGCTTCATTTTTTTCTATTCCACCTTTTTTATTCTTATTCCTTTGTATTGTTTATGATTTTTTTTACTAGTATTACTCATTTATTTTCCTAGCTTTTGTAGGGTTCCACTTCTACCTTTTATTATTATTATTATTATTATTATTATTATTATTATTCTCTTCTTCTCTCCTTCCTTTTCTCTGGACCTAATATTTTTTTCCAAAGGAACACAGACAACTGCAAGGATATAGAATAAGAGGAACCAAGTGTAAAAAAGGAAACTTACCACACAAAAAAAAAAACCACACAGAAATAAAACCACACAGAAATAAAACCCTAGCGTAGAAAGAGAAGCTAACCAACTGAATAAGCCAATCAAGATAAACAGATGCACAAACACCAAGAAAAAATTACAAGCCATACTAAGAAAGAGGAAGACACGACCCAGTCTAATGAACAAACTAAAAAACAGGAGGAGATGCAGAATGCGGAACAACTAATCAAGGGTGTCAAAACAAATATCATGAATCAACTTAATGAACTGAAAGAAGAAATTAAGGATATTAAGAAGACACTAGGGGAACATACTTAAGACATTGTAAGCACACATAAAAAGATAACAGATCCGATGGTGATGAATGGCACAATGCAAGAAATCAAAAATGTGCTGGACAAATAGACAAGAAAGAAACAAAAACAAAAAAAAACAAAAACAAAAAAATATGTTGGAAGCACATAACAGCAGGTTTGAACAGGCAGAGGAAGGAATCAGTGATGTTGAAGACAGTATATCAGAAATCAGATAGATAGTAGAACAGATAGATTAAAAAGATACAAAAAAATCCAGCAGGGGCTCAAGGATTTGATTGACAACATGAAAATGCACAAACATACACATTATAAGCATCTCAGAGAAAGAAGAGAAGTGAAAGGGGGCAGAAGGAGTGTTGGAGGAAAAAATGGCTGAAAATTTCCCAACTCTTTTGACGTATATGTCCAGAAAGTGCAGCGCACCCCAAACTGTGTAAATCCTAACAGGCCTGCCCCAAGACATATACTTATCAAATTGTCCAGTGCTCAAGACAAAGAGACAATACTGAGATTAGCAAGGGTAAAAAGAACCACCACATACAAGGGAAGCTCAATAAGATTATTGATAATAATAATAATTATTATTATTTCTCATCTGAAACCATGGAGGTGAGAAGGCAGTGGTATGATATAGTTAAGGTGTTAAAAGCAAACACCGTCAACCAAGAATTCTGTATCCAGCAAAGCTGGCATTCAAAAATGAGAGAGAGTTCAAAATATTCACAGAAATTAAGAGAGTTTATCAACAAGAAACCTGTCTTTCAAGAAATAATAAAGGAAGTTCTGCAAGTTGAAATGAAAAAAAAAAACAAGAGAGAGAGGGTTGGAAGAGAGTGTGGGAATGAAGATTATTGGTAAGAATAACTAAAAAGATAAAAAGAGAAATAAAAACAGCATATGACATATATACACCTAAAGAAAATATGGTTAATGTAAGTAATGCCTTAACAGTAATAACATTGAACATGTTAATGGATTAAACTCTCCAATTAAGAGACACAGATTGGCAGAGTAGATAAGGAAGCATGACCTATCTATACACTGTCTATAAGAAACTCACCTTAGACCCAGGGATACAAGGAGGTTGTAAGTGAATAGTTCAAAATGATTTTACATGCAAACAGTAACCAAAAAATGGTGGGAGTAGCTATACTAATATCAGACAAAATAGACTTTAAATGTAAAACTATTGTAAGAGACAAAGAAGTACACTATATATTAATAAAAGGGGTAATCTACCAAAAAGAAAGAGCAATCATAAACATTTATGCACCTACCTGGGGTGCCTCAGAATACATGAGGAAAACATCAGAAAAACTAAGTGGAGAGATAGATGCCTCTACAATCATATTGGGGGACTTTAATACACCATTATCACCATTAGGCAGAACATTTGACAGAGGGTCAATAAAGAAACAGAGACCTTGAATAATATGTTAGAGGACCTAGACCTAATAAACATATACAGAACATTACATCCAAATACTGTCAGATATACATTCTTCTCAAGCACACCTGGATCATTCTCCAGGATAGACCACATGCTAGGCCACAGAACAACTATCAATGAATTCAGAAAGATAGAAATTATACAAAGTTATTTCTCTGGCCACAATGGAATGAAGCTGGAAATCACTAAGGCCAGAGAACCAGATTAGGCACAAAGATATGGAAGTTAAACTACATACTCTTAGACAATCAGTGGGTGAAGGAGAAAATTACAAAAGAAATCAGTTACTACCTTGAAACGAATGAAAATGACAACACAGCATATCAAAACCTATGGGATACAGCAAAAGCAGTGCTGAGAGGGAAATTTCTAACCATAAATGCATGTATTTAAAAAGAAGAAAGAGCTAAAATAAAAGACATAACTTCACACCTGGAGCAATTAGAGAAAGAGCAACAAAGTAATCCCAAAGCAAGTAGAAAGAAGGAAATAGCAAAGATTAGAGTAGAGCTAAGTGAAATTGAAAATAAAAAAGCACTAGAAATAATGAACAAAACCAAAAGCTGATTCTTTTAGAAGATTAATAAAATTGACAATCCCTTACCTAGACTAAAAAAGAAAAAAAAAAAAGATGCAAATACATAAAATAAGAAAGGGGACATCACCACTGATCCCACAAAAATAGAGAGTATCATAAGAGGATACTTTGAAAAATTGCATACCAAGAAGATGGATAACTTAGATGAAATGGACAAATTTCTAGAAACACACAAGCAGCCTACATTGATGGAAAAAGAAACTGATGAAATCAACAGACCAATCATGAGAAAGGAAATTGATTTAGTCATCAAAAACCTGCCAACTAAAAAGAGCCCAGGATCAGTGGCTTCACAGGTGCATTCTACTAATCATCCTGGAAAGAACTAATATCAATCCTTCCAGTCCTTCGATCTTCTAAATAATGGAAGTGGAGAGAACATTGCCTAACTCATTCTATGATGCCAACGTCACCCTAATACCAAAGCCTCATAAAGACACCACAAGAAAGGAAAACTACAGAACAATCTCTCTAATGAATCTGGATGCTAAAATCCTAAAAAAAAAAAAAAAAAAAAAAAATACTTGCTAATCATATTCAACAACATATCAAATGAATTAGACACCATGACCAAGTGGGTTTCACCCCAGGTATGCAAGGATGGTTCAACATAAGAAAAGCAATCAATGTAATACACCATGTTAACAGATCAAAAGAAAAAAATCACATGATCATCTCTATTGACGCAGAAAAAGCATTCAACAAAATACAGCACCCTTTCTTGATAAAAACACTTCAAAACTTAAGAATAGAAGGAAACCTCCTCAACATGACAAAGGGTATCTATGAAAAACCCACAACTAACATCATATTCAATGGTGAAATGCTAAAGGCTTTCCCTCTAAGATCTGCAACAAGACAAGGATGCCCACTGTCACCACTCTTATCTGACATTCTGTTAGAAGTCCTTGCCTGAGCACTTAGGCAAGAAACAGATATAAAAGGCATCCAAATTGAAAAGGAAGAAGTAAAAATTTCACTATTTGCAGATGACATGATCCTATACATAGAAAGCCCTGAAAAATCTATGCAAAAGCTTCTAGACTGGTAAAAAAGTTCAATAAAGTGGCAGAATAGAAGATCAATATGCAAAAATTAGTAGCATTTCTGTACACCAATAATGAACAATCTAACGAGGAAATTTTTTAAAAACTCCATTTACAATAGCAACTAAAAGAATCAAATACCTAGGAATAAACTTATCTAAGATGTAAAGGACTTGTACGCAGAAAACTACACAATATTTTAAAAGGAAATCAAAGAAGACCTAAATAAATGGGAGAATATTCCCTGATCATGGATTGGAGGACCAAATATCATTAAGATGTTTGTCCTACCCAAATTGATTTACAAATTTATTGCAATTCCAATAAAAATTACAACAGCACTTTTCACTGAATTGGGAAAACTAATTATAAAATTTATTTGCATGGGCAAGGGGCTCTGAATTGCTGAAGACATATTGAAAAAGAAAAATGAAATTGGAGGAATGACACTACCTGACTTTTTCCCATACTACTGAGAAGCAACTGTTGCTCAATTGGTTGGGCTCCTGTTTACCATATGGGAGGCCCTGGGTTCGATTCCCGGGGCCTCCTGGTGAAGGCAAGCCGGCCCACAAGGCAAGCTGACGGCCTACGCAGGTGCAGCAAGATGATGCAACAAAGGGAGACAAGCAGACACAGAAAAACGCACAGCAAACGGACACAGCGAGCACAAGCATCAAGGGGTGGGGGGATAAACAAATAAATAAAATAAATCTTAAAAAAAAAAAGTACTACAATGTTACAGTGATCAATACTGCATGGTATTGGCACAAAGATAGACATACTGACCAATGGAACCAAATTTAAGATGGTTCCCCTTGTTTGTATTTATTAGGGACTACTCCATTATAGACAGGTAAAGGACATTTAAGGGAAGGGAGCCTTGCCACTTGGTGAGCTTGAGGACACAGTGCCAGGGAGTAGTGTGACAAGGGCAAGTCTAGAGCATCCTACTGGAGACAGCAGCCCAGACAGGGCAAAAGGAGCAGACAGAGGCAAGGAGTTTTGTATAGAGTTACATTTCTTGAAGGTTTGAAAAGATTTGTTCTTAAAGGGAATGAAAAACAGAAGCATAGAATGACTTAACAACATGCATTTCACACTCCGAACTAGTCCCTCTATTTTAGACCAGTGGAAGAGTCCTCTGCTTTGTCTCCATTTATAGACAGAAGAACATGCTGAATTAGGTCACTAGCAAGACACACCCCGTGCAGTGACTCCTCATTACAAATAACCATAAAAATTCTTTCAGGGAAAAGTAACCCTGTCCTTCAATATTTTGGTTGTTGGAAATTGTGCTGGATGAGATTGGAAAGATTACATAATCTCTCTGAGGGCTGCAGGCCTGTCATCCTCTCAACTGGTACAAAAACAGCTAAGTACTGTCAAACAGTATTGGAAATAATAGGTGGGTATGTTCTGTCACTTCATTTATAACACAAATCCTTGGCTTTTAAAAAACAAACTTGATTTATCCTACCTCCAAGCAATGGTCTATCAGGAACCAAGACTGGGGAAGTATGCTCTGATTTCAAGTATTTTTAAAAATTTTCAGCAGGATCAGAATTATAGAATATCTCAGTTCAATGGGGCTTAGAGCTTTTCTAGTCTAAGCCTCTCTTTTCACATACGAGTACAATGAAACTCAGAAAATAATTTGCCTAAGATCAGCTAGCTAGTAGGAGGAGGACCAGAATCCTGGCTTTGTAGTCTCGGGTTTACATACCTGTGTACTAAAACTGAAATAAACCAGGTTTCGTTCTGAAACCTGTCTACACATTAGAATCAATGGGAGATTTTTTAAAAAGTAAAATTTCTGGATTGCACTCCAGACAATTAAATAAAAATCTCTGGATATGGAGAAATGGCATCCGTGGTTTTTGTTTGTTTCCCAGGTAATTCCAATATGTAACTGGTTTTAAAAACAAACAAATAACTAATTCTTTAGCAAGCAAACTTTAGTCTAGAAAAAGAGTCAATCATCTTTAGTTAGAGTGACCATACATCCCCCTTGCCTCAGTGTGGCATTAGTTTACATCTTTTGTCCCAGGCCTAATTATTAGCAGAGACTCTTTTACTCTCAAAAGTGTCTCAGTATGTCTGACAAGTTATAACTTATCTTTAGTCCATCTGATTTGCAAAGAAATAACATCTTTAATGGAAATTGCAATATATGCCCTGAAGTGTTAAAAAGTTAGAACTGAAATCATGGTGCCCGGAAAGCATGAATCTGTTTAGATACTCTGGAATTCTTCCCTTAAGAAAGAGGCATTGTCATCTCTGTATTGATTTTCAGCTTCCTAAGCTTATAAGGGACAATGCAGGCAGGTTATAAAAGACTTTAAGAAGTCTTTTTTTCTGGGATTTGCCTAAACTTAATATAAGATTTCCTATTTCTTTAGATGAGTAATAGAAATTTATTAATATAAGATACTTAAGGGGTGGGAGAATTATAACATAAAACCAAGTCATGATGGAAAGCTCCTAGGCCAATGATATATCTAGAAATACAGTTGAAGGGATTATTGAGTTTCTGCATTCATTTTTTATAGTTTCCACTTTTGTTGTTGTTTTTTTCAGTGAGGTCTTTTTCAGTTGCAAATGACGGAAACCAAATTCAACCAGCTTAAGGGGGGAAAATTCTTATTGGTTTATGTCACTGGGAAAGGAAGGAGAGGCCCCAGCATTAAACACAAATGTACGCAAGACCAGGTCACCAAAATCCTTTCTCTCATACATCAGCTCTGCTTCTATATGAGTGTGGACCTCATTCTCTCCTATCATTGGCAGGCTCTATCCCCATGGTAAGGAAGATAGTCGCCAGTGGTCTCAGATTCATATCTTTCCTGCAAGGAGACCACAGAGTCAAAGGCAGTCTTCCACTCTGTCCCACTAGAAACATCTCAAGGAATCTGGTTGCCTGATGTTATTAAGCCACCCCTAAACCAATCTCTGACTGGGAGAATGGGAGCTCCAATAGGCCAGGACTCAACCTCATTCCCATCCATGGATATTGAGGTGGACACAGAAGGGGTCTGTTATATGAAGTTGGAAGGGACATGTGGGAAAACTTGCTGTATGTTCAAAAACAATAACTACCATCATCCTTATAGACTCTCAAAAAGTAGTAGCAACAATTCAGTAAATCACTAGAGGAACTCTCAAGCAGCTTTAGGAGAAGACTTGCTACTATTTAAGTTGAAAGTAAGAGGATATGCTGGGTGGAAAAGTGAAAATGACCTTTCTTCATACAAGTACCTTCACAACTCTTGGGAAGTTGCTATTAGAAATTAGCTACATATCTATGAAAGAAAGCAACTGAAACGTCTCTTTTTTTTCTAATAGGACACTGAGTGCAGATGGATGTGCATTAAATTACACAGGCAGTCTAGAGGAGAATGAGATCCAGGCCCAGGATGTCTTGACCCTTCTCAGACCCCTAGAAACAAAACCTTTGCAATGGACACCTTAATGCTTTATAGTCAAGTATCAGGTGGTAGCAAGAATTTGTGGGTTACTGAAATGGAGCTTGAAGAAAATGGGTCAAAGGAAAGGAAGCATGAGGTTAGGTAATTAATTCTTTCTCTGATAAATCTTAGAATATATTTCTTCACCTTTTGTCTCTAAGTTGGGACTACTTTCAAATGTGAAAAGAAATAAATATTGATTGAACACAGCTGGTGAGCATTTTAATATCACAAGTCTAATAAAAAGGCACAATCCTATAAACTTCTCTCCATGGTAAGCTCTATTTATTATCAGATCTTTAAATATATTTAATTCTGCTCTACCAATGCACATTCAGCACTTTGAAAATATGAAATAGTAAATGTGAATGAATCCATAATGAATCTACAGAAAAGAAAACTGGATCATGAGGAAGTTGGGCTCTTTCTGGGAATTTTAGTAAGTTATTATGGAGGCACAAAACTAGACTCTGAAGGAGAATTTGTACTCTTTGGCCCTACTGGGCAGTGCCTTTGCCATGGAAATGGCAGAAGGATATGTTTCTCCAAGCTCAGCTATTACCTACTCATAAACATGCTTCAGGGAGCAATCGGGTTTTTTTTTTTTTTTTTAAGACTAATGCTTTTAAAAATGGTTTTTAAAGGGATGTAAGTATAAATGCAAATTTCTGAGTATCACCCCATTCTTGCTGAATTAGAATCTCTGGAGAAAGGGGCTGTACAAGGATCTTTATTTTAATAAGCACCTCCAAGTAATTCTTATGCATGCTGTGGTAGATTGAATTGTGTAGTCCAGTTTAGAGATGGTCTTGGTCTTTGTCCACATTTTGAGTGCTGTGGTCCCATTGTAAATAGAAACTCAAAGTCACCATATTAGTTAAGGTGTGGCTCAACTAAATCAGATTGGGTTTTAATCCAGATTACTGGAGTCCTTTATAAGCAGAATAAAATTTAGGCATAGGAAGGAACAGGAAGTTCATGGAACCCAGAATCCATAAGAGAAAGAAGACATTGCCATGTGCATTGCCATGTGTAGCAGAAAAGTCAAGGACCAAGGATCACCAGCGGCTACTCCTAGAATGCCACAATCTTCAGGGTGAAAACATCTCCTTGTTGATGCCCCAATTTTAGACTTCTCTTGGTCTCAAAACCATGAGCCGATAATTTCCAGTTATTTAAGGCAACCCATTGTGTGGTATTTGTTTTAGCAGATAAAAAATTAAAAAACATGCTAAACATTAAGAATTATCACTTTAGTGTGTTCCATCAGTGGGTAGAGACCCACATAATGAACAAGAAGGTGTTTGACTCCCATCCTAGGGCAACCCACTATATTGTTCAACAGAGGGATGGGAGCATCAGTGGTGCCTAATAGGGGAGGACAGACCAGTGTGTCAAGCCCTCGGTGAAGATGCAACTATGACTTTTGTCCTTCAAGGAATGAAGCATGGTGGTCACCATGGTTCCAAAGGGGAGGGGGAGGGAGAAAGAAAATAGAAGGAACTGGGGGCATTTTGGGGGTGATGGAAGTGTTCTGCATGATCTTGCAAAGATGGATACAGGCCACGTTAAATTTTATCAGATCTTATAAAAGTATATGGTCCAAAATGTAAGCCATAATGTGAACCATTGATGATGGTTAGTAGCTATGTTTCAATATTTGTGCATCAATTGTAACAAATGTATGGTCCATATATAAAAGGTTATTGATGGGAAAGGAGAAAAAGGGGAAGATGTTGGGTATATAGTAACTTCCTGTATTCTGTACATGACTCTACTGTGACCTAAAACTTCCTTGAAGAAACAATGAAAAAAAGAAAGTAAAACATTGGTGAAATAAATAGAAGAAAATACCACTGTACATACAGGCAACAGTGTTACAGTGATGAAAGGCAAAATGTAAAAAAAAAAAATTTTTTTCTTCAAATATTTTTCATTATTTTTAGTATTCCAATTTTAAAAAATTTTATTATATTTTTACTTTTTATTAATTTTTTCTGTATTTTACTTCTACTGTATAAAACTATCATTACTATTTCATTTTCTTATTAATTGTATGTGGCTATTTTATTGGCTTCATTTTTTAAGAAGTTTTAGATTACAGAAGGGTTACAACTGTGACAGGGGAGGATCACTATTGTGAGGTGTCAGTGAGGGGGAATACATAGGAGGAAGTTCACCTGGGTACACATATAAAGCATATGTGTTCAAATGTTCATGGGGCATTGTCACGGTGAGTGGAGATTCACACAATAACCAAAAAATATCAAATTCCCATCTGGGGGAGCACTGCCACATTCTGTAATGGAACAACAAGAATGCCCCAAGTACAGGGACAATGACTTGTGAAGGAGGATGATCCATTGAAGAACCCTTGATATTGATGACTATGCTTATGAGCCCTTGCTCTTGAAATTGAAACTAAGCTTAGTGAGGTAGGGTCCTTACAAGTTATCTACAGGGAGCCTCCTTGTTGCTCAAATGTGCCCTCTCTTTAAGCAGAACTCAGCATATAAAAGCAATAACTTCCCCCCAGTGTGGGACATGACTCCCGGGAATGAGCCTCCCTGGCACCGAGGGATTGCTACCAAGTACCAACAAACAATGCATCTGGAAAACAAAAAACAAAAAAACACCTTGACCAAAAGGGGGAAAAGCTAATGACAGATGAGTTTGTATGGCTAAGAGAATTCAAAGTGAGTCAGGAGGTCATCCCAGTGGTAGGGCTTATGCACATCTCAACAGGATCTCACTGAGAGCCAAAGTAGATATGACTCCAAATAGTGAAGCTCCTCAAGGATATGGACACATCCAGACACTATAGTCAGGGCAGACAGCTCAGGAATTTGGTCCCTTGCCAGTGGGCCTTAATCTGGTATTTATGCTCCCCAGTATGACTGAGTTAGACTCAGCAGTGGTTTCCTTATACATGACTCTTCTGTCCTTCTATTCCAACCTATAATTAGTACTAGAGGTGGTAGGTGTACATCCAAGAGACTTAAATCATTGGGCTGTCCATGTGCCATCTAAGCCCTGAATCTCAATGGAGTTGCAACACCAACTCTCCAGTTCAATGGACTCACCCAGGACAACTAACAGGGAGGAGATGATGGACAAACAACATACCAAGGAATCAAGAGTGCTTACAACTGCAAGCAAGGAAGTCCCATCTATTGAATGTATGGGATTGAAGCCCCCCTCACTTAATGGTGGAGTGGGCATCACCATCCCAGAGTCCTCAGGATTGGGAAATGAACAATGGACCAAAACAAACTTTCTAGTATTCTACTATAGACTACTTGTGATTCTAGAAAATGGAAGAAATACCATTGTTGTGGAGGCAATGACCCATGGATGTTCTGGGGTTAGGGAGAAGGAAAAACAGGTGTATTAGGGGGGCATTTTGGGGACTTGGGAATCATCTGAATGACATTATGACGACAGATACAGGCCATTAGATATCCGGCCATAACCTACAGAATCGAATGGGAGAGAGTGTAAACTACAATGTAAACTGTAATCCATGCTTAGTGGCAATGCTGCAAAGTTTGTTCATCAATTGCAATGAATGTACCACACTGATGAAAGATGTTGCTAATGTGTGAAAATGTAGGAGGTGTGGTGAGTGGGGCTTATAAGGATCCCCTATATATTCTCTGTAACATTTATGTAATTGAAATATCTTTTAAAAAATAAAAAAGTGGGGAAAAAATAACTATTGCTTCTCTCTTTATTAATTGCTAAGATAATATTCACCAGCTCCCATAGATGACTGTTTTTTTTTCCTTTTACACTACATCTTATTAAAAACAGTATGTGATTAGTATTGTTGCATGCTCCTTAAGGAACTTAAAAAAGCATTTCTCAACCATGCTCAAACTTATGTCTAACCTACCACTGAAGTTTCCCCTATCATTCATTCAACACATATTTACTGAACACTTACTATGTGCCAGCCTCTCCTCTCTATGCATCTAGTAATAGCCAGTAATTTAGACCTGCTGAAGACAACTAAAAAAGCAAGAGAGCAGGTCTTTATTCTTTTTAACTTCATAAAATCATTAAAGAAGTAACAAGTTAGTTTAGAATTATCAAACCAAAATCTAGGAAGACAGCAATCTAGAGAATGAGCCCAGCATTCGGGATCACTTTTGCCCAGTGTGCATTTGTAAATCCAAAAGAGATGGCAAGATGTTGTGTAGCACTTTTGACAGTATTACTGGGATAGGGAGACATAAGGAGGAATATAAAGCCTGACAAGATTAGGGAACCTAAAAATAACTCCCCACTTAAATTTGACTTAGAAGGATTCCAGCTGCACCCTATAAGTAAGAGTGTACTGGAAGCCAAAAATTACATCAACTACAGCAACTCCAGCCCGACCATGCCCTCAGATCATCTGGTTAGTCCAAATTATCTCACATAATGAAAATGGATTAAGGTAATCCTATGTTTGTACTGCCCCCAGGCACCTGATAGAAGCAAAGTAAATTCTCCCTAGAGGAATTAACATCATCCTAAACCTCAAATTATTTTAATAAATAAATTGTCAAATACAATATCCAGCACATAATCAAAGGTAACCAGCACATGAGGAAACATGATAACATGAATGAAAGCTGGCACAAAAAATATTCAGCAGAAATAGACACATAATTTCTCCAGATAGTATAACTGACACAGACTATAAAACAATTATCCTTTCTATAAAAATGGAATAAAAAACTACTTTAAAATTTTCACCTGGAAGTTTTATAATAAAATATAAACATTGCCTATTTTTAATGGCCTGGTTTATTTTTTTAAAGATACTTAGATTACATAAATGTTATATAAAAAGTGTAGGGGATTCCCATATGCCCTACTCCCTACCCCTCCAACACTTTCCCACATCAACAACACCCTTCATTAATGTGGTACATTTGTTATAATTGATGAACACATATTGGAGCATTGCCACTAAATGTGGATTATAGTTTACATTATAGTTTAAACTCTCTCCCACATATTTTTGTAAGTTATGACAAGATATATAATGGCCTGTATCTGTCACTGCAACATCATTCAGGATAATTCTAATGTCCCCAAAATGCCACCATATTACACCTATCTTTTTTTAAGATACTTAGGTTATATAAATGTTACATAAAAAATATAGGGGATTCCCATATGCCCCGCTCCCCACACCTCCCACATTTCCCCACATTAACAACATCCTTCATTAGTGTGATACATTCATTGTAATTGATGAACACATTTTGGAGCATTGCCACTAAGTGTGGATTAAAGTTTACATTGTAGTTTATGCTCTCTCCCACCCAATTCTGTAGGTTATGCCAAGATATATCTTGCTATATCTGTCATTGCAATGTCATTCAGGACAATTCCCAACTCCTGAAAATGCCCCCACATTACACCTGTTTTTCCCACTCCTGGTCCTCAGAACCTCCAGTAGCCACTGCCTCCACATCAATGATATAATTTCTTCCATTACTAGAATCACAGTAAGTCTATAGTAGAATACTAGTAAGTCTATTTTAGTCCATAGTTCATTTCCCAATCCAGAGGATTCTGGGAAGGTGATGTCCACTCCACCTCTATTTGAGAGGGGGCTGTGATCCATTAGGGCTGATGGATGGTACTTTCTTGCTTGCAGTTGTAGACTCTCTCGATTCCTTGGTAGTTGTCCATCATCACCTCCTTGTTAGTTGTCCTGGGTGAGACTAATGAACTAGAGAGTAGGTGTTGCAACTCCATTGAGGCTCAGGGCCCAGTTGGCACATAAACAGTCCAAAGATTCAATTCTCTTGGACATACACCTAACTAACTCCAGCAACAACTATAGGTTCAAATAGAAGGGACCAAAGAGCCATGTGTAGGGAAACCACAACTGAGTACAACTCTGTCACCCTGGGGAGTATAAATTCCAAAGTGGGGCCCACCAACAAGATGCCAAACTCCTGAGCTATCTGCCCTGACTATAGTGTCTGGATGTCTCCAGAGCCCTCAGAAGCCCCACTATTTGAGGTAGTATCTACTTTGGCTGTCAATGAGACCCTGCTGAGACATGCATAAGCCTAATCTCTGGATGACCTCCCAACTCACTTTGAAGTCTCTTAGCCATATAAACTCATTTGTCTTTATCTTTCCCCTTTGGTCAAGGTCTTTTTCCAATTACATTGCTAGTTGGTACTCTGCAGTAATGATTACTCATCTCTGGGGATCATGTCCCATGCTGGGGAAAGGTAATGCATTTATATGCTGAGTTCGTAATTGCCTAGTTTAAATGCTAAAACTAAAACTAAAATAACCTAAATCAAGGACTCAATGGAGGTGTTTAATAGCAGATTAAGTACAGCTAGTATATAGGTCAGAAGAAACTACTCAAAATAAATCATGGGGAGATAAAAAGGATGAAAAATACTGTTTGATCTATAGAGTACACAATAAGAGGTCTAACATATATTTAATTAGACTCCTAAGAAGTCAAAAGAGTTGGAAAGCAAAATATATGAACAGATATTGGCTTATAATTTTCCAAAACTGATAAAAGAAGCAAGCCACAACTTCAAGAGAATGCAGGTTAAATTAAAAGAAATTTGTTCAAAGAAATGTCATAGTGAAACAACACTAAATCAAAAAGAGAAAAACTTTGAGAGCATCCAAAGGGGAAATAAAATGTAAATTTCTTTCAAAGGAGCCAACAGTTTGACAGCTGATTTCTCAAGAGCAACAAAGGAGACTTAAAAGTGAATATAGAAATTGAGAGAAAATATCTGTCAACTTAGAATTTTATACACAATAATATTGTTTGTAAAGAACGAAAGTGAGATAAAGACATTTTCAGATAATAGAAAACTGAGTTCAAAGTTCATTCAGGATCAATGTGCAGTTACCGTGGGGGCAGGGGGAGTGGTCCCGTGAACCTACAGCAGATAATAATTATAAAGCATGGAAAAATGTTTACTATATTGTGAAATGCCCAAAAACAGAGAGAAACTCAAAAACCTACACTGGAAGTGTTAAGAATTATGAGCTCACAACTTCCTGGCTTGAGCACACTGCCCAATACCCATGGATACAGATGCAGAAAATGATGGTAGTGAAATGGTGGTAAGAAAATTTTCAACCTTATCATCAAAACATGCCAAAGATTAGAGTTCAGGGCTCTGAACATAACAAAAATTATAAAGTATTAGTCCTGAAAACGACAGAAGTTGTGAGACTCAAAATGAGAACCTAAATTGCCTAAATCCCTGACTGATAGCTGAATTCATGTATTAGAGGAACCAAGAGATCACAGCAGAGAAGTAGGTAGAGAGCAGAGAGAAATCTGCTCTTCAAAAACATAGTGATACAGAGCTGGGGTCCATGAGTTTTGTGCTTCTCTTAAAGGAGTGCATTCCCAATTGGGGGAAGTTCAAGTACCAGAAAACCTAAAGGTCAGAAAAGAAAGCCCAAAGTAACTAAAACTGAGGAAATTACTAATATCCTTAGAAACGTCCCATAATCTCTTTGCCCTGTTCTTATGCATTTGCACTACTTTTTAAATTTGATCCTCAGGGGGTTGCCCTGTACCTACAAAATGTGGCAATGAGCCAAGTATCTAGGTACATATGTGTGGCAGTTTGATGTAATTATGAATTCCAAAAATATAATTGAATTATGCTTGTAAACTGATGTTAATCTGGGCATGATTAGGTTAGGATTAGGGCGTTGAGCCCCACCCCTTGGTGGGTGGGGAATCGAATATAAAAGGCAAGGCAAAGGACAGCTGAAGCAGTCTTTTGAGAAGCAGCTTTGATGTTGGAAAGAAGGCCCCAGGAGAAGAGAAGCAAGCTGTTCGCCTGATCATCTGCAGCTGACCTTGTGGAGGAAACAGGAGCTAAGCCCAGAGAGAAACGCAGCCCCGGGAAGAGAGGAACCCCAGAAGCCTGAACCCTGGCAAACGCCGGCAGCTGTCTTGCTCTAACATGTGACAATGGACTGTGGTGAGAGAAGAAACTTAATGCTTTATGGCCTGGTATCTGTGGACTTCTACCCCAAATAAATACCCTTTATAAAGACCAACCCATTTTTGGTATTTCACATTAGCACCCCTTTGGCTGACTAATACAATATGGGACTCATTACAGAGAGTATATTTAAGAAATTGAAGGAAACTATGGTATCAATGAATAAAGAAATAGGTGATCTCAACCAAGAAATTTATTTTATTTTTTATTAACATGGGACAGATGGATGGAACTGTCTTACCTGCAGTTGTAGATACTCTCTGTTTTTTGGGATGGATGCTGTCTAAAATTATTTTAAATATATTAAAATTTAAAAATATCTAGATGGGCACAACAACAGATTTAAGATGCCAGCAAAACAAAGAGAATGTAAAGAAAGCAACTGAAATTTCCCAGTCTAGAAAATAGAGGGAAATAGTAAAGAGAATTAAGAACTACAGAAACTTTTTAGATAATAAAAACCAATCCAAACATGAGTAATTGGAATCACATAAGGAGAAAAGAGAGGGAAAGGGGCAAAAAAAAAATATTTAAAGAAATAGTGATTGAAAACATTCCAAATTTTGTGAAAAACACTAATTTATGGATCCAAGCAACACAGACACTCCTAGCCACGTCATAGTCAGTCTGCTAAAAGTCAGTGATAAAGAGTAAATCTTGAAAACAACCACAGAAAAACTTACCCTTTGCATGCAAAATACAATAATAAGATTGACAGCTAACTTCTCAGGAAACAAGAAAACCAGAAGACACTGATATTGATATAAGCTATTCAAAGTGCTGATGGAAAAACACCATCAACCAAAAATTTTATGTTGTCAGTGAAGTTTTCCTTTAAAACAGTAGGTTAAAAATTATACCAACCATTGCAAAATTTGATAAAATTCAATATCCATTCATAATTTTTTTTTCATTTGTGCAAAAGAGGAATTGAAGGGGATGGCCTCAATCTCATACAATAAGCATTTTATGTAATGGTGAAATATGGCAAACTTTTCCTTTGCGTTTGAAAACAAGACAAAAATGCCTGCTGTCACTGCTTCTATTCAACATTGTATTTGGTGGTCCTAGATAGCGAAATTAAGGCAAAGGAAAGAAATAAAGGGGATAAATTTGTTAATTGGAAAATGAAAAACTCTTATATATAAAATATCATTAAAAGAGTGAAAATGCAAGTCATAGAATGAAAGGAAATATTTGCAACAAATGAGTCTAAGCAAGGGCTCATATCCAGAATATATTAAAAACTCCTGCAAACCAATATAAAAGACAGATGACCTCAGAAGAGAAATGGACAGAGGCCTAAACAAGAATTCAAACAAGAGGCATCCAAATGGCTGGGAAAAGAAAGAAAAAAAAGGTTTCTCAACCTCATCAGTAATTGGAGAAATGCAAATTAAAGACACAACGAGCTCTCACTGCATACAGGTCAGAAATGAAACAAAAGTTCTCACACTCTGCTAATAGGAATGTTAACTTGCCGCTTTGTTCCCGGGCCTGAGGGTGATCAGCCCTGCTGCAGCCCGGGGGGCAACACTGGCTAGTTATGGGCCGTCCGGTGCGCACTCCGGGAACGGCGAGGGTGAGGAGGTTCTCAGGGAGCGGCGTCGGGTTTGGGGGCTCCCTGGTCTCCACGGCTCAGGTGTGGGGGGTATCTGGTAAGGACCGCGCGTGAAAGAAAGACTCGAGACCTTTGAGTGCGGCGGAAGAAGCAAAGAGAGAGAGAGAGAGAGAGAGAGCCTTTATTGAGGAAGTACAGTGCATATATACTCTTCAGGCTGGGGGCAGTCCCTCAGCCAATGGTGGAGGCTTATTATTGGGTAGTGGTTAGGGTCAGGGGTTGCTAGGGAAAGGGGCAGAATTGGGGGCGGCAAGGGGCGAAGCAAGGTTGTCCAAATAAGGCAATAACTGGGGCGAGAGCTCTGATTGGTGAGAAGGAACAAGGAAGAGGGAGAGAGGGAAAAAGGGGAACGGGGGAGGGGGTTATGCCGCGCGGGCGAGGCCATGGCAAGGCTTGTGGCTTGCAGATATGGCAAGGCCTGTGACTTGCAGATACTGCATCTCCACCCTTTTTTCTTTTTTAGGCCAACTGATAGGGAGCTGGGCCTGTCTTAGGTCATAGCCGGCTGAGGCACTAG
>JAKSZT010053887.1:77889697-77918389 GCA_026826555.1 Tolypeutes matacus | reverse complement strand
ATAATGCTTCTAAGAGAATTCATTATCAGATCTATATTGAATTATTGGCAAGAATGTAGGTTTCTATTGAATAATTTAACAATGTTTTCTTATGGTATAGCCAAGAGATGCACACACACATCAAAAGTTAGCATCAAAATGGAAATATGAACACATCTGCATATACCCCTCCCCTGCACCTCCTCCTGTCCCTCTGCAGCCAATTTAATGAACAAGTCTTGGTGCATACTGCTCAGAGGTGGTTTAACAATTCCATGTCAAAAATGCTTTTCTATTAATTTAACAAAAAGATATTTATAAATTCATTAATTCACTAGCTCTACTTTTTATCATACATCGTCACCTCAAGATATCAAAAAGCTTAGATGTAAGTAAAGTATGAACTATATCCACAATCAACACAGGTATTTTACCAAAAAATGCACATATAGAACTATGGTTGTAACCTACAACTGTCTTCTCAACATGGAGCTACTACCAAGGAGCCCCTCCCTTTGCCCTTCCTCTTCTTCCTCGTCCACCATTTCAATGACTAAGTACAGGAATCTGTCCAGCTCCAAGAGGTAGATTGACAGAGGTCACTCCCAGAAGACAGTCCATCCTAAAACTAACACAAGAACCTTTATATAGGGATTATTTTACTACCTCTATTTTTGACATACTTTGGACATTAGGACTTGTCCTTTAATACACAGCAATAACTAAAATGTCTACAGAGAACAATCTGAACTTGTCTCACAACTCACCGGCAAAGAACCTCTCCCTGTGCACCTCCTTCCCTGCCCACCCACCCGCCCACCGTCAGCACACTGCTCCCAGACAGCTGGTTTAACAACCCCGTTCCCCTAAGACAGCCATTCCTATGTTAAGAGAAAACATATTTAAAGTTTTATTTTACACTCTCTACTTAAAATATGTTGTATACTTCTAAACATCTAGAAAGACTAGATGCTTCAAATAAGGACTTAAGTTTGCCCACAATACACACAGTAGCACTGAATAAACAACATGTTAACAAAGGATATAATCCAAAAGTGTCTTCTAAACAGGAAGATTCCAGTCTAGAATCCTTCCCCTTCTGACCTCTGTCAACTCAGTGGTTGCATCTGCAATGCTTAGAGGGGATTTTCTTTTTCAACAAATTTGCTTCCACAAATAAAATTCTGTCGTTTTCAACAAAGTCTTCCCTATGAATTTTAATACAAAATGTACAAAATGTATTAGTTTACTAACTCTACTTGTCATACACTGGCAACCTCTTTAACATCTAGAAAGACTAGATGATATAAAATTAGGACTCATTTGTCCATTATATACACTATATACACAGCAAAGTAAAACAAAATGCACAGAACATATAGGATGGTTTATCTTGTCTAACTACAGACTTACTGGCTTAGAGCCCTTGGCACTTCCTTCTCCCTCCTCCCTGAAACAGTACAAAATATGTACTGCTCTGGAGGTGGTTTGACCATTCCATTTCCAAAAGATTTTTCATATGAATATTAACAAAACGGTATCTACAATGTGTTATTTCACTACCTCTACTTTTAACATACTTTGTGCACTTCTAAACATCTAGAAAGACTAGATGTTTCAAATAAGGACTTAAACGTGTCCACTATATACACAGTAGTGTTGAATAAACCATACACATGTAACAATGGTTATATTTCAAAGTGTCTTCTAAATAGAAACATTCTGGTCTAGAGCCCTTCATTTCTTCCCGTCCCTTCTCTCCATTACAAACCCAGTGGATGTTACAGGAACATGTGTCACTTACATGTGGTTTTACAATTTCATTTCCAAAAGTCATTTTCAGAAGACAGCCTTTCTATGAATTTTAACACAAAGTGTACAAAATGTGTTAGTTTACTAACTCTACTTTTGACATACATTGGCAACCTCTTTAATATCTAGAGACTAGATATTATAAAATTAGGACTCGTTTGTCTAGTATATATACACAATATATACAGTAGAGCAAAGTTAAATGAAATCACATAACATACAGGGCGATGGATGATGAGAAATTTTCTAGTACACACTAGCAAACACCTTTTGTACCTTCTTCCCTCCCACCTCCCTCAAACCAATGAACAAGAGTACAGTTCCATTTCCAAAGACAATATTTCCCACCAATTTTTAAAAGCTATTTACAGTGCTCCTCTATCTCTATTTTTAAGCACATCAAGCACTTCTAAAATATTAGAAAGACTAGATATCTCAAATAAAAACGAACTTTTCCACTACATACATAGTATTAAATAAAATTTACATAACAAGGTATAATCTGAGGTATCTCCTAAACATGACCATCTTGGCCTGGAACCATTCCCTCCTCATTTCCTTTTCTCCACCACCAGTTCAGTGGACAAGTACAAGCAAGTGTAATGCTTAGAGGTGGCTGAACAAATTCATACCAAAAGTCATTTACAGAAGACAAGCTTTCCAAAGAATTTCAGCACAAAGTATACAAACATGCTAATTTTACTAACTCTTTGTCATATACTGTCAACCTCTTTAACATCTAGATGTTACAAAATTAGGACTCATTTGTCCACTATATATACTATATATAAACCAAACAAAATGCACAGTACAGAAAAAGTTTTTTCTGAAATTGTCTAAGTATGGACACACTAGCATATTAACCTTTTGCAATTGCTTCCCTCCCACCTCCTCCAAACCAATGAACGAGTATATAGACAGTAGTATGCTGCTCACAGAGATGGTTTAACAATCACATTTCCAAAAGACAGTATTTCCTATGAAATTGAGCAAAACAATATTTACAAAGTAATATTTTACTCTACTACTTTTAACATACGTTGGGCACTTCTAAACATCTAGAGAGACTAGATGTTTCAAATAAGGACTTATTTTGTCCACTATATACAGAGCAGTCTTGACTAAACTGCACACATTTAACAAGTTATAATCTAAAGTGTCTTCTAAATATGAACATTCTCGTCTAAAACCCTTCCCTTTTAGCCCTCCCTGTGGGCTATTATGCTCAAGTTTTCAGAAGACAATCTTTCCTCGGAATTTCAACATAAAATGCACTAACTTACTATTTTGTCATACACTGGCAACCTCTAACATCTGGAAGACTAGATGTTGTAAATTAGGACGATTGTCCATTATATACACTATATACACAGCAAAGTAAAAAATAAAATGCACGAACATAGGGACAATGGTTAATCCTGCCTCATTGTAAACACACTAGCACAGAGCCCTTTGCACTTCCTTATCCCTCCTCCCCCAAACCAGTGCACAAAATGTGAACTATTCAGAGAGGTTGTTTGGCTATTCCAAAAAACCCCACAATATTTTGTATGAATTTTAACAAAAAGATATTTACAAAATGTGTTCTTTCACTACCTCTACTTTTAACTTAAGCACTTCAGAACATCTAGGAAGAGATATTTTTGAAAAGTACTTAGTACTGTCAACTATACATAAAGTAGTGAGGAATAAAATGACATACAAAATAATGGTTACAATATGAAAATATCTTCTAAATATGACCAGTCTGGCATATAACTTTCTCTTTTCTTCCTCTTTCTCAGCTTTCTCTGCTTGACATCCTCTAACCCACAGAGCAAGTGTGGATGTGTATCACTCCCAGTGTCGCTTCCAGAGGCAGTCTAAATTCCATCTCAAAGTCATTTCCAGAAGACATTTTTCTATGTTGTTGTTGTTGTTTTTTAAAACAAATGGTCATTACAAGACATGTGATTTTCTAACTCTACTTTATCATACGTCGGCAACCTCTTTACATCTAGAAAGCCTAGATGTAGCAAAAGTTTTCTTTTAAAAGGTTGGGGGGAAAGTTGAGAGCAGCTTTTTCATATTATATACACAGGCCTTCTATAAACGGCCAGTAAATCTTCCCAAAGGGTGGTGGGCACTTCTTATTGGCCAAATGTTGCACGTTATTCTATTTCTCTCTTCCAATATCAAGCAGGGTCGGGTAGAACGACGACTAGCCGCCCGATGGCCCGCTAAGCGTTCCACCCGTCGTCGTCCAGGGTTCCGCTCACCTTTCAGGCCAGTTAAGGCCTTTGTCCGTCGTTGCCGGGGCGAAGTGGCATCTCGTCCAATCGGGACGGAGCGACCACCCCAGGTCCCGGGTCTGCACGGCTCCACGGCCTGAAGAGGTGGCCAACTTGAGTCCACGCAGACCCGCCTTCTGGGCCCTCGAGGCGCCAAACGGTCCTCCGCGGCCTTCGTGGCCGCCATTCTTCTCTCCCCGCCGCGCCTGCCGCCCAAAGGAGCCACGTCCTCCGTGGCCTGGAGGGGGCTTAGCCGCCGCCCGACAAGCTCGGGCCAAGAAACGGGCGGCGGGCGGGGTCCAGGCAGGCAGAGGCCGCCGCCGCCTTCAGGACATCGTGGGGGGAGGGGAGGGCAGGGTTCCGCCGCTGCCTCAGGGCCTGCTCGGGGCCAGCGAGCAATCGCGGCGAGGGCTCTGGGTCTCCGCAGGGCAGGGACCACAGACCACCCCCGGGCCCTCCAGCTCACCCGCCGGCCCGAGGCCGGAGGGCCCAGAGGGCCCGGGGAAAGCAGCCGCGCTCCGCTCTTCACTGCGCTCTTTGCCGGAACCTCAGGTGTAATATTTTGGGTAATCTAAGCACCTCTTAAAATATATGTATATATATATAAAAAAAATAAAAATAAATTTCAAAAAAAAAAAAAAAATAGTATATATCCAACCTGGACATGTTTTAATATTTTAACATTACTCTGTGTGATTTTTTACTTTGTTGGATTCTGTTTTCTAATACATTTTGGGATATTTGCATATATGTTCTTGGGAGAGATTGTCCTATAATTTTCTTTTAACATAATATCCTACTCTTTTAGCTTCAGAGTTTACTAGCCTGATAAAATGAGTTGAAGAGTGTTCACTCTTTTTAGATTCTCTAGAAAAGTATCAAAGCTTGGAATTGACTTCTCTATGAAAGCTTGATAGAACTCCACTGGTAAAAGTGTCTGTGCCTAATATTTCCTTTATGAGGATATTTTAAATTACTGGTTTGATTTCTTTAATAGTTGTATGAATATTAAGGTTTCTTATTCTTGATTCTGTTTTGCTAAATTATGGTTTTCTAGGAAATTGTTCTCTTTGTTTAAGATTTTGTATTCACTGGCATGAAGTTCATAGTGATCTCTTACTATGTATTAAATATTGGTCATTTCTCCAATGACATCCTTTTCCTTCTACTTGCCTTTTTATTATGGACATTTTCAAACATACACAAAAGCAGAGAGATTAGTACAAACAAGGATAGTTGGTCACTCTGACTGTTTCTGCCTTTTTATTTTGACCTTTTGCCTTTTTGCTTTGATTTACCTTTTGTAGATAGCAAATACTAGATATTTCCTTTTCAAGAAAAAAATCCAATCTGGTGATCTTTGCCTCCTCCCTAATTCTTCTTTTTTTAAATTTTTAATTCCATTTTTTTTCTCTCTAACATTTTGAAAATTACATACTCCATTTCTACTCATTTTATGGCTAAACTTAAGAATCCACCATGCAAACTTACTTTAACATTTAAAATTATTCAATATTTTACACTTCCTTCCAGTTACAAATATTCTACAACATTTAACTTCTACCATCTCTTCTCATCTTAAATGTTAATTTTGCTAAATATTAACTTCTGTCTTCATTTAACTACCCAAATCAGGTATTAATATGATAGTTTTATACCATATTTTTTCCATTTTTACCCACATATTTCCCAGGTCCTTGTTCACCAATCCTTCTTGCATCTCAGATGTTCTTTTTTGGAACATTTACTTTCTTCTTCAAGAGCATCAGCTTTATTGAGATATAATTTGTAGACTATACAATTTACCTGCTTAAATTGTACAATTCAGTGGTGTTGAGTATATTCATACAGTTGTGCAAATATCACCACAATCAATTTTACAGCATTTCCATTACTCTGCAAAGAAACCTATACTCAGGATATCTTTTAAATTTTCCTTTAGAGAGGACCTAATGGTTGCAAATTCTTCAGTTCTATATGTGGGAAAGTGTCTTTATTTTGTGTTCATTCTTGAAAATAAGTAAAATGTACAATTCTAGATTTACATTTATTTCTCTGAATGGTTTAAATTAATTATTCTATCATCTGGATCCACTATTCTTATTGAGAAGTCTGTTAGTCTAATTGCCATTCCTTTGTAATATCTGACCTTCTCTTTCTCATTTTAAGATCTTATCTTTATTTTTAGACGTCTGCAGTTCTGCCATGATGTATCTAAGAATGATTTGGGTTTGCTGTAATTATTGAATTTTTAGATTTGTATATTTCATCAAATCTAAAAAATTCTCATCTATTATATTTTCACATATTGCTTCTTTTCCATTCTTTCTTTTCTCCCTTTCTGGAACTCCATGTGATTTTATATTACACTTTCTCATTCTATCTTCCACGCATATGAATTTCTCTTTCATATTTTTCATATCTTTGTCTCTCAGTTTTCAATTTTGGGCAATTTATTCAGATAGTTCAGGATTCATTGAGTTCACTTTTCAGCTGTCCAATGTGCTATTTAGCTTTATCTATTGTTGTTTTTTTTAACTTTAGTAATTTTGTACTTCTCAATTTTAGAATTCCTATTTGATTCTTCTTCAAGTATGTATGGTCGTTTTTATAGTTTCTTCTTTCTTGCATTTGTTTCTAAATAAATTCTATTATTTTTATATAGATTTTATAGCATTCACATTTATTATTCTTTGATTGTTTCAGTTTCTGAAGTTTTTGGTTATCTAATTCTCCTGTATGTTGTTTTTGCTGACACTCATTGATAGTGGTTTATTTCTTTGTAATCACTGTAATTTTTAATGTAAGTTCCAAATCTCTTGATTTGATTTGTGGAAATAGTGAAAAATTCATATTCCTCCAGAATCTGCTTCTTTCATAAGCCATATGTTGCCGGTCAGGTGCCTGTCAGGACCTGGGTCCGTGAAAACGGTGCTGCTGATAAGAAAGAAAGAATAAGACAAGAAGAGAAGAGAGACTGGGATCAGGGGACTCTCCGTCCAATATGGATAGAAGATACCAACTTCTAAACCTAGAAATTCTCAGGACACACATGTAGTAAATATTCAAAACCCAAAATCACATGATGACAAGTTTATGATTATGAATTCTCATGGAAAATTTTTTCATAGAAGTTTCCTTTCTAGCAATTTATGTCTGTAAATGGACAATTTTCCACCTTCACTTTTAACTGATACTATAGCTTTCAAGGATCACAACTTTATGCAGAAATCTCAGTTGTAACTTGCCACCTAGCATAAGCCTAAGGCATCATTTCTTATTCTTTCATAAAGACATAAAAACTAAGGCTCAGGATTTCAGGAAGATATTAGAGAATATAGTAAACAATGGCTATGTACTCTGACCATTAGATCATGTACAGTTATTTAAAAGTAGGGGAGAAGGGGAGCATATGCAAGAAATACTGAATGATTTCAATAGTTATATTGATGGTAGTATTAGTATTCTGAGACTGCTGTGTGTGTAATAAGGGATAAAACAATTGAGTAATTAGGGAATATTCTAATCTTATATCTTTGTCCTCAAGAACCTGGATTATCTGTGATAAAGTGAGGAAATGTAAATATATTAGAGAAGTGAAGTAAAATATTATAGTCTTGAATTTGAATTGGAAGTATTAATACAAACTCATGAGGTATTTTATCTTATATGCACATAGTATTTATATGCATGTGACATTTATATATATTTTGTCTGCTATCAATTTATTGCCTTCCAGCTCCAAATTTATCCTTCAATGCCTACCCTGCAATGGTGAGCTAGACCTTGTAAGCATTCTCCTTTGCCAGCTGGCTAGTTAATAAGATGCTTTGTCACTAGAGGATGCTGGAGGAAGCCTGCAAGAGGATGAGTCTTTTGGTTCTGGTACGCTTTGATTCTTTTTATCTTCTTGCTCCTGCTTCCAGTAGCATGTGACAGGGACAGTCAGTGGTGCTCACACCAATGCTGTGGAAAGTCTCCCATCTAGATTCTGTAGCACCTCTGAGGATGGCTTCCCATTGAATTCTGCCAATACATCAGAGGGCAGTTCAATGTGAATTCTACTGGTATCCTGAGGGCAGCTTTTCAGCAAGTTTCAGTGGCATCTCTGTGATGGCATCATCTCCAGAGGACGACAGGGAACCATTATCCTGAAAACTGGCAAATAAAGACAAAGAACTAAGCGTTTGTCTTGTATTTCTAGGTACTATGCCATTAGGTAATCAAGTAGTGGATAGAAGTTGTCTCTTTTTAAATATATTACAAGTAATAAATGAAGAAATAGAAATGAGAATATTACTACATATAATCCCCAATTAATTAACAGACATAAGCTTTAGGCATCTTATCTGGGAAAAAGGAGACAACTAGACTTATATGTCTCCCTTAGCCTTACCTTTTATACCAAAGGTATAAACTCCATGTAGGATCCAGTCTTTGAATTCAACAACCAATTTGCAGAAAATAGAGAAGACAAAGGAACATGTTAATCCTCACAATAAATATTCAGTCAACAAAATCCAGACTCTTGAAAACACCACAGGTCAAATGGCCCAATTTCTTCAATAGGAAAATAATAAGGGAAAAAAAAAAAAAAAAAGATGAAAGGGGAAAGTCATAGATTCAAAGTTTTAAAAATGCCTTCAAAAAAAATGGGCAGGGAATTGAAAGATGGTGGCAGAGTAAGGAGATCCAAGAGTCATCTCATTCTACCCAGCAGTTAGTAATCACCCAGAACTATTTAAAACACCTGTTTGGGGACCCAGGAGACCAGAAGAGCATCCTGCAAACACCCTTGAAAGAATAGAAGGTGGAGACTGCCCATCTGCAGTGAAGATTCGTGAGTAGACCACTCCACACTGCAAGAACAGGTGAGGAAGAGGTGGTCAGGCACCAACTTCAGCTACTGGTTAGTAAATTTGGCTGGCTAAAGTATAATCCTAAGAACAACTAAAGTCTGAACCTGTCCAAGTTGGAAAGAGGCCAATAACCACCATTTTAACTCTGCCCCTGGCTTGAGGGGAAATAGGGCTGACTGAAAATCACAGTGATGGTAGGGACTGGCTTCTTTCCACCCAATTGGACTGCAGCCCTAGCATAGGCCCCAGGCTCACCTCCAGCAGGGATAAAGCTGGTGGGACCTGCACCAGTCTCTCTGGGAAATTGCAGGTGCTTTTGGACTCCACAGACTGGATAGTCAGACACCTGGGGATCCATCCCTGCCCTCCAATAGAATCGGTGGGGAGCTGTGTTTCTGCAATCTTTCCGGGCAACTGCAAATGCTTTTGGTCCACACAAACTGGTTTGTTGAGCATCTTTGATTCCATCTCTGCCCCCATCCCATAGGATAGAAGGGGACTGGTGTTTCTTTAGCCTCTCTGGGCAACTGCAGGTGCTATTAGCCTGCATAGACTGTATACTTGGGCACCTGTAGCTCCATCCCTGCCCCCCAATAAGATAGGAAGGGAGCTGTATTTCCTCAGCCTCTTTGAGCACCTGCAGGCACTTTTGGCCCACAAGGATGGGTGTGTTGAGCAACTGGGGCACCACCCCCTACCAGCTTCATAGGATAGGAGGGGGCTTGTGTTTACTCAGCCTCTCTGGGCAACTATAGGTGCTTTTTGCCTGCACGAACTAGTTTGTTAGGTGCCCATGTCTCACCTCTACCCCTGAAAGGACAAGTTAGGGGCATTGTTTCCCCAGCCTCTCTGGGCAACTGCAGATTCTTTCAGCACACATGATCTAGTTTGTTGGGTGCCTGTGGTTCCATCCTTATCCCTTAAAGGGCAGAAGGGAAAGTACTCCCTCAGCCTCTCAGGGCAACTGCAGGCACTTTCAGCCCACATGGATTAGACTGTTGGGCACTCAGGAGGGTCCATCTCCACACCTGGCAGTGGAGGAGGGAGGCAGGAGCTACATTAGTCTACCTGGGTAACTGAGGTCAGTTTTGACCCTCCCAGATTAGTTTACTGCCCACACCTAGAGTTCCAACCCGGCTCAAGCACAGAAGAAGGGGCAAAGCTTCATCAGTCTCTCTGGGCAACTACAGATGGTGTTGACCTGCATGGCTTGGATTACTACACACAGCTGTGGCTCCGTCCCTACCCCTGGCAAAGGAGAAAGATAGCAGGAGCTTCATCAGTTCTGGTGCAACATGGGCATCTTCAGCCTCCACAACTTACAGTACCATCTACATCCTAGGCTCCTACTATACAACCAACAACAGAGAAAGGGCAAGAAAGCCCTAACCTAAAGAAAGAAACTGCACTCAGAATAAATTCATCTAGTAAGCCAGATGCCAAGACACCAACAAAAGAATACAATCCAAACCAAGAAACAGGAAGATATGGCCCAGTCAGTGGAGCATGGTAAGACTCCAGATAACATAAAGGAGGTGAGACAACTAATTATAGATGCTCAAATAAATCTCTTTAATAAATTCAAAGAGATGCCTAAAGAGATTAAGGATATTAAGAAGACACTGGGTGAGCACAAAAGAGAATTTGAAAACATACCTAGAAAATTAGCAGATATTATGGGTATGAAAGTCACAATAAATGAAATTGAAAATACAATGGAGGCATATAACAGCAGATGTAAGAAGGCAGAAAAAGATCACTGAGCTTGAGGACATGGCCTCTGAAAGTGGGCATGCAAAAGAACAGATGAAGAAAAGAATGGGAAAAAATGAACAGGGTCTGAGGGAACTAAATGGCAGCAAGAAGCGTGAAAACATATGTGTCTTGGGTGTCCCAGAAGGAGAAGAGAAGGGAAAAGGGGCAGAAGGAATATTTGAAGAAATAATGGTAAAAATTTCCCAACCCTATTGAAGGATATAGATATCTGTGTCCAAGAAGCACAACGTATTCCTATCCAGTATGAGACACATACTAATCAGAATGTCAAGTGCCAAAGACAAAGAAGGAATTCTGAGAGCAACAAGAGAAAAGTGATGCATCACTTACAAGGGACACCCAATAAGATTAAGTGCTGATTTCTTATCAGAAACCATGGAAGCAAGAAGGCAATAGTATGATATAATTAAGATACGGTGAGAGGAAAAATGCCAGCCAAGAATTTTATATCGGCAAGATTGTCTTTCAAAAACGAAGGCAAGTTGGGAGTAGATATGGCTCAACCAGTTGGGCACCCACCTCCAACATGGGAGTTCCCAGATTTGGTTCCCAGTACCTCCTAAAGAAGAGGAGCAGATGCAATGAACTGATAAAACAAGCTGATGCAATGAGCTGATGAATGAACAGATACAACAAGCAGACCCACGGAGCAAGGAGTGATGTGGCTCAAGCAGTTGGGCACCAGCCTCCCACATGGGACGTCACAGATTTGGTTCCCAGTGCCTCCCAAAGAAGATGAGAAGACACAATAAGCAGAGACAATGAACGCACACAACAAGCAGAGACGATGAGTAGACACAATGAGCAGAGGCAACGAGCACAGTGAGCAGACAATGAGCAGACAGATGAGGGAGCCAGCTTGAGACAGAGTAAAATAAAATAAAATATTTTTTTTTAAAATGAGGGCAAGTTTAGAATATTCACACATAAACAGAAACTGAGAGTTTGTAACCAAGAGACCAGCTTTGCAGGACATACTAAAGAGAGCTACAGCCTGAAAAGAAAAGACAGGAGAGAAAGGCTTGCAAGAGAATCTATAAATCAAGATTATATCAGTAACTACAAGTGTAAAAATAGTGGTGAAAATAAAATATGACGGATAAAACCTAAAGGTCAATTGGGTGGCTTAAGAACTGCCTTTACAGTAGTAACATTGAGTGTTAATGGATTAAACTCCCTAATCAAAAGATACAGACTGGCGAAATGGTTAAGAAAATATGAGCCATGTATATGCTATCTTACAAGAGACTCACCTTAGACCCAAGGATACCAATAGATTGAAAGTGAAAGGCTGAAAAAAAAATATCCCATGCATGCAGTAACCAAAAGAAAAAAGAAAAAAAAAAGTCGGAGTAGCTATACTTATATCAGAGGAAATAGACTTTAAAAGCAAAACTGTTATGAGAGACAAGGAAAGACATATATATTAATAAAAGGGGACAATTCACCAGGAAGAAATAACAATCATAAATATATATGCACCTAATCAGGATGCCCCTAATTACATGAAGCAAACACTGACGTATCTGAAGGGAAAAATAGATGTCTCTACAATAATAGTTGGAGAATTCAATACAACACTCTCATCATTGGATAGAACATATAGGCAGAGGATCAATAAAAAAAACAGAGGGGACAGATGTGGCTCAAATGGTTGAGAATCCATCCCCCATATGGAGGGACCTGGGTTCAATCCCCGGGACCTCCTGGTAAAAAAAATAAAATAAAATTTAAATAATTTAAAAAACAGAGAGCTTGAATAATATGATAAATGGGCTAAACCTAGTAGACATGTACAAAACATTGCACCCCAAAACAACAGGATATGCATCCTTTTCAAGTGTTCATGGACCTTTCTCCAGGATAGATCATATGTTCAGTCACAGGCAGATTTCAATAAAGTCAACAAGATCAAAATTATACAAAGCACTTTCTCTGGTCATAATGGAATAAAGTTGGAAATCAACAAGAGGCAGAAAATGGGAAAATCCACAAATATATGGATATTAAACAACACAGACAGAAGTGGGTCAAAGAAGAAATTTCAAGAGAAATCAATAAATATCTTAGGACCAATGAAAAGGAGAGCACAACATATCAAAACATATCAGATGCAGCAAAGGCAGTGCTGAGAGAGAAATTTATAGCCCTCAATGCTTACATTAAAAAAGAAGAAAGCACTAAAGTCAATTACCTAACTACACAGCTGAAGGAACTAGAAAAAGTACTTCAAAATAATCCCAAAACAAGTAGAAGGAATGAAATAACAAAGATCAGAGCAGAAATTAATGAAATTGAGAACAAAAAAAAAAGAATTAGCAAAACTAAAAGTTGGTTCTTTGAGAAGATTAACAAAATCAACTAGCCCTTAGCTAGACTGACAAATAAAAAAAGAGAGAAGATGCAAATAAATGAAATAAAAACTGAAAATAGGAACATTACTACTGACCCTACAAAAATAAAAGAGACCATAAAAGGATACTATGAACAACCTTATGCCAAAAAAGTAGACAATGTAGATGAAATGGAAAATTCCTAGAAACATACGAACAGCCTACACTTACCCTAGAAGAAACAGAAGAACTCAACAAACCAATCACAAATAAAGATATTGAAACAGTCATCAAAAAGCTCCCCAAAATGAAAAGCCCAGGACCAAATAATATCACAGGTGAACAAGAAAGGAATGCTACCAAACTCATTCTATGAAGACAATATCACCTTAATATCAAAGCCAGAAAAGGATATTATGAAAAAAGAAAATTACAGACACATTTCTCTAATGAATATGGATGCAAAAATCTTCAACAAAATATTTGCTAATCAAATCAAACAACACATTAAAAGACTTACTCATCATGTTCAAGTGGGTTTTATACCAGGCATACAAGAGTGGTTCAACACAAGAAAATCAGTCAGCATACTACACCACAGCAATAAATCAAAGAAGAAAAATCAGATGATCCAATTGATTGACACAGAAAAGGCATCTGACAAAATATAGCATCCTTCCTTGGAAATTGGTAGATTAAATAACATTAAGATGTCAATTTTACTGAAATTGATATGCAGATTCAATGCAATCCCAATAAAAATTCTACGAGTATTTTTAAACAAGTGGAAAACACAATTATCAAATTATTGGGAAGGGTAAGGGCCCCTGAATAGCCAGAAACATCTTAAAAAGGAAAAGTGAAGCTAGAGGACTCTCACTTTAAATCATATTCTCTAGGTACAGTGGTAAAAACAGCATGGTACTGGCATAAAGATAGACACTAGACCGATGGAACAGAATTGATGGTTCAGAAACAGACCTTCACATCTATGTCAAGTGATTTTTTGACAAGTCTGTCAAACCCGACCAGCTAGGTAAGAACAATCTATTGGTGCTGCCAAAAGAAAGAAAGAGGACACCTATCTCACACCTTATACAAAAATTAACTCAAAAATGGATCAAAGACCTAAATATAAAAACAAGAAACATAAAGGTCCTGGAAGAAAATGTAGGAAAACATCTTCAAGACCTGGTGGTAGGTGGTAGATTCTTTTTTCACTTTTTTTTTTTTTTAAAAGATACTTCGATTGCATAAATGTTAGAAAGAATATATAGGAGAATCCCATATGCCCAGCTCCCCACACCTCCCACATTTTCCCACATTAGCAACATCTTTCATCAGTGTGGTACATTCATTGCAATTAATAAACACACTTTGGAGCATTGCCACTAATCATAGATTATAGTTTACATTGCAGTTTAGGTGGTGGATTCTTAAACCTTACACTGAAAGCTTGGACAATGAAAGAAAATATGGAAAAGTGGAACCTCCTCAAACTTAAACACTTTTGCAATTGAAAGGACTTTGCCAAGAAGGTGAAAAAGCAGCCTACTCAATGGGAGAAAATATTTGGAAATAACATATCCAATAAGAGTTTGAATTCTATTCTATATAAAGAGATCATACAACTCCACAATAAAAGAGCAAGCAATCTACTTAAAAACGGGCAAAGAACTTAAATAGGCATTTCTTCCAAGAGGAAATACAAATGGCCAGAAACACAAGAAAAAAAAACATTCACTATCACTAGCTATTAGGGAAATACAAATCAAAACGACAATGAGATATCATCTCACAATGCATAAAATAGCCATTATTTAAAAAAAAAAAAAAAAAAAAACAGAAAACAATAAGTGGTGGAGGGGATGTGGAGAAATAGGAACACACATTCACTGTTGGTGGGAATGTAAAATGGTGGAAACTGGGAACAGATGTAGCTCAAGTGGTTGAGTGCCTGCTTCCCCTATACAAGGTCCGGGGTTCATTCCCCAGTATATGTTAAAAAAAAAAAAAAAAAAAAAAAAAAAAACTTTCATTGAGAAGCAGATGTAGCTCAGTGGTAAAGTGTCTGCTTCCCATATACGAGGTTTTGGGTTCAATTTCCTGTACCTCCTAAAATAAAAAATGGTGCAGCCTCTGTGGAAGACAGTCTGGTAGCTAAATATAGAACTGCTATATGACCCAGCAATTCCTCTACTAGGAATATATCTTGGAGAACTGAAAACTGTGATGCAGTTTGCTTATCAACGTTCATAGTGGCATTATTCATTATTGCCAAAAGATGGAAACAACCCAAGTGCCATCAACCAATGAATGGATAAACAAAATGTGTTATTTACATACAATGGAATACTATTCTGCTGTAAAAAGAAATGAAATTGGGACACATATAATAACATGGATAAACCTTGAAAACATTATGCTAAGTGAAATAAGCCATTACACAAAAGGACAAATATTGTTTGGTCTCATTAATATAAACTAAATATGAAAAATAAATGCATGGAGTTAAAACCTAGAGTATAGGTTATTATGAGATAAGAGAAGGACTGAGAAGTGTTAATAATGCTTAATGTATGTAGTTTTAATTAACATGACTGTAAAAATGTGGAAATTTTTGATAGAGTTGATGGTAACACATTATAGTGAGTAGAACTAACACAGCTGGTTTATAAACAGGATTGTGGCTAAAAAGGATAGTCTAGGGATGTAAATGTCAATCTAAAGAAAGCTAGAGAATAGTCTAATGACTGAATAACATGTTGAACCCAGAGGTGGGTGAGAATTGTGGTTAATAGTACAAATACAAGAATGTCCTTCTATGAATTAGAAAAAATGTGCATCACTATTGCAAGGTGATTAGAATGTGGAGAAGCATGGGAAAAATGCAATTAATGTAACCTATGGACTATAGTCAACAGTAATACTGTAATATTCTTGCATTAATTCCAAAGATGTACTGTGTTAATAATAGGGGGATATGGAAAAAATATGCAAAATGTATGCTATGAACCATAGTTAGTGGTAATAGCCTGATGATATTATCTCATTATTTGTAACAAATGTTCCACAACAATATAGTGTGTTGGTGGAGGGGTGTCGTATGGGAATTCCATACATGTGCATGATTGTTTTGTAAGTTCACAAATTCTCTAATAAAAATATTTTTTTTTAATGGGCAGGGCTAAACTATAATGTCTAGTGATGCACATTTAGGTGGGAAAAAAACTGTTTTTTTTTTTTTTTTCAGTACAAAAGATTTTAAAAGCAAGTCATTGGGTTCTTGGTATTGACAGATACTTCCAAAGTAACCCATGGTTCCAGCACTTGCTTCCTACTTTAGTTTCAGCTCTCTCTTCATTTTTGATACCAATGAATTTTCTTTTTTTCTTTAGATGCTTGTTTGTGTGTGTGTATATATGCATGAGAAAGAAAGCTCAGCCATACATTAAAAGAATGTTTGTTTTATTTTATCCACCATTTCTTGGTACTGGTTGCAGGATAATTTTTCAGAATATCTTGTCTGATATATTTCCAAAAGTTTAAAGGATATGAACTTCTTTTTTAAAATATTAGGATTCTAGGTTGCAACAAAAGAAACCAAATTGACCAAAGGCTAGGAAGCCAGAATTTGAAAATGGTTAGGCATCCATGGAGAAGGTACGTCCTGATAAATTTTTGCCACAGGATACCAATGCTTTACGACAGTACCTGAGATTTTTTGGTTCCTAATGAATATTGACTGAATAAATTCATTAACAAACCAATGCTAAAAAAAAAAAAAATCTATTTTTAAAGTCCTCACTACTTCCTAAGGCAGCAGATACAATTTTCTAGATGTTGGCATTAAAAAATTCTTCCTTATATTGAATAAAAACATTGAAATAACAGATCAAGTGATTACTTACCATATTAATTGAAAATTATTCTAACTTGAAGAAATTCCAAGTAGAGTTTAAAACTAGAGAGCAAATTTCTATCCAGAGACAATCAAGTAGGTCATATTTACCACCCAAGTTTACACCAGGATACTCAGTTATCAACAATTCTATACCTAAGAGGGATGTTCCTTTGTAGATTTTTTTAAAAGAAACTTCAGATTACATAAATGTTACATAAAAAATATGGGGGATTCCCATATGCCTCACTCTCTCTCCTTCCCACACTTTCCCACATTAACAACATCCTTCCTTAGTGTGGTACATTTGTTACAATTGATAAACACATATTGAAGTATTGCCACTAACTGTGGATTATAGTTTACACTCTGTCCCATGCAATTTTGTAAGTGATGACAATATATATAATGGCCTGTATCCGTCATTGCAAAGTCATGCAGGACAATTCCAATGTCCCAAAAATACCCCCATATTACACCTATTTTTCACTCTCCCTCCCCTCAGAGCCTCTGGTGGCCACTGCCTTTATATCAAATGGGTGTGGCTCAGTGGTTTGAGCACCTGCTTCCCATATACGAGGTCCTCCATTCAATCCCCGGTACCTCCTCAAACATAAAACAAAACAAATCTAAAGAAGGGAACTGAACACTGAGGGCACTGAAGGATAGACTTACAGAGAAAACTGCAGCTGTTCCTTTGTAGATTTACATCAAGAGAAAAGAATCAACTTCTGGTTAACCCAGCAGACTGCTATGTTCTGGTCCCTTTGTGAGTGGATAGGTTTCCTGGACAACACTGCATCCAACAGTCAACCAGCTCACAGACAGGTAGAATTAGTCACAAGAGAAGCTGTAGAGGATCATGAATTCCTCTGTATGTATCTGTTTCTGTGCCATCTGGAGAAAAACTCAACCCCATACCTGACTGAGGATGTGGGTAAATTAAGCCATCGTTTTATATCACGGACTGTGTTGCTATACCATAAAAGAAGAGAAGAGTGTTAATTATCCAAGAGTACTAAAAATAATTGGTTGGCCTGCAGATAAATATTTGAGTTTGGCAACTATTTCCTACTGATTATATCTCTGAGTGTTCCAGGGTACAGGTGCTATAGAAATCTCATCAATCATCCTTTGCCATGTTCAAAGGAAGCACCCTACATTAATTGAGCAATTATGGCAAATGAGATCCAATATATAATTCCAGTTAATTACTGCCAGTTAATTATGAGTTTTTTACAACATAGCTCTTTCATTGAGCAAAACTCAGGCTCAGAACAAGACATGATGGACAAAATTAATTCCTAAAATATATGATTATAATAACTACTGCAAATCCAATGTCTAAATAGAAGTTATGTCTTTGTCATAAACCTCACTCAGGATATTTGGAAACTGTAATTTGAAAAACAGAAATCAAGGATGTCTGAGGGCAACAGTCCATTTGTTGGAATATTTTCACATACATACTTTCATTTGCTCTTCCTACATAATAAAAGATATTTACATATGTTTGGCAGAATTTTTTCTGCATTTTCTCTTCTGTATGTTCCCTTTCCCCTTTCTAAGATAAGCAGGCCCATTTAATCTCCTTCTCTCAGTGTGGCAGCCACAGCCAGACCTGCCCACAGAAAGCCCCTAAGTGGATTTAAATGAGAAACTCAGATAAGGAGAGATTGTCCCTGTGCTGCCAAAGAGCTAGAATTGCAAGGCCTGGAACCCAAATTTTTGGTTTGGGTGATGTGGCTTCCTAGAAAAACTGAAGTATTGCCTTTTATGGTGATATAAGTCATTTCTGGGGGCTATTTTATTGGAACTCTAAAAGGCAGTGAACCCACCCTTCTGTGCAGCTCCAGCCTGACAAACATTTCCCTTTGCAAGTGCTGGCAAGACACCTGAACTTTGGGTGGCCTCTGTGAGACATGGGGGGTGGGTGGGGGTGAGTAGTGAAGAGTTTCATGTAGATGCCAGAATCCTTGTCTTGTTTGGCACTGCTTTTATGCTCTTTCATGAGTAAACAGAGTCTAAGTTGTAATCCTCACTCATCCTCAGACACAGACCAAACCCCAAGTTCTGGTCTGGATGCTCAGAGATATTTGTTGGGGCCTGAAGCAAAAGCTGCTTGAAGGAAATCTTTTGTGATAGCCTACACCTATAAGAAGTGTTATGCTAGCTGTCCTGGAGTGACTTTGAGGCTGTGTGAATGTGTGTCCATGTTGAGGGATGATACATGGATTTTAGGGGGCAGCTTGGAAGAGCAGAAAGTACTAGAAAATCTACATCCTGCCTTGAGGCAAAGCCTCAGGGAGCCTACAAAGGCATCTTGCTCCACATATGACTCCAAAGCACAGAATTACTGAACTTCAAGTGTCCTTGGGTGTTTAGAACATGAAGATGCTAGGTGCAACAATGATGGACTAGTGATTCAGGGCCCTGCCTCCATTTTCTGAGCACCACTTAGGCCTTCTGGATTACCATGAAATCCTAGAGCAAGGAAAAAGCATGGCAATCAGGACTAATACTGCATTTTTCACCTACTTCTCAGAATGGAGAAACCAGGTTAGGGCTTAAGTTGAATTAAAGAAATAAAGAAATGCATTGCTTCTTACAGATCCAACTTGTAGTGAGAACAAGGAGATAAAAATGTATGGTCCACTGGAATATAAAATGAAGGAACAAGATATTTTCAGCAAAGGAGAGACATGAAAATGTTTCCCCTTAGAAGGAAAGATGTCAGTAGTCAAGGGGCTTGGAATATGGGAGAAAGAAATAGATCATTAAAGAGTGAATTCCTACAGGAGACAATAGGGAGGGGGTGACAGAGAGGGTACCTTGAAAAAGAAGGAATATTTTAAAATTAGAATAAAAGAGAAGCAACTACTAAATAAACAGAAAATTGAATGTAAAATTGAAGGAAGTTGATGGGGCTCATATCACTTGCCTCAGCGTTCTTAATTGAGAAGGAATTAAGATATCTAGCTGAGAATAAGACTGGGAGCTTAGAGAATGGAGAAGTCTTGAAAATAACTGCTCTGGGGAATTCTGAAGAAGTAACATTAAAAACAATAACCACAAAAACAATATTAATGGCATTGTAATATGACAATTGTAGTCTTCTCTTTGGCTCCTCCAATTAACCTCAGCTTCTGTCATATCCTACCACTTCCCCCAATCGTGTTCCTCCTCCTAGGGTCTCTGTTCTACCTACCACAGGTCTGTCTACCTCATTTGTTTTGGTCTTTCCATCTGTTGGTTCCTCTGTACTCTTTTCCTTCTTCTTTTCCTCCTCTATTAACAAAACCAAGGTCCACTGTTTCCTTTTGTCTGCTCTTGCTCCCTGCATTTGGATTCTCACTACAACTCACATTCAACTCCACCTTAAATCTTCCTCCCCATTCACTCCAAAATCAGTAACTTGCTTGTATTAATTCTTGATACCCAATCTGCTGTTTTTTCCCTTCCTTTGAAGCCCCAAGTAGTTTCTCTCTTCCTTTGGCAGCTATTATTATCTCAATTGTCTCCTTTATCTTCCAATTTTAATCCCTAAAGATAGGCCAGCTCTTCCTCCCTTCCCCCCTCTTCCCAGGGGGGATCATGAGCACTGTCATAACTAGCTATCCTTTCTCACAGATGGTAACTAAATTCCTACTTTTAAGGAAAATTCTAGCATATCCCTTTCCTCCACCCCAAAAGTTCAATACTTGACACCTAGATAACTTCTTGAGTTACAGTAAAAGAACATTGTAACCTTACACTTTTTCTGCCCTAAAATAAAATCCACATAGTTCTCCTGCCCTTACATGGTTATTTTATTCAAACTGGTCTCCCATTTTTCCTGTGACTAGTAATATCTTTATAGGCAACAATACCTCCAATATTCTGTATTTCCTTCCCAAAGATAAAGAACAATTTTCATACTTAGTTGACCAAGTGAATTGCCTCATAAATCCTCTAGCATATTATAATCCCCTCCCACTGAAACCAGGTAGAGGAAATAGAAATCCAGACACCAACGCATTTGTGCTTGCTGCTTGTGCTCCAACAAACTTCTTTGTCAGCTGGGTCTGTGGTAGATTAAAGAAGGCTTCAAATTTTCTGATACTCCTCCCATCAAGAGATCAGAGCTATGTCTGCACCTCTTGAATTTGAGTAAGTTCTGTGACTGCTTTGACCAAAGCACATGGCAGAAGTAATGCAGTGGCAGTTTCTGAGCCCAGGTCATAATAGATGGACAGCTTCTAGTGTATCTCTCTTAGAAGATTCACTCTAAACCACCATGTAAAAAAGCCAGCCACCTTAATGACCAAATGGTAAGGCCCCAGACAGTGCTGAGAATAACAGCCCAATTGAGTTTAGCCCTCCAGCCAAACCTACTAAGGCCCCTTGCAAGTGAGCACAGCCTCCAGCTAAAATCAGCAGCCAGCAGTAAACATTAAGTAATCTCAGTCAGCACCATGTGGAGCAAAAGAAAGCTCAACCAGATTTCCCTAAATTCCTAATCCACAAGGTCACGTGATATGTAAAATGGTTACTGTCTTGAACCACAGAGTTTTGGGGTAATTTGTTATGCAGTAAAGGAACAAGGTCTGCATGGCACACCCAAAGGAGTACCACTCATGCACAAATAGGTGAAACTCATTTGTTGCCCAATGAGGAATATACTGTTCCTTAAAATATAGCATCACCCCCATTTTATGGATAAGGAAAAATAATAACAATGTTGAATTAGTATAGTATGATGGTTGAGTGTGAGGTTCAGAATCAGAGGATCTGGTATGAAAGTCCACCTCTATCATCAGTTGTAAAACCTTCTCACCTGAGCTTCAGATAATGTCCAAATGAACATGTTATACTGCATTATAGAACATTAAAAGTAGGAGGGATTTTAGGACCATCTAGTCCAGTGGTTTTCAGACGGTGTTCCTGGGAATCCCCTCAAAAGGACAGAACATAAGAGGATGGAGCTCAACCTCATCCCACTCTCTTGACCAGAGCAGCTACCTCTTTATCCGTTCTACATATTAGACTTCCAGATAGAATTTTCTTCAAAAACTATTGCTGCTAAAATCAAACAAAGCAAAATAAAATACACACATATATTTGAAGACCTCAAACTAGTCCAAACTCCTGATTACAAAGATGAGGAAGACATCCAGGAACACAACTTCTGCCTGCACACTTCCTTCCCACTCTCTATACAAACTCCTGCTATCCTTCAGTTCTTGGACTGGATCTCCGTTTTTCCAGAAAGACTTCTTCCACTTTGGATGTCCACAGTGATCCTACCTGTCCTTCCCAACTTCTTTCTCAAAGTACTCACTGCCACATCTCATCAATTCCAAGATATATATTTTGCATATTTTAATATTTCTGAAATCAGGATACATCATATAATACAAAACATCTCACAATTGTTGCCAGTCAGGTGGCAGTCATGACACAATTGTGTAGAAACCTTCTGCTGGTTGCTTCTGGTAAGTTCAAAAAAGCATCAAAGCATCAGAGAGTTATTGAAATGCAGGTTCTTTGTAATAGAATAGCATGTTTAAATGTTAATCTTCCCTACTGGACTAGAAGCCACAAAAATAAGAACCATGTTGTTATGGATTGAATTGTGTCCCTTAAATAGACATGTCTGAGTACTAACCTCCAGCCTTGTAAATCTAAACTTAGTAAATAAGATCTTTGAAGATGTTATTAGTTAAGATGAGACCAAACTAGATTAGAGTCCAATATGACTGTTGTCCTTATAAGGAGAGGAAATTTGGACACGGCGGGGGCGGGGGTGGTACGGGACAGTCATATAATGGAAGCAGAGGTTACATTATGCTGCCTCAAACTAAGAAATGTCATGGATTGTTAGCCACCCGGCAGAAACCAGGGAAGAGGCATGGAATGGATTCTCCCCGCTTTAAGAGGAACCATGGCTCTGCCAACATCTTGGTTTTGGACTTCTAGTCAGTTAGTCTTCAGTGATTTGTCATTTTGTACTATTGTTGCATTGAGATGGAGTGCTGACATAGAGGCAAAAATAGATGTTTTTTCAAAATGTTCACATCCTTTGACTTAGCAATTAAACTTCTAGAATGGAATATTAAGAAGAAAATATTTTTTAATTAAAACATCATTCTCTATATATAAACTGGCTCAAAGGTGCTTACACTAGCCAAATTTGAGACAATATGAATTTGAGAAGGAATAATAATAGTAATGAATTATAACCTACTAATTTTTAAATAAAGCTATGCATTCTTAGTGATACTTAAAAAGGTGGAAGGGGGAATCTTCTTTAGAAAATGGCAGCTAATACGGAAAGACTGATAGTATTAGAAAATCACCATTTTGTAATACCCAGATTATAAATTGATTTAGGTAAAGATTATCAGTAGTTGCTAATTACCATTAGTTGAGAGCCACTGGAGAAAAGACTATTCATAAATCCCAAAGACTCACCTCCACAGCTTACTTAATAACTATAGAGAAAAAATAACTTTGCAATGGAGAAGTCTGGCAGTCACCACCTTAAGCAGGTGATCAAACTTACTTCACCAATAGTGGGACACCTGACATTATGTGCAATTGATATGATAGAAAAAGGAGTACAAAACATCAACAATGCAGTATTCTTGACAAAATTGTTTAACTTAAATCTAGACATAAGGAAACACTCAGATACATCCAGAATGGAAGACATCCTTAAAAAATCTTTCCCAGATGTTTCATAAAAGTCAATGTCATAAAAAGAAAAAGAAGGATTTGTGAGTTTGGAGGGTGGGAGGAAGTTCTGTTCTAGGTTTAAAGAGACTAAAGAGATATAGGTACCAAATATATTGCATGAATCTTGTTTGGATCTCAGATTGAAATAAAAGCTGTAAGTGGCATTTTTTTGGACAATTGGGGAAAATAATATGGATCATATATTAGATGATATTATTGAATTAATAATAGCAAAGTATGATAATGGTATTGTGACCATTAAGGAGAGTGGCTTTATTCTTGGAAGATGCAAGCTGACATATAAGTATTTAGGATGTAAGAATCATACATCTGAAATTCACTCTTAAATGATTCAGCAAAAGAAAGAAAAAAAAATCTATATATTTCAAAACAGAGGATAGAGAGAAAGAAATGAGGAAAAAATTTTAAAACTTGGTAATTATAGGTAAAGGTATATAGATATTCATTGCACTTTTATCAAATTTTCTATAGGTTGTAATTTTTCAAAATAAAAATTCGGGGAAATTATAAAATTTCCAAAATTTTATACATAAGGATGGTTATGTACAAATTTTAAACTATAAATATATTTGTTGTGTTATTATAATAATGAAAAATTGAAAATGCCTGAATGTCACAAACCAGAAAATAGATAAATTATGGTACATCAAATTAATGAAAATATATATTACTTCTATATAAAAATATATCTGTTAATTAATATTGTGCAAGGACATGGAAAAATTTTAACGATAAATATTAAGTAAAGAAATGATACACACAGCAATTGCAACTACATTACAAAAGAGATGATTAGAGAAAAAGAAAGAAAAGAAATTCACCAAAATGCTAAAAATAAGAGTGGGTGTAGTTTTAGTAATGATGCATTTCTCTCCCTGAAAATGCATTAACATCTGAAAATATTTGCCTTCACATAGCTCTTTTCCTCTAGATAATTTTATTCATCTTTATCTGCATGCATTCTTTGGAAAAATATTTGGAAAATAATAAATTTGATTGCCACCAAACTAGCCATTTGTACTTTAACAGCAGAAAACCAAATAATTGTTTGATATTGAAAATTTCTCCAAATTACAGTATTTATTTTGGAATGAGTCAATGCAGACTCAATGGATAAAATTACTTTTTAAAAGTTCTGCTTCCAGCAATAACTAGCCAAGTTGTTTTGTACTAAACTATCCAGTGAGAACAACTAGAAAAGCTAGACTAAACATAAAAAATATATTTTTGAGATATCAAGTAACTACAGGTTAGTGAAATTTTGGAAGAAAGTTTAGAGAGGTGAGCCTAGCATTTGGAACTGCTTTTTCCTTACAGGACATGGACAATTTTAAAAGTAGCAGCTAAAGGTCTAAGAAGCTGAGTACAGCTTTGGGCAGACTATAGGATCGACAGGGACAAAATTTGGTATCCAAGGCTTCACTATGTAAGAGAGGCCCTGGCAAACAGGGCTTTGATTTAGAAATGCAACGGTTGCATCCTAGGAATCAGAGTGAATAAGAAATAGATCAACTCTCACAGTGAGTGAAGCCTAGTGTTGAATTGTCACAGTTTCCAATTGGTAAAGATTTATTTGGGATCATTAATGCCCTTGCCAGAGATGCTTAATCAGAAACAAAAGTAAATCTTTTCTGGAAGAAAATAACATTATCCATAGCCTTAAATTATTTCTACAAGCTTTCACATATAGTGTTTGGCATTCAATAAAAAAAGAAAATAACTGGGCATATGAGAACACAAGCACTGATCATAAGGAAAAAAAGGGGGGCGGGGGAAGGAAACAGACTCCAAATAATGGAGTTATCAAACACAATTGGAAGTAAGTATGATTCGTATGTTCAAGGCATTAGAAGATAAGGAGAATTTTGGTAGAGATTTGAAGACTATAAAAAAGGAATTTAATGGATGGATTAAGAGCCAATTAGACAAAAGTGATAATAGAATTAGTGAACATATGATATGTTAAAAATTAAAAACATGCATCAAAGATGCATGTTGTACTCTCTAGGGTAACCACTAAAAGAATAGCAAAAAAAAAATTTTTTTAATTCACAACCAAAACGATGACAAAAAGGGGAAATGGAATAATAGAAACCACCAAAGAGAAGCCTCCCCAAAATGGAAAAGGAAGAAAGAACAGATGGGGTATGTGACCAAAAAAAAAAAAAAAAAAAAAAAAAATTAAATTGAAAGATGGTAAACTTAACCCAAAATACATTCAGCAATTACATTATATATACACAAGTTTAATATTCTAATTAAAAGAAAAGGATTGTTGGAGGCAATTTAAAAAGAAAAACAATCATATGCTACCTATAAGAGACACACCTAAATATTATATATAAGGAGACAGAAAGATTGAAAATAAAAGGATAGAAAAATTTATACCATGTAAACACTAAACCAAAAGAAAAACGTGGTATTGACTTTAAGGCATTACTAGAGGCAAAAAGGGAATTTCAAAATGACAAAATTTTCAATTCGCCAAGAAAATGTAATGATTCTTATTTGAATACATCTAAAACATGGCCTCAAAATATCTAAAACTAGTAGACAACAAAATATTTAAGAAGATGAAGTTTATTAAAATTGGTCATAAACCAATACCTTCTAAATGTTAGTGCTTTGGTAACTGTAAAACAATGAAAAAAATCTTATTTAAACTATAAAAAAGAATAAAGCTGATTTCACTTTTTTGTTAGTATGTTGTGAGTTTACAAAACAATCATGCATAAAATAGAGGATTCCTATATAATACCCTCTTACTAACACCTGGCATTGGTGTGGTATATTTGTTACAATTGATAAAAGCACATTTTTATCATTGTACTGTTAACTATAGTTCATGGTTTAATTTAGTGTTCCCTGTGTAGTGCAATACCATGGAATTAAAAAAAAATTCTATTACCATATATACAACCTAATATTTTTCCCTTTAACAATATTCAGATATATATTTCAATGCTGTTAAATACCTTCACAATGGTGTGCCACCATCACCACCATCCATTACCAAAACATTTCCATTGTTCTAAATAGGACCTCTGTATATTTTAAACCTTAACTCCCTATTACTTACCACCACCTCGTCCCCTGGTAACCCATATTCTATATTCTGACACTATGATTTTGCTTATTCTAATTATTTCATATCAGTGAGATCGTGCAATAGTTGTCTTTTTGTGTCTGGCTGATTTCACAATTTTGCATCTTAAATTTGTAAACATCGTAATCCATTCCCATTACACAGGCGACTTGAAAGGAAAAAATCCACAATTTGTCAAGATCTTCAAATGCTTGCAAAAATATTATGTGCTTAATCATAATGACATCCTCCAAGAAATATCTACTGTCTTTTTCTCTTCCTTTTAAAGACAAATATATGTTTGTAGCCCATGATGCTTAGAATGAGGCCATTCTCATGAATTGAAAAAGAATGAATTTTGAGTTTCCTACTTGATATTTTTTAAGTCCTAGCTAAACATCTTTAGACAATGGCTTATGCTAATTTACCTAAATCTTTTTTGCTCATATGACACATGGAAGGAAGGAAGGAAGGAAGGAAGGGATCTTATACATGAGTGAAAATGGTAGAATCATAGGTTGACCATTATTAATAATAGCAAGCACATTTAATGATTTACTTTAATTTGTCAATTTACCCTGCAATTTCATCCCCTATTTGTTGCCTTTCCATGATGTCATATGGCCTCACAAGTATCTTTCAGGATGTGGCACTGAATCAGGATTGGCTATGAAGGGCCCAGACTGGAAACTTTGACTAATCAGAGGCGTCCTAGCAGTTGTAGGCAGGCAAGTAGTAGAATCCAGGGAGATTCAGCTAATACAGGGCAGCCAGTAAATAGACACCGGGCATAGTCTAGAGTCTGGACAAGAGTTTTCTGTTTGTTTGTCTTTTTTGTTGTTTATTATTATTATTACTGTAATAATGAAATTGCTCTAATAATGATAATGAAATTGCTCTAAAAATGATTGAAGTGATGAATGCATAACGATGTGATTATACCAAATACCATCGATTGTACACTTTGGATAGATTTATGCTTTATTAATATGTATCAATAAAATTGATTTTTGGGGGGAAAAAATCAATTGGCCATCCATGTGACAGCCTTAAAAAAAAAAAAAAATAGAGCTACTAAGCCTCAATGGCAATTTCTGATCCAAATCCACAGACTATTTTGTTCCCCCTCTGTAACCTTAGACCCACTGGCTTTCCCCAGCATAAGAAGACCTGGCAACATAATAATTACTAGGATTCATTTATAACTGGGAATAAAAATATCAGAGGAACAGAAGAATTTGGAATTGGATTCTATCAGATTTTGAATTCCCAATCCAGTTTTAAACTCCATTTCTGCACCCTTACTTGTAACGTTCTTTTGTCTACATCTAATTTTTGATATATAAATGACCCACATGATACTGGTTACAAAATGGTTAAATAATAAACCTCTGAGCTTCTGCATGCAGGAAGGATGTTTAATAGATTTGCATGGAAATTATCATGGCATTACTGTTCCGGCCCAGTGGGGGATGTTTTTCAGCCCAGACTCCAATTGCAAATTACTTTTCCATCACAAAATATGTGAAATACAACCCTTCACAATGCAACATGCAGGTAGAACACAGAGGCAAAAGACAGAAAGCATTTAAAACAGAGCCAAAAGCTGCAATCCTTGCAAATAAAAACAGAAGCCATTCCCAGAGGAATTAGTAGAATAAGCAAAGAGCATTTGGCAGAAAGCACTGGATGAAAGCCACCTCCTTTAAAGATAGTTGATAATGTTTCTCTAATTAAAGTGAACTCGGAGCAATGATAGATTATTTTTAAAAAAGAAAGAAAGAAGGAGAGAAAGAAAGAGAAGAGAAAGAGAGAAAGAAAGAGAGAAAGAAAGGAGGGAGGGAGGGAGGGAAGGAAGGAAAGAGGGAGGGAGGGAAGGAGGGAAGGAAGGGAGGAAGGAAGGAAGGAAGGAAGGAAGGAAGGAAGGAAGGAAGGAAGG
>JAKSZT010053887.1:77847866-77889687 GCA_026826555.1 Tolypeutes matacus | reverse complement strand
AGGAAGGAAAGAGAGAGAGAAAAGAACCTTCTGTAATTGGTAATTAAAGCACACACTCAAGGATATTTCTTTTCTAGCACAGACAGGCACACAACAGAGACGTGTAAGAACAGAGACGACCAAAGCAGGGAAGAAAACCAGATCAGAGGTGTGAATAACTTCACCTGGTTAAAAATTGCACCAGTAGCTTACTGAGGAAAATGTAAATATTAATATCAGGATTAGTATGTTTATTATTCATGCTTTATTGTTAACCCTCCAGAAGACCTTATGTATTTCTCATTCCAGAATATGGGTTTAGACCTTCTCACTGTCTCTTTTTGCTGCTATAATTTTTCAAGTTAAGAACCATCCAGTCACTGGTATAGGTAGTTATTAGAACTGAATGGACCCTCTTAATTATTTTGGTCAAGACAGTGCTGCCCATAGTGTCAAACAAGGTAAGCAAGCAGGTTATCTATCACCGTAGGGAATAGAGAACAGTGATACATTTCAGGCTATACAGTTGTGTGTGCAAGATTCTCCCATTGTATACCAAATTCCAGACCTGTGGTGACTAAGCTAATTCTAATGTCCAGCAAATGTTGATCCTGAAGCAATGAACAAACTTCCTTACCTGGTTAGGATTTTTTTTTTAAGCCCATTTGAGCCCATATTCACCTCCAGCTACTTTCCTATGACTCTCCTTTCCTGCATGCAACATGTTGGTTAAGTTGTCAGAAGGAGTAAGCTGAAGAATTTATGGAAGATACAGATAATGAAAAAAAAAAAAGGTATAGACAAGTCTTTCTAGATATTTTGTGTGAGGGGAATGTTCAACCCAATCTGTTGTGTTGCATTTTTAGAGCGGCTACATTCTTCTACTTAAAGCCACACAAAATGTCTCCTAAGACTCATCTATGCAATGTCTATATTTTTAGTGTCATTCTTTATTGTCATCTTCTTAACAATCATCAGTTACCATATGCACTGTATGTACAATAATCAGTCAGTTCTCAAGGGGAAAACTATTAGAGATATCTTTCCCCTTGTCTTTCCTGCTCTCCCTCCCTCCATTCCTTTCCCAGCCCTTGCTATACAAAGAAGTCTTGCCTAGAAGTCTGTTTTTTAATGTTTTAGTTAGAAAATGGGCTCACATATTTTATTTCTATGACCACAGAATGGAGAGCCTGGAATTGGTTCTAGACAAAAATTAAGTATATGAAGCTAGTTTTTATTGTTATTTTTCTTTATTAGAGAAGTTGTGGGTTTACAGAACAATCATGCACAAAATACTGGATTTCCGTACACCACTCCATCACCAACGTGGAACATTTGTTATAATTGATGATAGCACATTTCCACAATTGTACTAATAACTATAGTCCATGGTTTAATTTTCAGTTCACTGTTTTTGTAGTATAGTTCCATGACTTATTTTTAAAATGTTTATTCTGCCACCATATATACATGCTAACATTACCCCCTTTTAATCACATTCACCACCATCCATTACCCAAACATTTCCATCATTCCAATTAAGAACTTGAACTTCCTTTTTTATTTTTATTTTTTGCATTTCATATATTCTTCAACTCAATCTAATTGGAAGAATGTTGCCACTATCAAATCACAGCAGAACAGGGAGGGCATGAGGAAGATAAGTACCCTGATCTCTCTCTCCTCTCATTGGCTGAGCCCAATAACAAGCCAGAGGCAAGGAAGCCTGGGTGATGTAAGTTCAGAGAAATTAGCTTCCCAGGACACAAAGGTATGTGCAGACAGGTAGACAGGCAATTGGAGACTATGCAGCATACTACTCTCTGTTTTCTCCCTATTTTTCTAACAACCCTTTTCAGTCTCTTTGATAATTTCATTTTCTTCTGACCACAAAATGTCAGAATATCATAGTCCTCAGCCCCAGGCCCCTTTCTCTTCTCACTCCATAGTTTCTTCTCAGAAAAGCTCATTCAAACATAAGGCTGCAGTTACCACCTATATACCAATGATCCGCAAATTTTATCATTCTGGCACAAACCACTCCTATGAACCCAAGATCTAATCTCCAAATGATGACTGGACATCTCCAGTTAAATGCCCCAAAATATCCCCAACAGCCCTCATAATCTTCTCTAAATGGGACCAACTTACAGTGTTTCCTGTCTCCAAGAATGACTTCACTAGTCATATAGCTCTCAAGCCCCAAATCCTCTCCTTCACAACCCATATGTAATACATTATGATCCCCAATGGATCTGCCTTTGAAAATCTCTCAAACCTATCCATACTCATCACATTCACCATCACCAAGGTCCAGGGACCTTCAACTGCATCAGAACTATTGTCGCCCACCTCACTCCTATCTCCATTTTAATCCATTTTCAACATAGTAGCCAAAGTGATTGTGGTGGTTTGGAGCTATGTACTCCAGAAAAAACATGTTCTTAAACGTAATACATTCCTATCCGTGTGATCCCATTGTAAATAGAACATTTTGATGAGGTTACTTCAGTTAGGATGTGACCCAACCGACCCAAGATTGGATCTTGTTTCTGATACCAAACCTTATAGGAAAAGAAGAGAAGAAAGAAGACATAGAGGGAGCAGCCAGAAGCTGAAAGTCAGTGGAACCCAGAATAGAAAGGAGAAGACAGGAGAGGCCACCATGTGCACTGCTATGTGACAGAAAAGCCAAGAACCCAGGTTCACCAGCACCGAGCCCTAGAACACCACAGTCTTCTGGGAGAAAGTGTTGCCTTGATAACACCTTGTTTTTGGACTTCTCCCAGCCTCAAAACTGTGAGCCAATAAACTCTCGTTGTTTAAGCCAACCTATTGCAGGGTATTTGCTTTGGCAGCCAGGAGAACCAAAACAGTGATTTTAAAAATAATCATAAGTCTGTTCATTCTGCTCAGTGATTTTACAGTTTTCATTGATTTCCCTCAGACTACTGATCAGAATCTTTGGTGTGATCTCCAGGCCTCTTCAGGGTCCACTCCTACCCTATTCCTTGTCACTCTCTCCACTCTTGTGACACTGTTCTTCCTTCAGTTCTTGAAAAATGCCAAGCATCCTCTTGCCAGAGGAGTTTTGTGCATGGCTCTCTCTGTCTGAACACTCTCCTTCTCCATACTTCACTCCTTTTCCTAAATAATTCTAACTCATCCTCCAGATCACAGCTCAGGCAATATTTCTGGAAGAAAACATTCCCAACCTTTCCCCTCAACCCTTGAATGTTCTCTCATAGCACTATGTAACTTTTCTTTATAGAATTTACCTTATTTCTAATTTTAAAGTTATTGGGAGTGATCAGTTGATTAATTTCTCCTATCCTCAGTAGACTATAAGATCCATGTGGACAGGACTGTGTCTGTTTTGCTTACCATTGTATTCACAGCACTGTGAATCAACAAATACATTCGTTAAAAGAAGGTGTGGATGGATGGATGGATGGATGGATGGATGGATGGATGGATGGATGGACGGACGGACGGACGGATGGACGGACGGACAGATGATTGAAACAAGCAATGTTAATCTTATAGCTGGAAAGCACTGTAATTCCAGCTGGGAAGTCTTGGTTGGAGGCTAATAATACAAGACTGAAACATGAAATAGAATGTAGAAACCTAATTTTGAGTGATTTCAAGATTTGTATGAATATTAGAGAGTCTATTCAAACATTCTCTTGGGTGGGCCTTACTTCAAGGAATGCTGGGACTTTTGCAAAACAAGCCAAAAGAAAAGAGGAGCAGCCCAGGGCCTGAGAGAATCTTGCCTTGCCTACGGTACACATTAGTGGAGGGCCGCTATGAGATGAGAGTGCAAGGAAAACGCTTGGGTGCTCAGAGTTGACAGAGAGGTTGACACAGAGCTCAGTACTTGTTACAAAGAGCTGTCCCACAGGGCTTTGCCATACCTGTCAGTCAGCTGCAAAAACTTTCCAATCAGATAATACACGGGAGCCTGCAGAGTTAGAGGTAGAAAAAGAAACTGGTCAAACTGGCTGTCTTTAATGGCTGACTGCTCTCATTTCAGGGAAACTATTTTGTGCATCTTAATGTTTCCTGCATCCATGCCAGCACCCTTTTTCCGCTTCTAAAATGTTTTAGAGTTGTCATGTAAACCTTGCTTATATTTCAAAATAAACAGTAAAATTATTTTTTAGACAGAAAACATGCTGTTTCATCTTTTAACCTAAAGTGAATAAAAATACAATTAAGAAGCTTGTTTTGAAAATAGTGCAAGGTCTCCTGTCTGATTGACTATAACATACTACCAGGGTGAGAGACAAAACTTGTGATTAACGACCATAACTGATTAGGTTGGATTGTTAGCCTTTGAAGGATATATGGGATTACAAGTTTCTTTTAATGCCAGGACAACTGGTATGCCCCAACATCAGACTGATTTTGTTTAATCTGTCTACAGAAAATATCAAGTCTCAGACTCCCTGGCAAATTGGGTTTTGTTTATTGCTTAACTTTTAGAGCATTTCTCCGTTTTCGATTTCTGCGGTATTCCCACCTTGATGCAGCCATTTTCAGTTATTTTTAGATTCAGATTAGACACACACTCCGTGCATACAAAGAGTGAAGAAAAGAAAGAACAGACCCGGGAAATGCTTCCCCTTAGAAGCATGATAATGCCAAGACTCAGACTTACGGCAGTTTTCCAAACTCCTGTTTCCAATGGCAACTGTAAAATACAAGCAGCAGTGTTTCATATTTAGATTGCTTTTGCCAGTAGGTTGCATAATTAGATTGAATAACCTAATCTCTCTTAGAGCTAAACCATAAAAATACATCATTTGATAAAAAACAAACAAAAAAACAAAAACAAACAAAAAAAACCCACTGGAAAGTATTTGAAACCAAAGCATTTGTGGATGTCTAACATCAATATATAACATCCTTTCCTGGTTTGGATTGAGAGGTTTGCACACTGGAACTGCATCTAAATGGTGAGGTTTGTAGAAAAATGTACTGTGGTTACTTCTTACAATCAGAGCCAGAATGAAAAAAGGATTGCATCATATTATCTCTAACTATAAAGTTACGGAAAGGAAACAAAGCTATCACAGACAACAAGCCTTTTATGAGGCTTTATGGTGCCGAGGCATTGTGTTTGGCCTAGTGGAAAAGAAATGAACAAGACAAAGTCCTGACTCACTGAGCTTATATCCTATTCAGGAGAATTTAACTGGTAAAAATAATAACTATTTTGCATGTCTTAAGATTGTCAAACAAATTCTTAGAAGAGAAAAACTACTCTGTGTTTGAGAGAAGACTTCTTGGGAGAGAATGTCAGTGGAGCTGATCCTTAAAGACATGAGCAAGTGAACTGAGGCAATGCCCCAAACCCCACAGAGTCTCTAGCCTAGTTTAAAACTCTTCTAAAACAATGAGCAAAGTGCCCATTTTGAAAACAGCAAGCAGCTTTTCTGATTGTTTTAAACCCTCAGATTTATCTCCAAAAAGGATTGATTGGTTGATATTATTTATATGACTTTCAAGTAAACTTAAATACCAGAATTGGTTCTAGCAGAAAGAACACTATAAAGCACCTAAACTAATACACAGTTTTCCATACTTCAAGACAAGTCGAGATTGGTTTTGTTTTGTTTTAATTTCACAGCGCATGTTTTTTTAATCCCAAGCAAGCATTAAATCAGGCTCAAAAATGCTACTGTTAAAACTTCACTTGTCACATTTTCATCTATCCCGTTGTCCCAACACTTCAAACACTTCCTCTTTCACATGCCCATTGTTTACTTACCTCCAACTAGATATTTTTTTCTGCCAAGAGAATAAGACCCTACTCTATTCATACAAGTGTGTACCTTTCATCCTAAAGCTTAAATTCTCTTCAGCACACACACACACACACACACACACACGCACATTGTGAAGGAGGGATAAAATTCTCTCCCCAGATATTTCTTCATTGTCACGAAACTATCCCCTAAAAGCCCATAGAAAAATAGTATGTTATCACGATGAAGTGTATGCTAATTTCATTATAGGTCAGACATAAAATCACCCATTGACGACTGACTCCTATATATATGTATATCCACCAGGGAGTTGCCCAATCTCCCTTTGACTGCTTCAGAAAGAGAGAGCTCAATGCTTTCCAAATAGCCCTTTTTGCAACGACCAATTTATTCAATTAGCTGTCATTCAACAAATGCTTATTAAGTAATCATTGTGATCTCATGCTTATTTTTAAATAATAATTTATTAAATTGTTTTAATTTTTACTAGCATAGTTAATGTTTACTGGAAATTTTAGAAAAAATAAATAGAAAAAAGAAAAGAGATCTCCTGCAATCCAGCCACCTCTCTGTATTAAAACAGTTTGTGAGTACCTTTTTTCTTCTATATTATAATTCTCCTGAAGCCAAAGAACATATTTGTCTATCATTTTAGCATGCTGTATCTACTGCACATGATTTGTAGTTTGTAAATTTTAAAATCATCATTTTCAACCTGGCTGCTGGAAATGTGCCATTTCCAAGCCACATAGCCTTTCCTGGGATATTCTAGCACCTTAGTTGTATTTTAGAACCACCAGTCTAAACCCTAGACCAAAGTTTCTCAGTCTCAGTACTATTGATATTTTGGGCTGGATAATTCTTCTTTTGGGGAGGCCCGTGCTTTGTATTGTAGGATGTTTAGCGACATCCCTGGCCTCTACCCACCAGATGCTAGAAGTACTCCTCCGCCCAGTTGTGACAAGCAAAATGTCCCCAAGCATTGCCAAATATCCCTGGGAGTGTGGGGATGGGAAGGGACAAAATCATCCCAGTTAAGAACCACTGTCCTTGAACCAGTCAGGACCTCAATATTTTTTAAAGCTCCCCAGGAGATTCTAATAGACAACCAAGAAGGTTCCAAGAGAATGGGACCATGCCTGTCATTGTTTTGTTCACTCACTGTTCTAGCATCAGCCCCTAGCAGAGTGTCTGAGACATGTTAAGCTCCCCAAAATAGTATTGAATTAAACAGTATGTGACAGAATCTCAGTAAGGGTAGGAAGAATAGTTTGAAAAGTCTCCTGAGGTAATTTTGATGACACAATCAACACAAACTCCCCCAGCAATGCAGCTAAGAATCATTAAGTTAGACTAGCCAATGCCAGAACTGGAATGGCCTTACAGATTCCTTAATCTATGGCTTTCAAATTGTGCTTTTCATAGAATCTTAAGGATTCCAAAAAGCCATGAGGAGTAGATCAAGCTAGTGGGTGTCCAGACTCCATGTCATCTTCCAACAGAGAGGCTCTGCTTTTAGTCATTCATTCAACAACAATTTGTTCAATACATACATTTTGGCATATTTATGGTAATGCTAAGGATACAGGTATGAGAAAAAGTTACGCTTCTAGTAACTCACAATTATATGTGTCTTATTTGTTGGGGTTCCACATAAAATTTCTTCTGAAAAAGGGTTCTAGATATATAGATAGATAGATAGACAAACACATTGAGAATACACCTCTTCATTTCACAGATAGAGAAACTAATATTAAAAGAATTATGTAATTTCACTTAATAAAGAAAATATCAGTTATAATTGACCAAAATAGTAGCATAAAATGTTTCAGGGAGACATTCCCGCTCATAATCTTTGAACAACTAGCAAAAACTGGCAGATATCTTCCTCAAAACTCCAGAAAATGATTAAAGGGTTACAGTAACTAGGCCAGTGCCAAATCAAGAAAGCAGCTTTAAAAATGGTAAAAGCTTGTGGCACACTTGCTGTCCCCTCTCCCACCACCTTACCGGTAAAGTGTGGCAGCAGCCTGTATTCCCATTATGGACCCCTGGCCCTGATCTGGAGGTAGAAGGGAAACCCCTAAGGGCATACTGAGGTGCCGCTATGTTGAACTCAATCCATCAGGTGGCAGCTTGAAAAATGAACCAGGAAATTCATGTGGGGTTCACCCTCCTCCCAGAACTTGCCCAGCAGGCAGAAGCAGCTTGTGAACTGCTAAATCAGTATAAGAAACAATTAAGGCAAAGAAATCTGAGCAAAAGGTTACATACTTTAAGTCATATAACAAAGCACCCAGGTGAGTTATAAAGAAATAGACCTCCAGTAAAGGTAACCATTTGGGTAACTATAAATGATAATACATTTGTATTGTATTTTTTGGTATGTATGTAAATCAACATTTTAATTCTTACAGTTTCTAAAATGCAGATGCATTAGAATTATTGGTAAATCTATAGTTTTGGACATATAATGTATAAATATAATTTGTAACAAGTACAGCATGTAGGTGGATGGGAGAATGGAGGGGTATTAGAACATTGTATGTGTATGCTATTGAAATTAGGTTAGTGACAAATCCAAAGTGGTTTCTTCTAGATTTAGGATTATAAATTTAAGTGCCACGGTAAATACAAAAAAAAATATGAAAAATACATACAGGAAAAAATGAGAAAGGACTCAAAATGGTGAAATGTAAAAAGTCAAATAAATGTGGAAGTAGGCATTAATCGAAGAATTGAGGGACAGAAAAGGTAAAAGATTTACCAAGACAAAATAACGAAACAGCAGAAGAAAGTTCTGAATTATCAGTAATTATGTTAATTCTAAAAGGATTGAACACTCCAATCCAAAGACAAGAGTGGGGAGTGGATGTGGCTCAAGCTGTTGAGCACCAGCTTCCCACATAGGAGGTCCCAGGTTCAGTTCCTGGTGCCTCCTGAAAAAAACAAAAACAAAACAAAACAAAACAAAAAACCAACTCAGGAAAGCTGATGTGGCTCAGTGTTTGAGAGCCGGCCTCCCACATACAAGGTTCCCCAGCCCCCAATACCTGAAAAAAAAAAAAAAAAAAAAAAGAGAATGGCAGAATAGATTAAAAAGCATGACCCAATATGCTGTTTAAGAGTTTTGTCTTAAATTCAAAGACACAAGTAGGTTGAAAGTGAAAGGAAGGGAAAAAAATACCACACATATAGTAACCAAAAGAGACCTAGAGTAGCTATGTAAATATCAGATGAAACAGATTTTAAGTAAAATATATTTTAAGTAAAATAGATTTTACAAGGGACAAGGAAGGTCACTTTATATTGATAAAGAGGTCAATTCAACAAGAAGACATAACAATGATAAACATATATGCTCCTAACCACAGAGTCCAAAAATATGAGGCAAATATTGAAAGATTTGAAGGAAGAAATAGACTGTTCTATATTAATAGTAGAAGACTTCAATATGGCACCCTCAGTAATAGACCATCTAGACCAAAGATCACCAAGGAAATGAAAGACTTCAAAGATACTATAAACCAACTAGACCTAACAGACATATATAGAACACTTTATCCAATAGCAACAGAGTAGTGTACATAAATCATTCTACAGGATAAACCATAAGTTAGATCAAAAAATAAGACTCAATGAATTAAAAAATATTAAAATCATACAATGTATCTTCTCCTTCCAAATGGTATGATTCAAGGAATCAATGACAGAGGGAGAACTGGAAAATTGACCAATATGTGGAAAGTAAAGAATACATTCTTAAACAATAATGGGTGAAAGAAGAAATCACAAGGGAAAATAGGAACTATCTGAGGTGCATGAAAACAAAACCACAACATCCCAAAACTTATGGGATGCAGCAAATGCAGTGCTGAGAGGTAATTTATAGCTCTAAAAAATTCTAGAAACATTAAAAAAGAAGAACGATCTCAAATCAGAAACCTAACCTCACATCTGGAACATCTAGAAAAAGAAGAGCATACTAACCCCAAGGAAGCAGGCAGAAGGAATAAAATAACAAGGATTAGAGTAGAAATGAAAGAAATAGAGAATTTTAAATAAAACAATAGAGAGAATCAAGAGAATCAAAAGAAGTTTCTCAGAAAAGATTTTAAAAAATCAATAAACCCTTACCTGAACTGACAAAGACAAAATGCGAGAAGATGCAGATAATGAAAATTGGGAAAAAAGGTAGGGACACTACCACAAATCTCACAAAATAAAGAAGATTATAACAGTATACTATAAACAATGGTAAACCAAAATATTAGATAACCTATATGAAATAGAAAAATTCTAGAAACAAACCAACTAATTACACTGACTCAAGAAGAAATAGAAGATCTCAACAAACCAATAACTAGTAAAAAGATGGAATCATTAATCAAAAACCTCACACCAAAGAAAATACTAGGACCAGATGTCTTCACAGGTGAGTTTTAGCAAACATTCCAAAAAGAATTAATACCAATTGAGCTCAAACTCTTAGAAAAATTGAACAAGAGAGAATGCACCGTAACTCATTGTATGAAGCCAATAACATACTAAAAACAAAGGCAAAGATACCACAAGAAAATACATTACAAAACAATATCCCTTATAAATATAGATGTAAAAATCCTAAATAAAACCTGAGCAAAAAAAAATCCCAATAGCATATGAAAACAATTTTACACAATTTTCAAGTAGGATTTATCCCATATATTCAAGGGTGATTCAATATTAAAAAATCAATTAATGTAATGCACCATAATAACATAACAAAATTTTTAAACAATTTATTCAAGTATATCATTCATACATGAACATACATAAACTATAAGTGTCCAGTAAACATTGTGAACTTACAAAACAAACATGCATAACATCATACAGGGCTCCCACACATCATCCCACCACAAATACTTTGCATTGTTGTGAAACATTTGTTAACAAATTATGAAAGAGTACTGTCAAAGTATTACTAACTATAGTCCATATCTTACTCCCCTATACTTTTTTTTTTAAGGATTTATTTTATCCATTTTTACCACTCCCCCATTTTTGCAGTTTTTGTGTCCATTAGCTGGGCAACTCTCTGTGTCTGTTTCCTTCCCTCTCTTCTCATCCTTCTCCTCCTGTCTTCACTGGGATTTGATCCTCAGAACCTCTGATGTGGGAGAGAGGCATCCTACCACCTGCACCACCTTAGTTCCTGGTTTTTGGCGTATCCTTTGTGTCACTATCCTGTTACATCATCATCTTGCTACGTGTCTCAGTGGGGCCTGGCAGCTCACCTGCGCGTGGGGCCTGGGGGTGCACCCATGCACGGGGCCTGACAGAACACCCGCTTGTGAGGCCAGCTGATGCACCTGCTCACGTGGCCTGGCAGTGCACCTGCTCACAGGGCCTGGGGGACTCACCGTGCACGGGGCCTGGCGGCACACCCATGCCTGAGAGGCTCACCTGCTCACAGGGCCTGGAGGCGCATCCACTCACCGGGCCTGGGGGGTCTCACCCTGGGGCCTGAGGGCACACTCCTGCACGGGGCCTAGTGGCCAGCATGCCTTCTATATTTTTCCTTTTTTTAATTTTTACTGGGAGGTCCCGGGGATCAAACCCAGTTCCCTCCATATGGGAGACGGATGCCCAACCATTTGAGCCACATCTGCCCCCTGCTATATCTCTTAAGTTTGACCAAAGATACCTAGAGTTACAGCCATTTCCCATATAGGATCATCATATAATAAATCAAGCTTAGTTTATTACCAGCATTCTGAAAACCAGACCTAGGAAGAAAAACTAGGCCTGGGAACACATGCATGGTTTCTAATATAGTGAATGTTTAGCCTGTCCTAATTATCACAAAATCAGGACAGCGAGAATATTCATAACATAACAAATTTAAAACACACACACACTTGATCACCTCAATTGAACAGAAAAGGCATTTCACAAAATCCAGCACCCTTCTTGAGAAAAACACTTAGAAACCTAAGAATAGAAAGGAACTTCCTCAACCTGAAAAAGGGCATATGTAAAATCTCACACCTAAGATCATACTCAATAGTGAAAAGACTGAAAGCTTCCCCTCTAAGATCAGGAGCAGAAAAGGATGCCCACTATCACCACTACAATTCAGATTTGTACTAGATGGTTTCCCAGAGCAATTAGGCAAGAAAAAAAATAAATAAAAGGTATCCCAATTAGAAAGGAAGAAGTAAAATGTTCCCTATGTACAGATGACATGATCTTCGTATTAGTCAGCCAAAGGGGTGCTGATGCAAAATACCAGAAATCTGTTGGCTTTTATAAAGGGTATTTATTTGGGGTAGAAGCTTACAGTTACCAGGCCATAACGCATAAGTTACTTCCCTCATCAAAGTCTGTTGCCATGTGTTGGAGCAAGATGGCTGCTGATGTTCAGTCTTCCTCTTCCTCTTAAGGTCCCATGGTCCCAGCTTCTTCCAAAATCAACTGTAGTCTGGGATAAGTCTCGCATCCCCCAGGGTCCATTTCTCTCTGGGCTCACCTGCTCTGCTCTTTCCACAGGCCAGCTGTGAATTATCTGTTCCCAGGGTCTCTGCCGTGTCTATGGAGCCATCTCTATTCCTATGTTCTTCTCCTGTGTGTTTACTTCCCAGGGCTCCAGCTCAAAACTCCAACCTCCTTTCTCTGTGGTGCAGTTTCTCTGTGAGTCTCCGCCCCCTACATCCTACTGACGTGGCCCATTCAAAGCCTTAATCATTATTTAATCAAGTAAAAGTGAAACCTCTGAATCCAATATAATTTAATATGCGCAGAAGAACAGACCAGTTTACAAACATAATCCAATATCTATTTTTGGAATTCATAAACAATATCAGACTGCTATATCTGGAATAAAGAAAATCCTGAAAAGTCCACAGCAAAGCTCCTAGAGCTAATAAATGAATTCAGCAAAGTGGTGGAGTACAAGTACAAAAATCAAGAGTGTTTCTATATACAAGCAAGAAACAATCAGAAGAGGGAAAAGGAATTCTGTTTACAATGGGAACTAAAAGAATCAAATATCTAGGAATAAATCTAACCAATGAACTTGTACACAGAAAACTACAAAGCATTGCTAAAAGAACTCAAAGAAGACCTAAATAAATGGAAGGACATTCCATGTTTGTGTACTGGAACACTAAATATTGTTAATGTGTCAATTCTACCTAAAGTGATTTCCAGATTCAATGCAATACCAATCAAAATTCTAATAACCTTCTTTGCAGAAATGGAAAAGCCAATCATCAAATTGATTTGGAAGGGTAAGGGGTCCTGAATAAGCAAAACCATCTTGAAAAAGAACAAAGTTGGAGGACTCACACTTCCTGATGTTAAAATGTATTGCAAAGTTACAATAATCAAAACAGCATGGTACTGGCACAAGGATATATAGACCAATGCAATCTAATGAGAGTTCAGAAATCAACCCTAACTTTTATGGACAACTGATTTTTTAAAAATTTATTGAAGTATATCACTCATACATAAACAATAAGTGTATAGTAATAGTTGTGAATTTACAAAACATACATACATAACATCATACAGGACTCTCATACCTCACCCTACCTCCAATACCTTGCATTGTTGTAAAACATTTTTAACTATTAATTAAAGAGCATCCTCAAATTATTACAGCTAACCAAAGTATCTTACATTTGGTGTATTTTCCTCCCAACACCCCCTATTATTATTTCTTATTTTTATACATTTATACATGAACATACATAAACAATAAGTATATAGTAAAAGTTGTGAACTTACAAACAAACACATATAATATCATACATGGGTCCCATACATCAACCCACCACCAACACCTTGCATTGTTGTGAGACATTTGTTACAAATTATGAAAGAATATCATCAAAATCTTGCTACTAACTGTAGTCCTTATCTTACATTTGGTGTATTTTTCCCCCAACCCACCCTAGTATTATTTTTTAAATATATTTTTATGGCAGAAGTTGTAAACTTACAAAACAATCATGCACATGTGCAGAATTCCCATACAACACCCTTCTATCAACACACCACACTGTGGTGGAATATTTATTATAGATTATGAGATAATATCATCAGACTATTACCAGATTCATAGCATACATTGGGCACACTTTTTCCATACTCTCCCATTATCAACACAGTACATCTTTGGCACAGATGCATGAATATTATATTATTACTGTTAACCATAGTCCATAGGTCACTCCAGCTGTATTTTTCCCATGCTTCTCCACATTCCCACCACCTTGCAATACTGATGTACATCTGCTCTAGCTTACAAAGGACATTCTCGCATCTGTACCATCAACCACAATTCTCATCCACCTCTGAGTTTACTGTGTTATTCAGTCCCTAGATTATTCTCTAGATTTCTTTCAATAGGCATTTACATCCCTAGACTATTCTTTTCAGCCACATTCCCATTTATAAACCAGCTGTTACTCACTATAATATATTACCAACAACTTTGTACATTTCCACACTTTCACAGTAAAGTTAATTAAAACTTCTACATACATTAAACATCAGTAGTCCATCTCAGTCCTCCTCTTAGATCCCTTAAGAATCCACCACCTACCACCAGGTCTTGAAGATATTTTCCTACATTTTCTTCTAGAAGCTTTATGGTTCTTGCATTTATATTTAGGTTTTTGAGCCATTTTGAGTTAATTTTGTATAAGGTGTGAGATAGGGGCCTTCTTTCCTTCTTTTGACTATGGATATCAAATTCTCTCAGCACCATTTGTTAAATGGATTATTCTGCCCAAGCTGGGTGGGTTTGACAGGATTGTCAAAATTCATTTGACCATAGATGTGAGGGTCTGTTTCTGAGCCATCAATTCTGTTCCTTTGGTCTATGTGTCTGTCTTTATGCCACTACCATGCTGTTTACCACTGTAGCTAGGTAATATGATTTAAAGTCCAGAAGTGGAGTTCTCCAACTTCACTTTTCCTTTTTAAGATGTTTCTGGCTATTCAGGACCCCTTACCCTTCCAAATAAATTTGATAATTGTGTTTTCCATTAATTTAAAATATGCTGGTGGAATTTTTATTGGCATTGCATTGAATCTGTATATTAATTTGGTTAGAATTGACATCTTAATGATGTTTAGTCTTCCAATCCACGAGCATGGAATGTTCTTCCAATTATTTAGGTCTTTTTTTTTTTTTTTTTACAATAAGGTATAGTTTTCTGAATACAAGTAATTTACATCATTGGTTAAGTTTACTCTTAAATATTTTATTCTTTTAGTCACTACTGTAAATGGAATTTTCTTTCCTGACTTCCTCCTCAGATTGCACATTACTAGTGTCTTTTAAAGTCTATTTCATCTGATATAAGTATAGCTACTCTGGCTTTTTTGGGGAGGGGATATCTCGTCATGTATGGAATATCTTTTTTCCAGCCTTTCACTTTCAATCTATTTGTATCCTTAGGCTAAGGTGAGTCTCTTGCAGACAGTATATAGGTGGCTCATACTTTCTTATCCACTCTGTCTATGTCTTTTTATTGGGGAGTTTAATCCATTAATATTCAATGCTATTACTATAAAGGCAGATCTTATTTCATCCATTTTGGCCTTTAGGTTTTAACTGTCATAGTTTATTTTTATCACTCTTTTGAGACTTTTCATTACTTTTACTGATAGAATCTTCATTTCTAGACTCTCTTCCAAGCCTCTCTCTCCTCTTTTCTTTTCAGACTGTAGCCCACCCTTTAGTATTTCCTGCAAAGCTGGTCTCTTAGTTATAAACTCTCTCCATTTCTGTTTATCTGTGAATATCCTAAATGCACCTTATTTTTGAAGACAATCTTGCTTGATATAAGATTCTTGGCTGGAAGTTTTTCTCTTGCAGCATCTTAAATATATCATACCACTGTCTTCTTGCCTCCATGTTCTGATGAGAAATAAGCACTTAACCTTATTGGGTGTCCCTTGTTTGTGATGCATCACTTTTCTCTTGCTGCTCTCAGAATTCTCTCTTTATCTTTGGCACTTGACATTCTGATTAGTATGTGTCTCAGAGTTGGTCTATTCAGATTTATTCAGAAGAGAGTACACTGTGCTTCTTGGACATGGATATCTATGTCCTTCAATAGAGTTGGGAAATTTTCTTCCATTATTCTTCAAATATTTCTCCTGCCGTTTTTCTCTTCTTTTCTCCTTCTGGGACACCCATGACATGAATATTTGCATGTCTCTTGCTGTCATTTATTTTCCTGAGACCTTGTTCAATTTTTTCCATTCTTTTCTTCATCTGTTCTTTTGTATGTTTGCTTTTGGAGGCCATTTCTTCAACCTCACTAATCCTTTCTTCTGCCTACTCAAATCTGTTATTATATAATTCCTGTGTATTTTTAATTTCATTTATTGTGCCTTTCATTCCCACAAAATCTGCCATTTTTCTATGTATGCTTTCAAATTCTTAATCTCTTTAGCCATCTCATTGAATTTATTAAGGAGATTTGCTTGAACATCTATTAGTAGTTGCTGAACTCCTTTATGTCCTCTAGAGGCTTATCTTTTTCCTTTAACTGAGCCATATCTTCCTGTTTCTTGGTGTGGATTGTAATTTTTCCTTGGTGTCTTGGCATCTGGCTTACTAGGTGTTTTTATTCTGGGTGCAGTTTTTCTCTTTAGTTTAGGGCTTTCTTGCCCTTTCTTCCTTGCTGGTTGTGGTGGGAGGAGCCAAGGATGTAGTTGGTGCTGTAAGCTATGGAGGCTCAAGCTGACTTCATTGCCCCAGGGACTGATGAAGCTTCTGTCACCTTTCTCCTTTGCCAGGTTAAGGACAGAGTCAAAGCCATGTGTAATAATCCTAGTCATACAGGCCTAGACTGTAGTTGCCAAGAAAAACTGATGAAGCTTCACAGCCTTTTCTCTCCTGCCTGGGGCTGGGATAGAGCTATAGGTGTGCAGCAGTCTATGCTGTTCGGGACCAAAATGATTGCAGTTGCTCTGGTAGACTTCTGACCATTCAATCTGTGCCAACCAAATGTAACTACAGTTACCCAGAGAGGCTGGTGCAGGGTCCTCCAACTTCCTCCCTGCTAGAGGTAGGGCTGAAGTACGCTAAGGCTGCAGTCCAATATGTGTAAAAGAAGCCAATCCCCACCATCACTATGATTTTCCATCAGCCCAGCTTCCTCTAATACTGGAGATGGAGTCAAAATGGTGGCTACCAGCCTCTTTCCAACTCAGACAGGTTCAAACTTTAGCTGTTCTTAAGGTTATACTTTAGCCAGCCAAATTTACTGATTAGTAACTGAATTTGGTGGCCAACCATCTCTTCCTCCCCTGTTTTTGGGAAATGGAGCTTCCAACTTCAGCCACAGAATAGCTCCTGAGGCAGCTTGTGCTGCCAGAGTAAGATGATCACCAGCCTCTGCAGCGTGGTCTGTATTTTCTCAGAGAGACTGGTGCAAGTTCCCCCAGCTTCCTCCCTGCTGGAGGTGGGGCTGGGGCTTAGGCTAGAGCTGCAATCCGATCTGGATGGAAAGAAGCTGGTCCCTACCAGCACTGTGATCTTCAGTCCACCCCGCTTCCCCTCATGCCAGGGGCGGAGTTAAAATGGCAGCTACTGGCCTCTTTCTGACTTGTACAGGTTCAAACTTTAGCTGTTCTTAGGATTATACTTTGGCTTGCTGAATTTTGTAATCAGTAGCTGAAGTTGGTGCCCAACCATATTTTCCTTCCCCGTTTTTGGGAAGTGCAGCTTCCAATTCCAGCTGCGGAATAGCTCCCAGGGCAACTTGTGCTGCCAGTGGAGGGTGGGCACCAGCCTCCGTGGTCTGGAGTGCTCTACTTAGGAATCTTCTCTGCAGATGGGCAATCTCCTTCTTCCATTCTTTCAAGGATGTTGCAGGATACTCTTCTGATCTCCTGGAGCCCCCAAAGAGGTGCTTTATTTAGCTCTGGGTGATTACTAACTGCACTGTAGCATGAGCTGACTCTAGGAGCTCCTTACTCTGCTGCCATCTTGCTAGTTGTAAATGACTGATTTTTGACAATGAGACAAAGACCACTCAGTTGGGAAAGTACAGTCACTTCAACAATGGTGCTGAGAGAACAGCATCTCCATATGTAAAAGAACAAAGGTGAACCTCTACCTCACACATGGATCAAAGGCCTAAATATAAGAGCCCAAACTATCAAACTCCTAGAAGAAAACATACAGAAACATTCTCAGGACTGTGTGTTAGGCAATGGCTTTTTAAAGTTTACAACCAAAGTACCAGCAATAAAAAAAAAAGATAGATAAATGGGACCTCATCAAATTTAAAACTTTTGTTGCTCAAAGGACTTTATCATGAAAGTAAAAGGACAACCTACACAAGAGGAGAAAATATTTGGAAACCACATATCTGATAAGGATTTAATATCCATAAAATAGGTTTTTTTAAATTTTGTTTTCTTTTAGGAGATACCAGGCATTGAACCCAGGACCTCATATATGGGAAGCAGGCTCTCAACCACTGAGCTATATCTGTTCCACAATGATAGCTGGTCCCTTCGTTTGTTTGTTTTTATAGGAGGTACCAGGGTCGAACCCGGGACCCCGCACATGGGAAGCAGGCACTCAACCACTTGAGCTACACCAGAAAATAATTTTTTAAAACTCTATACCTCAACAGTAAAATGACAAACAACCCGATTAAAAATGGGCAAAACACTTGAATAAACATTTCTCCAAAGAAGATATACAAATGGCCAAAAAGCTCATGAAAAGATGATCAGTATTATTAGCCATTAGGAAAATGCAAATCAAAATCACAATGAGATACAATTTAACACCCACTCAAATGGCTAATATTAAAAAATGGAAAATTATAAGTGTTGGAGGGAATGTGGAGAAATATGAAAACATTCATTATTGGTGGGAATGTGAAATGGTGCAGCTGCTGTGGAAGACCACCTCAGAAATTTAAATATAGAATTACCATATGACCTAGTAATCCTACTTCCAGGTATATACACAAAAAAAACTGAAAGCAGGGACTCAAAAAGATTTTTTCACACTGATATTAGCAGCGGCATTATTCATAATCACAATTGCCAAACAATGGAAGCAATCCCAGTAGCCATCAATCAATGAAGGGAAAAACAAAATGTGATATATACAATGGGCTATTATTCAGTCATAAAAAGGAATGAAGTTCTGGGACATGGCACAACATGGATGAACCTTTGTCTCAGTTTGAAACAGGACCGCCAATGCAAAGTACCAGAAATGGGTCGGTTTTTATAACAGGAAACTTATTTGGGTAAAAGCTTACAGTTCTGAGGCCATGACATCTCCAAATCAAGGCACCATCAGAAATGCTTTCTCACCCAAATCAGCTACTGTTGATCCTAACATCCTGCCATGTGGCTAAGATAGATGCTGATCTCTGCCATCTCCTCTAGGCTCACTATCTCTCTCAACCCAGCTCCCAGAACTTAGCTGTGGGCAACCAGGCACAGGGCTTGTCTCTTTCCCGCCTCCTCTCTCAGTCTCCATTGCTCCACTTTCTTCCCAAGTACAGCTGTGAGTTCACAGGCATATGGCAGGGCTTCTTTCACAAGCCTTGATCTGCTATGTGGGCAGCCCCTCAGGGGCCTCTCTTTATGCCTCTGTGCTCTGCTGGTTCCAGGCTCCAGGTCCTCTCTGAGTCTTCAGGGCTTCTCTGTTTCCCTGCAGTCCTCTCTCTCACACAGCAGTATCAATATGGAAGTTTTCTTTTCCTCTGTGTGTCTGTCTCTCTCTGTGTCTCCATTTATATCAGCTCCAGTAAGAGTGCAGAGACTCAACCTGAGTCACATCTCACTGACATAGTCTAATAAAAAACAATCTAATCAAGTAATCTAAAGTGAATCTAATGCAATCAAAGGGTACCATACCCACAGGAATAGATTAGCTTAAAAACATCATCTTTTAGGGGATTCACAAAATAACTTCAAACTGTCACAAACTTGAAGACATCATGTTGAGTGAAATAAGCTAGACATAAAAGGACGAAAATTGTATCATTTCACTGATAGAAAATAATTAGAATAAGCAAACTCATAGAGTCAGAATCTAGAATATAGGTTACCAGGGAAGAAGGTGGGGTGAGGAATAGGGAGTTAAGTATTGAAAGGAAAGGTTTTCTATTTGAGGTGATAGACAAGTTTTGTTATTAGATGGTGGTGATGGTGGCACAAAATTGTGAATGTAATTAACATCACTGAATTATATATCTGAATGTGGTTAGAGAGGGAAGTTTAGGTTGTATATATGTTGCTAGAATAAAATTAAAAAAAACAAAATCATAGGACTGTACAACACAGTATAAAATATGGACTACACTTAATAGTACAATTATAATAATATTCTCTCATCAATTGTAACAAAGTTATCACACTAATGCATAGTGTTAATAATAAGGGAAACTGTATGTGTGAGGGGGAATTATATCAGAACTCTGTATTTTTTACATGAATTTTCTGTAAACCTACAACTTCTCTAATAAAAAAATTTAATAATTTAAAAATAGAAAATGTCAGAACCAAAACTAAAACTTACTTCCTCTAACACCAAGCCCAGTGCCCTATACCTTAATAGTCTACATTTCAGAAATAAGGGTTCCATGAAAGAACTGAGGCTGTAGGAAGACCAGGAGATCCCCTAGACCTTCCAGCTTCTTCAAAGATAGATCTAAGAGTCATGTAAAAATGCAACTACCAGTAGCTTGGTATACTTGTAAGTATGAATTTGGGTGCAAGTAACTGAAAACCCAACTCAAACTGGATTAAACAATACAAGGAATTTATTGAATCATATAACTGAAAAGTCCAGAAATAGGTATTGTTTCAGAAGAAACTGGATCTGGTGATTCTAACAATGTGATTGAAATGTAGTTTGGACCTCTCATTCCTCAGTAATGTTTCCTAAGTAGTGGCTCCATTCTCAACAGGGTTTCCCCTTGATGTTTCAAGAAGGCTGTCAGGCTACAAGTTTCCAGCAGAGAATAGAAAGTGTTTTCTGCAATTGGAAGTCCCAGAACATAGTCTTAATGGTTCTGACAGGCCTGAGTCATCTGTACCCATCTGGACTAATCTTCTAATTGGCTTAAGGCAACTGAAGGCCACAATAATGCACTTGGCTAGGAATTTGAAGTACTTTTAGGAAAAGGAGACTAGATGGAGGGAAGCAACCAACCAACAAACAAACTGTACTGGTAATTCTAAAGTATTGTATCTGAATCTCACTGAGCAGCCCAGTTAGCCTGTGGGAATTCTAACAAGAGACATAAATTTTTAGGGTTTATTAAACAGGCAAATATGAACACCAAAATGTTAATGGCACTAGGTTACATCTTCCTTAGTTACAGTTTTGTGTATTGTTCAAATCTTTATAAATTAATATTTAAATAATTGACGTATAAAACACAGTGGGAAAAATGTTTATTGACGATGTACATTTGGCTCCTGTACATCCTCCAATGTTATGCAGTTTGTGCAAATAAAAATGTTGACTTAGTCACAATCTTGGTTCAAAGTAAAGTAAACTTGATCTATTTGCACTTGAGTTCTGAATTAATCACAAGCAAAAAACCTTTTGCTTGAAAGAACAATTGATATAATGGCACACTAAATGTGGATACTCAATTGTTGTTTCTAATTATGGATATGCATATATCGGATTCCATTTTTTCAATGTGTTGATTTGACATAAAAACAAGTCGATTTCACAAGTTTAAAATTCAGCTGACATTGGTTTTAACAGAATCTGCTGTTTCCTCTCACTTCTGAAATATAAACTTTCTGAAATTGTAAAAGTTGGTAGAAATTATTTTATCTGTGTGCACAGTGACAAGTGATTTTTCCATTTTATTTTTTACATATGTCTTAGATATGGAAAATTCAGAAAAAAAACATTTTTAAACTAATTAGATATTTGAGGGAAAATCATCTGCCATCCTTTATGAGTCCTGGCTATGCAGCCTATTATTTTGTGTCTAACACAGTGTCTGGTCAACATCAACTACTCAAAAGTTTGTTAAATTGTATTAAATTCCTCAAAACAACCCATCATAATCATATATGTCAATTTTTTATGCCTTCTCAAAAATTGATTTGCTATTTTTACAAGCAAACATTAAATCATATCTTGGATGGTATATATAAATTCAAATTATTTGAAGCTATTTTTATCAATTTGAATAAGTTTCATGAACATGCCAAATAAAAAATCAAGCAGTAAATACACAGGATTTCATAGAAGCAAATTCAGAGACATAGGAATTTTCTATTTAAAAAGATTAAAGAATATTTTTAAAATCTATAAGGTAGGTTAACAATGCCAACTTATTTATTTCTTAAACTTGTTTCTAGTACTTGAAGCAAGAAGAAAGGGAAAAAGCATGACTGTTTATTTTAAGATGTCATTGTGAAGTATTATTAAGTATTATTAAGATAATAAATACATAGTAAAACAACTTTGTAAAAAATCTTTAGTAGAACACACAAAATCCAAGAACACATTGCAAGCAAAGTTTTCTTGGTGAGCTCATCTGTATTTTGACGTCACAAATAAAACTTGTGTATAAAACCCACCTTTATATGTGCTAGACACAGGATCTTTTAAAGAGATTTTATTCTTCTCTAGACCACACAAGATTGTGGCACTTTTCTTCTACTCCTACAGCAGAGATAAGATCATTAGTTTCTTCCCAGCTGTCATATTTCTATTATTGCAGAAGAGGGATGTGTGATTCATTTTAGGATGTTTAGCCTCCTGGAAAATTATGGTTGTTTTGTGTAAACCAACTATGCGGCACATGGTAATTAAATATGTATTAAACAGATATATTTAAGCAAGTATATTGAATTAAGTATACTGATTGTGAGAGAAATCCAGTTCAAGCAAGCATATGTAAAGGGAAAAAAAATGGAAAGGGGGCAAGAAAAGACAGATTGGAAAACGAATTTACTCATGGGCCTCAATAGGTCAAGGGTTTGTTTCTACCTGACGGGCAAATCAACCTTAGGGAATGACTGCATCCAAGAACACAACCTCATCTTCATGGCTTTCTCTGTTTCTTGGTTTTGCTTCTTTCAGTATATATTGGCTTCATTCTCTTCTACTGCAGATGTCTTCATTCTTGTAGCAGGAGAAGGAGGGGCATGGCTGCAGACACCCCCAAGTTTGTTCTAGTCAGCAAACAGAGAGAAAAGAGAGATCTCTTTCTTCCAGTGTCCACATAAAAAATTCTAGGGAAGTAAGATGGAATCTAGCAGTTATTGATTGGCATACCCACCAGAAACTCAGGGAGTGGGGGATATCACTTCACCAAATGATGGGGAGAGACCCTCACTAGAAGAAGTAGGTGAGAGATATTGGGCAGATAAAAACATCAGCCGTCTTGATTGCATATATGGGTGTTGATGTCCACCCCACGTCCATTTGGTCCACCATCAACTTCACCCGTAGCTGTGGTAGATGGTTTCTGGCACACTGGCAACTTCCCATCTCAAGTTCTAAGCCTTCCCCACTTTCCTGCCTGAGGACTTTCTCCACACCATGGATGTTTGCTCCACCACAGGCAGGCACAACATAAAGAAATATAGGCAAATTAACCACTCGAGATGGGGGCAACCCTCAACAACAGAGGGTAGTACTATATCATCTAGTGGGACAATTCTGAGGCATATCCTACTTAGTTTATCAGGAAGTCCCCAACAGAATTGAGCCTCAGTTGCCTATAATAGTTATATAAAAAGTTGCCTAACACAACTTTTAATGGGTCTTCTCTTTTCTCTGCCTCACTTCCTCACTCCCTCTCTTAGCTGCCTGAGTTTACAACTTAAATAAACCACCTGCATCCAAGACCATGTCTCAAGGTCTGTTTTGCAGGGAGCCCAAACCAACACAACCAGGTTATTTATTAAATTTTCAAAACCATAGTCATACTAGACACTGGGAATATAGCAGTGAACAAGATAGGTATAGTCTTTGGGAAATGATTGCAAGAAATTTTACCCTCAATTATAATTGTTGCCATATTCTTCTCTTGTACATTCTTGGTGCCCATTAAAATGTCATGCATTATAAAATTAGAGTTGTGGTTTCACTCAACACTTTGTCCCCAATTCCAAGAATAAATTAAAGCTAAGAGGATGATAAATGTACTCGGGCCCAGCTTTTTTCTTAGCTTATTTCCTCCTTATCCAATTTTTTGCCCATCTGCAGGTTCAACTTCCACCTTATATTCTAGAACCAATTCTAATCTTCAACAATAGAAATTTAAATAGTTTTTGCCCAGCACAATGGGATTGATTCAACATCAGGCTATCTTTAACCTCAAGTCTCTTAATTCGAAAAAAGGCTTTGGTCTTATTCCTGAGACTTGGGTGCCCACAATGAATTATGGTCTAACAACTAGGCTTCTTTATTATTCCTGGCAAGTACCTACTGTATCAGGTGCTTTCATTCACAAGTGATAGAAAACCCAACCCAAAGTGGGTTGCAGCAAAAAAGAAAAGTATTGTTTCAGACAACTAAGAAGTCCAGGAGTAACGTTGTCTTCAGACATCACACGATCCACAGGTTAACCGTATCCTTAGTGCTTTTTTGTCATTTCTCTGCCAATGTCCAGTTCTTCCCATCTCCTTGTATTAGCATTTTCCTCAAGATAGCTCCCCTCATGGCACCAAAACTGCCTGCAATAATGTCAAAGGGAGAAGATAGCATCTGCATTCCAGCATTCTTTGTAGAAGTCCTGACATTCACACTGGTTGTTCTGGCTTATCAATGGACAATATACAGATTTTCTTAAGCCATTCATAGCTCACCCCAGGAGCTGGGTGGTATCAATTCCATGCTCACCACATAGCTGGTTTTCCAAAAGAAATCTGTGGTAGGAAAGAAACGAAAGAAACATGAGTAGCATGACCACATGTCAACTACAACTGCACAGTAGTTCTGTAACTCTGTATTGTTTGTCTTGATTCCCTGACCTCAGTATTTTAGTTATATACCTTCTTACCCAAGCCTTGCAGTCCCCTGTTAGGCATCTGGATCCTGGTGTTTGCTGACTGAATTCCCTGAGGCAGATTACCTGGGCTTCTGTGACAGTTTGAAGCTAGATGGACCCCAGAAAATTACATTCTTAAAGTTAATCCTCTCCTGTGGGTGTAAATTTATTGTGGGTGGAAACTTTTGATTAGGTTTTTTCAGTCAAGAGCCTTTGATTAGGTTATTTCAGTAAGAGGATTAAGACCCAGGGTGGGGATTAATTCTTACTAGAATCCGTTATAATAGAATTCTTACTAAAATCGTTTATAATAGAATTAAATTCAGACAAAGGGAAAGAAAGCCACGAAGCAGGAAGCTGAGGCAAGGGAGACCAGAGGAGGAGGGAGAGCCTAGCATATGCCATCAAGTGCCTTGCTACATGCCTTGCCATATGACAAAGGCAGCCAGAATCATCGGCTAGTCTTCATGGAGAAAGAATCACCTGATGATGCTTTGATTTAGACAGTTTTTTCAGCCTCAGAACTGTAGGCTTGCAAGCAAATAAATCCCCATTTTAAAAGCCAACCCATTTCTTATATATTGCATTTCGGAAAACCTAAAACATCTTCCGACCCTCAAGCATCACTTGAGTTCCTCTTACTCTACCATACAAATCACCCGGGCTGCCCTCTTGAAACCTCAATATTTCATTTTTCTTTTACCATATTGTTTTGGGCACCCTAAGTTCCTTATGATATGATAGGGGTGCCATTCAGTCCTTGACACTAGATCTGTTCTGTCTGGCTCCAGCTCTACACTTCTGTTGTTTGCTCCACCTGCCATAGATTGCTAGGCCCTGCTGTGCCAGAACCAAGATATAGTTATACATAAATAAACAAACCTTAAACTCAAACGTTTAGAAAGGGAAACAATCTAATAAAGCATCAATAGGCTATACAAAGTAACTTGGAGATATTATTTTAGAAAACATTGATTTAGACTCTTCTAGAAAGAATTACTAAGCTATTTAAGAAAATGTAATTTTATTATTTACCAGTGACATGTTTTTTTTACTAGTGACATTCTAATCAAAGTATTTTCAAATAAATATATTTAAAGGTGGTGGGACAAGAAGACCAACGAATAACCTTTCAGGTTCTTTCTAAGTAATTTGCAAGTGACTCATCTGTTTATTTAAGTCCATACCTCTAAAATGTTCAAGAACAGTTTTTTTTTTTTTTAATCATCTTAAACAGCTCATCTGCAGACTCATTTATATGACTAATTTGTTTTAAAATCCATTTTCCCCATTTGAATAGTTCAAAACAAATTTTACCCCATATCCCATCTGATTTATTGTAAATTATGAATTGGCAAAAGCAAGAATTATGAACATTTTACAGTACCCAGAAACTAGCCCTGAATACCAGAATTATGTGAGTGGCTGAGGCACACTAGGCAGCTTCCCAGTCCTGAAGACTGAATATTCCTGTTGAGGCAAGTTCCCTTCTAAAATGTTGCTGTCTTACATATTTCATTAAAAAATAAAGAAAGAAAAACAATTAAAAAGTATATGCTATACTGATAGACTCTTCCAAAACACTGTCATCCTTCCATTTCAGGTTCTCCTTGAGGTAAGGGTTGCTCTTTGGGGCAACAACACATTGGTGATTGATAATTTGCTAATTAAACTAATTTAGCAATTTTATGATTATACATTTATTAAGTCTTCCTTTTAATGACCTAGATCTGTATAGGGAACAAAATATTGCCTTTTTTTGTAGAAAAGAAAAAGAAAATAGAATTTCAGTTTCAGAAAGATCTTGAAGATTTTCAAATGCAACCACAGATCTGAACGATTTTTCAAGGGGAGATCTAAAAGATTTAATTATTTCACTGCTGAAATATGCATATAAAAGTTCTCTATTGTCTCCAGAAGATAAAATCTGTGTTTTTCACTAAAGTAAAGCATTCTTATCTGATCGTCAGATAAAGGCCAACCACATTTTCAAAGTCTGAGAAGCAAATAACAGAATAAATAAAATACTGATCCCATTTATTTAATGTTGTCTGAACAGTGAGTCTTGTAACTTTGAAATAATTATCTTGGCAGATGATGTTATTTTCTAAGGGAATAAAATATTTTGTTGTTTGGCAAACAATCTTTTTCTGCTTTCCCAAACATTTTCACTCCTAACTGGAAATATTAATGCATTTCTTTTCATAGCATGATGCTGAAAGAGGGTACAGGATTACCACGTGTTTCTTTAAACATCAATATTTGCTTTAACCTTTCTCAGTGATAATTAAAGCAAATATTGAAAAAAATATATATGCCTAACCCTGTGAGGTTTTTAAATCACTTGTTAGCAAAGCAATGTCACCTCCTTCAAGAGTCTCATTAGACAGGCTCTTAACTTAGGTGCCTTACTCCTGTGCTCCCATTATAATAACTTAGACACATCCTTGTAATTGTATTTATCACTCTGAATTATAATAATATGTTTATGTGTCAAACTATTTCCCACCTATGTTATAAGAGAAGGATCATTTTATTGTTTTCTTTGTGAGCAAGGTATTATTGTTACTGTGTATGCAAATATGAATAAGATACTGTTCCTCAATGTGGGAAGTCAAAGCCTTATAATTTGGTTTCCATGTCCTCCCCTCTAGTCACAGAGATGGCAAATTAACAACCATGCTTTACAAGAGGCTTCTAGATAGGTTTTCTTTGACTTGCATAATATTTTAGAAAAATTTGAACCAACATTTAAAATGTGAGAGATTTTGTACAAACCTCAGAATTTTCAGCTTCTCTCCAACAATCTGAAGATTTGGCAGCAATGGGCCTGATTTCCCATGTGGCAAGAACGCATTGCTGTTGAACAGCATTTGCCCCTTCACACAGGACATGTGTACTCCAGTTTACCACAGTCCCCTCTGCACCCTATTATCTTTCTGACACCAGGACCAAAAATCAGTTGCTGTTTATATTTGCACTGCTTTTCTTAGTACATAGAAATATATCTGTTTACCAGTGTTTTTTTCCTTCATCCTAAAAAAGAAAGCAGGAGGAGTAGGAAGCTCTAGGAATCAGTTCCTTCACCATAACAATTATTAAACAAACAGACTGAATCAATTATTTCAAAACTCTGGAATTCAGTAGAATACTGTGCAGCATTCAAGGAACAGCGAGAGGAAAAGGCAGGTAAATTGTGGTAAATATCACTGAACTGCTTTCTCTGAACATAGAGTCACCCATTCCCAACTCTCACAGCAGGCAGCAGTGTGGTCTGGCCCCTGGTATTGTTTGATGGTACAAGAGAGGGATATAAAAATCCACTTCCCCAAGATCCAGAGGGAGGTGGGGGGGGGGGGGCAGGGGCTGATGGCTGACCACTGTTCTCCTTTAGCTACTTTGGATCACTGGGGCTCTGAGGATGGCCATTGTTGTAATCCACCTCAGACAAAGGCAGTGGAGGAGACTTAAAGATGGTATGCTTCCTCAGAGCTGCGGAGGGCTGTTGAAAGGCTGTATTTGCTGGGCAGGTGCTGAGTCAAAAAAGCAATGTTAGTTGGAGGACAGCTGGAGGATAATATTGGAAATGTATAATAATGATTTTGGAAGTAGGTGAGGATTGTGCTTAATAATATAAATGCAGGAATGTTCTTCCACTACAGGGTATTAAGAATGTGGGATACATGGGAAACATGTAACTAATATAAATTAAGGACTATACTTGACAATATCATTGTAATGTTTTTGTAGTAAAAACAAAGTTGGCACTATATGAATTCTAAAGTTAAATACTGGGTTTGGTTTTGTGAGATATGAATACCATTAAGTATTTTTTCTCTTCATTAATAAGGAGATCTTGACTATGTCATTTACCTAATCTGTGTTTATCTGTGTATCTTTCTGAACACTAGAGTAATAACTGAGTTAGTCATTGGAATTAGATTAGTGCCTGGAAAAGAATATTTTAAGAGTAAAGTTTCCATAACTTGTTGAGCTGCCTTTTTCTGTTCTTTTATTTTTGTAAATTTGAAATAAAGTTGTTTTTAAAAAAAGGCGGGAGGGTCATACTGGAATAGGCAGGTCCTTAATCCAATATGACTGATGTCACTATAAGAGGAGGAAATATGAACACAGTCAGACAGAGGTGAGAACATCATGTGATAACTGAGGCAGAAAATGCCATGGATTGCTGGCAAGCCCCTTCCAGAAGCCAGGAACAGATTCTTTCCTACAGACGTAGAAGCATGGCCACATCAACACTTTGATTTCAGACTACTAGTATTCAGAACTGTGAGATAATAAATTTCTGTTGTTTTAAGCTACCCAGTTTGGGGCAACCCTAGGAAATTGAGACAATGGGCAAACTCTTTGCCCCAGAAATTCCACTTCTAGAAAGTTATCCTATGAAAACATTTGGGTACAGAGATGTATGTGTCAAGACGTCACAGAAAAAAACAGAAAGCAATCTACCTGTCCAAGTGGGACTTCAGTCTGTTAACTATGGTTATCTCTACTATAGAGTACCATGCAGGCATTTAAGGGATTTAAAAATGTATATGATAGACATAATAATACCTCAAGACACAATGATATAGGAAGGAATTAAATTATAGGGTAATAGATATGATCTGACCCATTTTGGTTAAAATAAAAGCTATATAAAACTAAAAAAAACACCTACCAACAAAGAAAAGCCTAGAACCAAATGACTTCACAGGAGAATTTTAACACCAATCCCAATCAAATTCTTTCAAAAAATTGAAGAGAAGGGAACAATCCCTAATTAATTGTACAAGGCCAACATTATATCCATATCAAAACCAGATAAAGATACCACAAAGAAAGAAAATTACATACAGGTGTTTTTTCAGGACTTGGGTATTATCCTGAGTGACATTACAATGACAGATATAGGCCATTTTACATCAGCATATAACATGCAGAACTGTGTGGGAGAGAATGTGGTCTACAATGTGAACTATGGTCCATGTTTAGTGGCAAAGCCCCAGGATGTGTATATCCATTGCAGGTGATGTGCCACACTAATGAAAGATGTTTATGTGGGATGTTATGGGAGGTGTGGGAGGTGGGGAACATGGAAATCCCTGTAATTTTTGTGTAATCTTTATGTAATCTAAGCATCTTTTAAAATATAAAGAATAATAATAATGACAATAATGATATAATAAATAGATGTTATAAAGAAAAAAAAAAGAAAATTACAGACCAATATCCTTTATGAATATAAACACAAAAATCATCAACAAAATACTAGCAAACTGTATCCAACAGCACATGAAACGAATTATATACCATAATCAATTGGGATTTATCCCTGATATGTAAGTGTGGTTCAAAATAAGAAAATCAATTAATGTAATACACCACATGTGTTGGTTAGGTTAATGTGTCAACTCAGCCAGGTAATTGTGCCCAGCCGTTTGGTCAAGCACGCACTGTAATTGTAATACAAGGACATTTATGAACTTTAGTCATCAGTGAGTTTACTGCATAGATGGCTGGTTATATCTACAATCAACCAGAGAGATTGCCATCAGTAACGAGTGACCTTTTATCCAATCAGTTGAATGCCTTAAAAGGGAAAGTGATTTCAGCATTCAGAGAGAATTTTGCAGCTCATCTTTGAACAGCCAATGTCTCCTGGGAACTCATCAAGGACCTTCATCAGACCTTTATTGGGGCCCCTGGTTTGTACCCTGCCTGCAGAATCTGGATTTGTGCATCCCCGTGGTCAAGTAAGAGAATTTAATAAAATCGCACACCATTTACAGATATCTCCTGTTGATTCTGTTTCCCTAGAAAACCTTGATTAGTACACCACATCAGCAGAATAAAGCAAAAATACCACATGATAATCTCAATTGATGCAGAAAAGGCATTTGACAAAATCCGGAACCCCTTCTTGAGAAAAACACTTAGAAACCTCGGAATAGAAGGAAACTTCCTCAACATAGGGAGCATATATGAAAAACCCACACCTAACATCATAGTCAATGGTGAAAGACTGAAAGTTTTTCTTCTAAGGTCAGGAACAAGAAAAGAATTCCTATTGTCACCACTGTTAATCAACATTGGACTGGAAGTCCTATCTAGAGCAGTTAGTCAAGAGAAACAAACAAAAGACACCCAAATTGGAAAGGAAGAAGTAAAATATTCCCTATAAATAGATGACATGATTCTCTACACAGAAAATCCTGAAAAACTCCACAGCAAAGCTCCTAGAGCTAATAAATGAATTCAGCAAAGTGGCAGGGTACAAAACACCCAAACATTAGAAGTGTTTCTATAAACTAACAATGAACAATTGGAAGAAGAATTTTTTTAAAAATTCTGTTTACAATATCAACTAAAAGAATCAACTATCTAGGAATAAATTTAACCAAAGAACTTGTACACAGAAAACTATAAAACATTGCTAAAAGAAATCAAAGAGCAAAATAAATGGAAGAATATTATGTGTTTGTGGACTGGAATATTGTTAACATGTCATCTCTACATAAAGTGATTTCCAGATTCAACACAATCCCAATCAAAATTTTAATAACCTTCTTTGCAGAAATGGAAAAACCAACCATCAAATTGATATGGAAGGTACAATAGCCTAAATAGCCAAAGCCACCTTGAAAAAGAAGAACAAAGTTGGAAGATCAAACTTCCCAACCTTAAAATGTGTTACAAAGCTACAGTAACCAAACAGCATGGTACTGGCACAAGGACAGACATATAGACCAATGCAATCTAATTGAGAGTTCAGAAATCAACCCTCACATTTATGGTCAACTTATTTTTTACAAGGAGAGAAAGATCACTCAATTGGGAAATAATAGTCTCTTCAACAAACAGTTCTGGGAAAACAGGATTTCCATAAGCAAAAGAATGAAGATAGACCTCTTCCTCATACCATATACAAAAATCCACTCAAAATAGATCAAAGACCTAAATATATGAGCCACAACTATCAAACTCCTAGAAGAAAACATATGGAAACACTTTCAGGACCTAGTTTAGGCAATGGTTTTTAGACTTTATACCCAAAGCACAAGCAACAAAAGGAAAAAAATAAATGGGACCTCATTAAAATTTAAAAATTTTGCACATCAAAGGACTTCATCATGAAAGTAAAATGATAGCCTACACAATGGGAGAAAATACTTAGAAATCAAATATCTGATAAGGGTTTAATATCCAGAATATATATGCTGTTGCTCAACTCAACAACAAAAAGACAAATAATACAATTTAAAAATGGACAGAATATGGCTCAAGCAGTTGAGCACCTGATTCCCATATGAGAGGTCCGGGATTCGGTCCCCAGTGCCTCCTAAAATAAATAAATAAATAAATAAACAACAAGCAAACAAATGAAAAAACCAACTCAGGGGAACCAATGTAGCTCAATGGTTGAGCGTCAGCTCCCCACATACAAGATCAAGGGTTCAATCCCCAGCCCCAGTAACTCAAAAAAAAAAAAAAAATTGGCAAAACACTTGAGTAAATATTTCTCCAAAGAAAATACACAAATGGCCAAAAAGCACATGAGAAAATGCTCAACATCATTAGCCATTAGGGAAATGCAAATCAAACCCATAATGAGTTTCCATTTCACACCAACTAAAATGGCTACTGTTAAAAAAAAACAAAACAGAAAATTACTATTGTTGGAGAGAATATGGAGAAATAGGAACACTCACTCACTGCTGGCAGGAATGTAATATGATGTAGTTGCTGTGGAAGACAGTTTTGTATTTCCTTAGAAAGTTAAGTATAGAAATACCATATGACTCAGCAATCCCACTTCTAGGTATATAGCTAAAAGAATTGAAAGCAGGGACTTGAACAGATATTTACACACTGATATTCAAAGCAGCATTATTCACAATTGTCAAACAAAGGAATAAACTCAAGTGTCCTTCACCCTATGAAGGGATTTAAAAAAATGTGTATTCACACACACACACACACATACACACACACGCAATGGAATATTATTCAGCCATAAAAAAGGAATGAAGTTCTGATACATGTGACAACATGAATGAACCTTGAAGACATCATGTTGAATGATATAAGCCAGAAACAAAAGGACAATTATTAGACGACCTCACTGATATGAAATAATTAGAATAAACAAACTCATGACATCAGAATCTAGAATATAGGTTACCAAGGGATGGGGTGGGGTTGGAAATAGGGAATATAGGCTTAAAAGGTACAGAATTTCTCTTTGGGAATATGGAAAAGTTTAAGGTAATATATGGTGGTAACGGTAGTACAACATTTTGAATGTACTCAGCGGCACTGAATTATATATTTGAATGATGTTAAAAGGGGAAATTTTAGGTTGTCTGTATTACTAGAATAAAAACTCAAAAAAATAAAAGAGAAAGCAAACACAGAACTTGAAGGGCACATTTTTTAAAAATCTATCAACCTGCTGTATTTAGTTGCTCATCTGAACAATTTCAATAACCTTCTCACTAATTAATTCAGCACACTAAAATGTTTTCCAGGATCTAACCGGTCTCCCCATCTCTACTTTCTCCCCCATTCTAACCTTTCCATGTGCCCTTATCATTTCATTACTTTTTTCTAAGGCCTTTCTTAAAGTCGTAAAACTAATAGTAACTGCAACAAAAGTAGTTAACGTCTAATGAATACTAGCTATCAGGCACTGTTCTATGTAGTTTTCTTGCACTAACATTTAATACTTACGTCACCGTGTAAAGTAGGTCTATTGTTACTAACTGCCCAGACTCTGACCGATTCCATGCAGACACAACTCAGTAGTACCTTTCTTCATACCTGCACCATGCACTTCTCTTTTCCTGCCCAGGGCTTCCTGTTGCTGATGCTATGGACCCCAGAAGTAACCATGCAGTGCAAGACAGTCTTCTCTATTTCCCCTGCTCTTTCTTTAATTGCATTATTTATATCACCTTCAAAGGCCACCCCATCACATTACACTTTTTTTTTTATTGCATATGATAGAAAAACAACCTTGAGCAAAGCTAAAGAGGAAATCTATTAGAAGGATTCTGGAGTATGTCCCATAGCAGGGGCTAAGGAAGAGATACAAATAGGCCTTAGGAAAACTGGACTCTCGTTCTCTCCTTCTCTCTCTCTCTCTCTCTCTCACACACACACAATCTCACATCTGCTCTTATTGGTATATCAGCTTCATTTTCTCTATTATGATCTAGATTTTTCCAGGTGGTGGGGTGCATTGATGAGAGTTCCTAGCACACATTTCCCATGGCTCATATGCATAGAAAGTGAAGGCTTAGGTTTCTTGAAATTCAACTTGAGAAAATCCAGGGAAGGACTCAAACTAACTTAGCTTAGGATGGGTTGGTAAGTAGGGGAGGGGTAGGAGGAGGTCACAGAGTACAGATATGGCCCCATGGGGCCCCCACCAAACCTTATAGCATAGGACATCCCCCCTGCCAAGGCCTGTCAAGGCCCAGCCACAGCGTTACTTCCTGCGTGAACCTCTTCTGATCCCTGAAAAGCATCATGAGATAATTAAAAGAGCATGGACACTGGGAAAAAAAATACCCACCATGTATCTAGCACAAAAGGCCAGCAACGAATTCTTCACATGACCCTGTTCTCAGCCTCAGTATTATCTGTGAGATAGGTATAATAATTCCCACCTTTGTGAGAGAGCTGTGATACTTAGAAATAGTTTTTAAAGTACCCAGAATGTAATAGGCATTCAGCAAATTCCATGAGCCAAAATCACTATCTCACTTTCTTCAACACTTTCACAACAAATTTTTGTATCACTCTATATTTTTGTTACCATCTGCATGAGTACATTTTATCTCACCTTCTTGAGCAAAAATTCCCTAAGGGCAAGGTATATCTTAATCCTTTTCTTAGCTATCTTTGTCCTGTCACATTTCTCGGCACAATGGAGTCAATGAATAAACATTTTTAAAAGAGTAACTTCAAATGGACTTAATAAAGTGATTTGTTTTTCATTTGTGGACTTTTACCACTTTTTGAAAATGATTAGTTCTCTCCAGATTCAAGCAAAGGTAAGCCTTTTCCTAACTATTTTATGAGGAAAAACTTTCCTTCCTTAAAATATACCAAATGCCTTTTCTATGGAAGATATTGTTGTGAATACTAAGAATTGAAAAATGAATAAGACCATCTTTGCCCTTAAAGGGTTAGATATTAACTTGCAAATATACCCTTTTAATTTGCAGATGTATATTTCTGTATAATTAATTACATATGTTCCTGATATGTTGAAAAATAAACATCTTTAAAATTGGCTCCTTCTCTATTCCATTTTCTTTCAAATCCACACCAATGATGTAAGTAGAAATTGCTCATGTGTGTTTGATTACATGAAAACAGCTTGTGTATTTTCTTCTATTAATTACAAGGACTCTAAAATGTAAAAACCATTTCCTTCTCCACTCTATTTGCCATATTCTCACAATATTAGCTACATATCCATGCTTTAACAACCGGAGCCCAGAAACACTTAAAATGTGTAAATAGAGGGCTTTAGTCCCATTGGTTTTCAGGGTTTTATGTATAAAATTCCTTATTTTTTTTCAAAGTTGTTAAAAGGAGGGTTGTGTCAATGAACAATTTAAAGCATTCATATTTTAAGGAAAGAATGACAACGTGAAGTCTTTCTGTCAAACTAAAAGAAACATGACTTTGTTACAGTCTCTTTCACTCTTTAAGGCTGAAACCATGCTGTCTTTGGCTATTGTAATGGATTCACTGCAAGTTGGCTGGTCCTGTGCAGTTGAAGGCACTGAATGAAATAAAGAACCCCACCCATTCTACACAGTTTAAACCAAATGAGCCTCACTTTGCCCCCATCCTTAACAAAATACAGACTTTGCTTGAAACTGGGAACACCAAGCCAGTCTCCCTATGTCATCACAGTCCTTTGTCAATAAGTGATGAACAGAAGCAATCCAAAGTTCTGCTCTGGACGTCACTGGCATCTCCCAGACCTCAGTCAACCGCAAGGGTACCACCTAGAAATGTGTACTGGTAGAGCTAGAAGAAGCCTTGGAGATCTAGGTGTCTAGAGCCTTCAATTTGCAGATGAGGAAAAATCCCTCACAAGATGAATGTTGAAATGAATTGAGTGACTTGCCCAAGTGCGCACACTTTCGTGATAGAGCCTAGATGGATGATCACATCGCCTGCTTTAGAAGGACCCCCTGACATCTCCGAGCCAGCCATCTTTGTTTTACTGTTACTTCCCACCCAAGGCAAAATTCTGAACTGAAGAAAACATATCTTGGGGCTTTGGTCCCACCCTTCCCCAAGTGTTCTTGTGTAGTCCCACACTCATGCAGGTCTGCTTTTCCAGGCACTGCACAAATATTTAAATGTATTCTTTCTTTTCCACCATCAGAACACTTTCATTTTCTAGTCTTCCTAGTCATATTGGTTAAACCAATCCACACTTCACTGTGCATCATTGATTTAATCATTCCAAGAGGGTTTGCTTGTTAAGAGAGGGTTTCATTGGCCCCAAAGATTGGCTGTTGTGATGAGGGATAGGACAGAATCCTGGTAGGCCTTTGGCAGCAGCTTCAAACTACTATAAAGTAAAATTTAACTGGTGGAAGAAATATTATGTGTGAGACTCAGAGGAGCCATTCTGGTTGGAAGGGAATGCTGCATGGCTGTCTTAGTTTGCTAGGGCTGCCATAACAAAGTATCAGAAACGAACTGTGTAGCTTAAAACAACAGAATTTCACCATCTCAGAGTTCTGGAGACTAAGAGACTGAAATCAAGGTGTCAGCAGGGCCATGCTCCTTTTGATGTCTCTAGAGAAGAATATGTTCCATACCTTTCTCTTGGTTTCTAGTGGTGCCTGGCAATCCATGATGTTTCTTGGCCCACAGCAGTAGATCTGCAATCTCTGCCTCTGTGTTCACAGGGCCTTCTCCCCTGTGTCTATCTGTGTCCTCTTCCCTTCTTAGGAGACCACCAGTTATATTGGGTCAGGGCCCACACGAATCCAGTTTGCCCTCATTTTAATTAACCACATCTTTAAATACCTTATTTCCAAATAGGGCCACATTCACAGGACAGGGTTTAGGACCTGAATGTGGCTTTTGGGGGTAAACAAGTCAACTGTAAGATGGACCTTTCCTGATGTTGCATTTGCCTATCAAGCCCACTGTTTTTACATAGATTTTACAGGGAATTTATTTGGAGTGGCTTTGGGGATGGTGATGAAGAAAATCAAGCCAAGCCACACCTTGACAGCAAAACTGATCACAGTGCTTTTCAAAATTGGTAATATTTGGTCAAAGGAGATGATCCAGATTCTTATAATCTTATCTCACAAAGCCCTGGTTTCCCAATTCTGGTCATGGTTGTCTTAACTTTGTCCTGAAGTTAAAAAAAAAAAAAAAGTGTTCAGCATAAGCCAGAAGTACTGCCCTGAGAAAACTCTGAATACATTTTAAAGCAGTTTTACCAGTAGAGAAAGGGCCAATTTATGCTGAGCTGGCTCAACCATTTTCCACTTTGTGAGTTGATTAGAAAAACAGAATTTTAATATTATAACTTACACAGATTTTGCATACTTTGGAAGGAGACACTGAAAGGCATTGCTGAATGTGTAAGACGAGAGATCTGATACCAGCCTGGGATTCTGCCTGATTCCATCTGACAGATGATCTACAGTGTCAGGTCAAAAGGGGAAGACATTTTGGGGTAGCAGGTTGTATTAGTCAGATAAAGGGAGTGCTGATGCAAATTACCAGAAATCTGGCTTTTGTAAAGGGTATTTATTTGGGGTAGGAGCTTACATTTACCAGGCTATAAAGCATAAGTTACTTCCCTTGCCAAAGTCTGTTGCCACGTGTTGGAGCAAGATGGCTGCCGACATCTGCAAGGGTTCAGCCTTCCTCTTCCTCTGAAGGCTCTGTGGTCCTAGCTTCTTCCAATATCAGCTGTAGGCTGGCATAAGTCTCGTCCCTCTCCTGGGGCTGGTTTCTCTCCCGACTTAGCTGCTGAGGGCTGTGGTCTCTGTAGCTGCAAACTATCAGGCAAATGGCTCATCTCACTTCCCGGGGCCTTTGCCATGTCTAATGGAGGCTTCTCTGTTTCCTCATGTATCTGCTTTTCTGCGTTCTTCTCCTATGTGTTTACTTCCTGGGGCTCCAGCTCAAAATTCCAACCTCCCTTCTCTGTGTGTGGTTTCTGTGAGTCCCCACCCACTAAGGGGGCAGGAACTCAACGTCCTACTGATGTGGCCCTATCAAAGCCTTAATCATTATTTAATCAAGTAAAAGTGAAACCTCTGAATCCAATACAATCTAATATGCCCAGAGGAAAAGACAAGTTCACAAATATAATCCAATATCTATTTTTGGAATTCATAAACAATATCAAACTGCTACACAAGTCAATCCACACATTGGTGTAGGTAATCATCTACTCCCAACCAGCCAAATTAAATGCCAGTCACTGTCACTGGGCCTCTGATAACTGGAGCAAGTTATAAACTCCTGAAGGTTGCACTAAGTCTTATTCGTATTATTTTCTCCCCTTTGCCTCCCACCTTCATCCCAGCACAAAATAGATGCTTAATAAATGTTTGCTAAATGGAAAAGGAAAATTAAGAGTTCTGAACTTAATTTAATATTAACTCTTCCAAAAATATGCCATACAGGCAAGCTATTTCTTTAAATGAATATTTCAATCTGCCCAGTTATTATAAGACTATCCTTTCCATACATATATAACTCCATTTTCCTTTTATTAGTTATATAAATTTCATAATTTTCCATTATTATTTTTCTCCAACCCCCAAAAAAATAGGAAAGAAAAAATGAGGAATCAAAATTATTATAATCAAAGAAGAAAAATGTTTACATAAACATTTTAGGAAAAATATGCTACCTATAGTTTTATATTTAAGCTTCTTCATGAGACATAAGTTCTTTGAAAACAGAGATTATGTATACTTTTCCATGTTTTATTAAAAATGGATTGTGTATTTTTATATAGCTTTAGATATTCATAGTTAACAAAACAACAATATAAAGTAGTCATTAAGCTATTCCATTGCCCAGCAGAACTCTGGATAACTTCGTGAAAACAGTTTGCTTGCCAAATGTGATAGTTTATCTTATGTGTCAACTTGGAAAGGTTATGGTGTCCAGTTATTTGATCAAATACTGGCCTAGTTAATATTGTGGAGAGTTTTCATTTCCCTGCTGCTGAAACAAAATTTTCAGCATATGATGGGTTGGCTTAAACAAAGGGAATTTATTGGCTCAGAGTTTTTAGTCTAGAAGAAGTCCAAGATTGAAGCATCAGCAAGGCAATGCTTTCTTCCCAAAGGTTTTGGCATTCTGGGCTGACTGCCAGTGATGCTTGGTCCATGGCTTTTCTATCACATGGCAATGCACATGGCAACTTCTCCTAGCTTCTCACTCCATCTGACTTCCACTCTTTCTATAAAATATTCCATTAATCTCGATTAAAAGCCAACCTGATTTAATGGGGCCACACCTTAACAGAAGTTAACATCTTGAAGAGATTTTATTTACAATGGGTCCACACTCACAACCAAAATCAAGAACATATCCAAACTGGGGTGCACAATTCAGTCTACCACATGGAGTTACTTTATGGAGGGACTAGTATCTACAATCAGTTTAATTTAAATAAAGGATATTACCCTCCATATGTGAGTAGATCTCACCTAATTGGTTGGAAATGTTAGCAACAAGAACTGAGGGTTCCAGAGATCAGAAGAAATTCTGTTGCAAGACTACACCTTCCACTCCTTGCTGAGTTCCAGCCTAAGGAATTCAGACTACTACCAAGCATACAATTCATTAATATTCAGTAATATTAACCACATTTACAATGTTGTGCTACCCTTGCCATTATCGATTACCAAAACTTTCCATCACCTTCAACAGAAACCCTTTACCTATTACGCATTAACTATTTATCCTCCCCTCGCCCATTCCACCCCAGTAACCTATACTTTATTTTCTGTCTTTATGAACTTGCATATTCTAGTCATTTTATATAAGTGAAATCAAACAATATCTGCCCCTTTGCGAGTGACTTATTTCACTCAATATGATGTCTTCAAGTTTTATCCATGCCATAGCATGTATCAAAACTTCATTTTCTTTGGATAATTTTTTAGTCCAGTCCTCCCTTCTGGGACTACAATTATATGAATATTATTTCTTTTGTTATTGTCCTCAGAGTCTATGAGGCTCTGTTCTTGTTTTTTTTGGGGGGTTTTTTCCTCTCTGTTGTTCATATTGGTTATATATATATATATATTTTAATCTCCCCCCTTGCTGCTTGTGCTCACTGTGTCCATTTGCTTTGCATTTTTTTTCTATGTTTGCTTGTCTCCCTTTGTTGCATCATCTTGGTGCACCAGCTCACCATGCTGCGTGGGTCATCAGCTCACCGCGCTATGCAGGATGGCTTGCCTTCATCAGGAGGCTCCGAGAATGAAACCTAGGGCCTCCCATATGGTAAACGGGAGCCCAACCAATTGAGCCACAGCTGCTTCCCCGTGTTGGTTATATTTTATTGGTATGTATTCAAGTTCACTTAGTCTATCTTCTGTCATCCTTATTCTACTATTGAGTACATCCAGAAAGGTTTTTATTTTAGTTATTGTATTTTTCACATCTATAATTTCCATTTGGTTCTTTTTATAGCTTCATTTTTTTTTGCTAAGTTTCTATTTATCATTTGTTTCAAGAGAATTCATAATTGCTTGTTGAGGCATCTTTGATGCTTGCTTTAAAATCATTGTCAAATTATTCCAACATTTAATTTAACTTGGTTTCAGAGTTTGCTGATTTTCTTTTTCATTAAAGTTGAGATTTCTTGGTTGAAGAGTGATTCCTTATTTTATTCTGGACATTTTAGATATATTATGAAACTGTACATTCTACTTAATCTTTTTTAGCAAGAAGCTGAGGGAGTATATGTGTTCAGCCTCCTGCTGGACTTTGTTAACACCACCTGGATAAAAGTGGAGCACTCTTTCATACTGCGTTTTTAGAGATGGGTGGGATAGAAGTTCAGCTCCCCCCGACATGTCCCACTGACATGGCCTTGAAACAGTGAAAGTGAGGCACCAACTTGCTTTGCCTCCTACATCTGAATGGGGGTGTAAGCTCAGCTACCTGCTGTGTCTTGATGACAATAAGAGGGGGGAATCTTGGGGTTGACCCATACTACTTTTTTTGCTGTGGATCAGGGCAGAAACTCAACTCCTCAGTGGTCCCCACTGGAGAGGGGAAGGGAGTTTTCACTAGCCCCATCTTAAAATGTCTCTCATTTGGTATTTTTGCTGTCAGATAAGAGCAGAAACTCAGCTACTTACTGCGCCCCACTGACACCAGTGTTGGGGTGAAAGTGGAGTACTGGCTAGCCCCAACTCATACCAACTTGTTAAGACTTTTTGATAGCAGGTGGGGGTGGAGGTTCAGCTAGATCCTTGCCACTAGATCCTTCTGATACTACTCTAGCAGGAGAACCAGAGCACCACATGCTTCTGAGAGGAAGCTTGGCTTCCCATTCAACCCTGCCTACTGGACAAAGGAACTGGAGTCACCTGTTTCTTTGGGACAGGGGGAGTGGAGAGAATGGAGAATCTGCTCCACAGGGAAATAGGTGATTTTTGGTCGGTGTTCTGATGGAGTAGGGAAGGTATTGCCAAATAGGTTTTCTTTGTTAGGTCACCATTTTCCTGATCCTTTGGTTAGAGGAACAGACTTTTCTTAGAGCTATTTTTGTCAGTGCCTGTTGGCAGTTCTGATTGGAAGCAACAACTTCTCTGAAACATATGGGAGGCAATAAGGAAACCCAAGGAACTTACTGACATGTAGTTTCTTTAGAAATGTTTTCTGAAGTATTCAGAGGTACAAGGATTTCACGACAGAGATTTTCTGTAAAGTACTTTTGAAGAAAAACAGAAAGAGAGAAAAGGAAGGAAGGAAGGAAGGAAGGAAGGAAGGAAGGAAGGAAGGAAG